>NW_021011623.1:244543-665459 GCF_003987935.1 Bombyx mandarina
GAATATCGTTGACGAATAAGCTAAATAGGAGGGGTGAGAGGACAGAGCCTTGCGGGACTCCAGCTGTGAGAGGTCGTGGGGAGGAGCGGGTTCCCTCGACTCGATATCGAAAAGAGCGGTTCGACAAGAAGTCCCGTATGATGAGCACGAGACTATCCGGCACGCCCATGTTGAATAGTTTGAAAATCAAACCATTGTGCCAGACTTTGTCGAACGCTTTTGCGACGTCGAAGAAGAGAGCTCCCGTGTATAACGGTTTTGGTCGATTAAGCCCCACAAGAATGTGCTCCGTGAGGCGGTGCACCTGTTGAACGCATGAGTGATTTGTACGGAATCCGAATTGTTCATCGATAAGAATGCCCTTGGATGAGACGAAGTCTCTGAGGCGTTTGTAGAGCAGACGCTCATACAGTTTGCCTAGAGACATGAGGAGGCTAATCGGGCGGTAGCTCGTCGGATCATTTTTTGGTTTACCGGGTTGCGCTTATCCACAAACATTACATAAGCGCAACGTGTGAATGTGTTGAAAGCGAGCTGCATGGTAGGCGGAGTGGGGGTGTTAGGTTTTATTTTCGTTACGAAATTTCTTGATTCGTCCGCCGCGCGCATAGCTCGTGATAAAAGCTATGCAATAGCTTAAAAATTATCAGCAAGCAAGACACAAGTAATAGTTCTAGTAGAATTGCGTATCTTAAAAATGAAGTATTTTAGTTCACGTAATATGCTCTGGTATACCTAGTATCATACCACATACCTATATCCCTAGATTTAATTTTTGTCACTGATTTTGCTCGTGTGGTACATACAAGCTTCAAGACCGTAGAATTTATAAATCTGCGTAATTGTTGGTGGTATTGCGACGGTCGGCTAAACCATCATCTTACCCGTTTCTGTCCAGATCAGCCGCGCGTTTGGGCTTCTAGGATCGAAGGACTAAAAAAGTATCGACTGTTGTCCGTATACCCAATATATTTCCAATGTATTTCCTAAAAAACATATTACTATTGGTAATTCTGAAGGCTTCATGTCGATATCGATGTTTTTTTCTTTCGGGAACAACAAAAGGTCAAATTACAATAGGGATGTTCCCATTATTGTATTCAAATATTTGCCGTCCTAAATAATGTATAATAATATTTTTTTATGTTTAAACTGGCAATTCAACCTATGTAGTATTTCCTTCGGTTTTTCCGAGTTGCAAACATTATTAATATATAGTAAACACTTTTACGGCTTAATCACTAATTTTTATAAGAAAGTTGACGGTAGTTAGTACAATATTCAAATGTCGACGAATAATACCTTAGTCGTCCGTGACCACGATGGGTATAAAGTATTCAGAACAACGGAAATATCGCAATGAAAATGAAGAAACGTAATAATAGTTTTAATAATGTAATTACGTGAAAAGGGCGGCCAAAAAGCGTGAAAGTGAGGTAGTTTGTTGTTTAATTTTTTTTATTGCTTAGTTGAGTGGACGAGCTCACGGCCCACCTGGTGTTAAATGGTTTCTGGAGCCCATGGATATCTAGAACGTAAAAGCGCCACTCATCTTGAGATATAAGTTCTAAGGTCTCAGTATAGTTACAACGGCTGCCACAACCTTCAAACCGAGACGCATTACTGATTCACGGCAGAAATAGGCGGGTTGGTGGTACCTACCCGTGCGGACTCACAACCACGTCAATACAGTACAACGGCTGCCCCAACGAACTGAAGTGCATTACGGCAGAAATAAGGAGGTATGGTGGCACGTAACAGCGCAAAAAGGCCCTTCCATTAATGAAGTTACTTTGAAATTATCTACACTAATATTATAAAGCTGAAGAGTTTGTTTGTTTGAACGCGCTAATCACAGGAACTAGTGGTCCGATTTTAACGATTGCTTTATAACATCAAGCTAAGACCAATGCAAGCGGAGCACCAATAAAGAATGTTTCAAAATCGGGGTTTTAAACCCGTTTTGAAAGCTTCTACTGCGTGCGCTGCGGGTACGGTTAAAGTTTGGCTAAAGTAATGAATGAGAGAATTGTTCCCCTTTGAAAGATCTAAAAAAAAGTCTGCGACAGTATATGTCTGTATAAGGTTGCCTATATATAAAATTTAGCGTTAGGTATGCCAAAGTAACTATTCTACGCCGACGAAGTCGGGGGCAAAAGCTAGTAATTGTATATTTTACAACGTCACGTCCTTAACATGACATGAGTCACGAAACAGCTCAAAGTCAACTCAAAGTCCAAGTTCGAAGTATGTTAATGAATGACATTGTAAAAATGCGCACAGAAAACCAAGCCCGTTTCGTTCCATTATCATTAAAAACATTGCAAAGTTGTTTTTTTTTTGTTGGTAATAAACAGACCAAACGACCCCGCCAGTGGAAACACGATGAAAAGTACTAAATTATTGCAATTCTTTAGGGCTGGCACGTCTTTACATATTACGAAAACACTTTTCGGATGAAACCCTCAGACATAGCCCACTGAGTTTCTGGCCGGATCTTCTCAGTGGGTCGCGTTTCCGATCCGGTGGTAGATACTCTCTAGGGTTCGTGTTAGCAACGTCATCAGGTTTGAGCCCCGTGAGCTCACCTACTAGTTAAGGCGACGCTGATATAGCCTCTCAAGGCTATCACCTTAGGTAGGAAACAAAAAAAAATCGGATGAATGAAAAAAGTGAATCGTCAACCCTGTTGCGAGAGTGTTTTCAATTATACATAATTATGTATTATATCATGTCATTGTTATCTCATTTCTTTAATTATTTACACTAAGTATGTGCTACTGAAACCAATAGTCGAACTCTCAAAGCTATTATCGTCTTCAACTCTTCACGTGATGCTAAAATGGCGTGTATCGCAACGCAGTGTCGATGTCGCCCTCAGCATGTCATGTCGGATCTTTTCCATACACTCTCGGTGCTTTTAGGCACACTATACACCGGTCATAATTCTCGTGAAACCAGAAGAGACCCATAGATACAGCCCATTGAGTATCTCGCCGAATCTTTTCAGGGGATCGCGATTCCGATATGGTGGTAGGTTCAAAGAAGCGCCGCTCTAACTAAAGCTAATGTAAATTTTTTTATCTCAGGCTGAGTCCCGTGAGCTTTTCTAACCAGTCACGCGTAGTTGGAATACCCTACGAGGCTACCCGCGACTAAGAAAAAAACCATTAAAAACGCATGATTACACCATTATTATTACCTCTTGTGAGTCCGCGCGGGTAGGTGCCACCGTCCTGCCTATTTCTGCCGTGAAGCAGTAATGCGTTTCGGTTTGAAGGGTGGGATAGCCGTTGTAACTATACTGAGACTTTAGAACTTGTATCTCAAGGTGAGCGGTGCATTTACGTTGTAGATGACTGTGGGCTGCAGTAACCACTTAACGTCGGGTGGGCTGTGAGCTCGTCCGCCCATTTAATCAATAAAAAAAAGTCCTAAAGCTCTTGGGGTATTCGTATCTTCGCTATCATAATGTAGACCAATTGAAAAAATTGTATGATTCAACTCTTTTTGGTGATGTAAACTTTTAGCGTGTAACCTTTTGTTTTTTTTTATAAACAACGCAATTCGTTATTTGAATATATTGTATTTGTCGTGAGCGTCGGAAATGATGAAACAGACAATTGAACTACAAAAGTACGATACGCGAGGGCCCGTAAGTTACAAGTGGAAAGATACTTGAGTACATTCCCCTTTTTCCTAAGAGGGCTGAGGATTTACGTGATAGTTTCAAACGACGTTACACGTGAATTGTTGCGCGTCTGAAGCTAACTGCCGACTCTTGTGTAAGCAGCGAAGTCGCATCTAACGATCCTTGACGTTTTTAAGCTGCATTCACGAGATCCGGATGTGGCATTTCACAACGAGAACTTTGTTGCATTTTTCCTTATGGGACGATGCGGAGGGGTACCCTAACCGGGAAAAACGTCCGTAACGTAAGATTTATTCTATTTAGTTTGTTATCAACAGATGTCGCTGCATGTAAATTCGACAATTCCTGAATCGTGGTGACGAGATGTTACACAGTTGATAGGCGTTCTCGTATTTCTCTTGCTAAATCATACTTACCTGGCATAGGGGATACCGTGATCTTGCAAGCGGTTCCCCTAGGGCGAGGCTGCTCCATTGTACTGCGGAGTGGTTGATCCTTGCAATTATTTTTATTTTTATCAATATAAAAATTATACCGGAATAATTATTTTCTTTATGCCTCGAATATAACTTAAAATTAATATTTTTATAATATGGAACTTCGTTCCTATCCGGTGTCCCACGACACCACACATATTTTTTTTTTTTATTATTATTATAAATTGTGTAATGGTTTACGTTAAATCGATTCAGTGAATTAATTACTCGAGCACAGAATACTTTCTTCAGCGTACAAACTTCAATGAATTATAAAAACATTCTCTTTGAGTGACATGAATTTTTTAATATATTTCTTAGAATATAAAGAACTAAAAATATTTTTATTCATTATTATATGATCAGTATTTAAAAAATAGTTTTTAAGTGTATTAATTAAGTACGAGATTAAACCGCTAATCGTTTTGTAACATGAAGTACTGTGCTAAATTAGTGAGTGGCATATATCGTTGCATTCGCAAATTTAGTATAAATAGAGGTCCCGCAGTAGTCGAAATTCGACTATAATTAATTGTAATTGTAAGTTTGTACACTATTATGATTGTATTTTATACTTCTATAATCACAAATTTCGCCAAGACTACACTATAAAAAATATTAACAAAGACAAACAATATTTAATCTCAATTTGACAACAGACGTCAAGAACAAAAGTTTGACAATAAATAGTATGCATACGTGTGTGCGTCAAATACATGGTATGTAGTGTGTGTAATGTTTTCTTTATTGATTTAATGTATCTTTTATGCATTATTAAAAAAAATATTAGCATTGTGCACTTCTTCTCTATATTCTCTATAAGTGTGGAAAATTTCACACTCCTGCGTCCGCGCAATTTTTGGAAAAAGGGATACAAAGTTTTTGCTTCACGTATTAATATATAGATCTTAAGTAATTTATTAAGTTTGTCGTGAGATCACGGTGAAGTATTAAGGAATCGAGTTGTATATAATATTAATTATTTTTTTAAAAACACTGGCCGTGTGATATTAATAGAAATGTTTTAGTCGTCTATCTGTTCGTCGATTGCCACATCCATCTTTTTTAGTTCTCTGTTTTTTGTACGTGTCTTTTTATAAGAGATCTCTCCTACTCTTTCGCGAAGCGTTCTTCTAATTGCTGTCAATTAGCCGTAGTACGTCACGTTGTCCGTAATGACAGAAGAAGACACTTCACACCAGGAGGGTTCGTGTTTGTTGAAAGATGAAACGCTCGTGTCTTGAGACTTTTCCGCGTCCAATGAAGACGTAATAGGGTTGCTCGATTGCATTGCTCCTTTTTTTTTGTTTTTCTTTAGATGTAATGTTTTTAAACAACGCAAATCCTTATTAAAAATACAATTTGTGACTTTTGATGAATAGTTTCTTATATATAGAATTGAATATATAGAATACAGAATCTTATTGCGTTTCGGTTTGAAGGGCGGGGCAACCGCTGTAACTATACTTGAGACTTTAGAACTAATATCTCAAGGTGGGTGGCGCATTTACGTTGTAGATGTCTATAGGCTCTAGTAACCACTTAACACCAGGTGGGCTGTAAGCTCGTCCACCCATCTAAGCAATAAAAAAATAATATAGGTTCTTCTTTCATCTTTTGGGGTTTTTCTAATATCCGACTCTCATTCTTCTTTCTGAGGACCCGCGTGATATTAATGTATGCAGAGCAAAATGCCATCCTCTACCACTAAATATTTAAATATTTAAAATAACGATTAAAATAAAAATGATATTATTGACGTATTATATATAATCTTCCGTGAAGCAAACGTGCGTTTTGGTTTCAAGAGAGGGCCAGCTGGTTATTGAGAGAATGTATCATGTCTCAAAGTGGGTTGAGTCACATTACGATATCTATGAGTTGCGGTAAACATCCAGTATCAGTTGCAAGAGCATACCATCCTAATTAGAGCAGCATATCTGAGCATTGTATTACTCTGTAGTTCTCTGTTGCGTGCCTGATCGTATACTCACTCTTATGCTAATGTCACATCGGAGAGACTGAACTACGATAGCGTTAATCTTTTTTTTTTTATTGCTTAGGTGGGTTGACGAGCTCACAGCCCACCTGGTGTTAAGTGGTTACTGAAGCCCATAGACATCTACAACGTAAATGCGCCACCCACCTTGAGATATAAGTTCTAAGGTCTCAGTATAGTTACAACGGCTGCCCCGCCCTTCAAGCCGAAACGCATTACTGCTTCACGGCAGAAATAGGCAGGGCGATATTTTTTCAAGAGCGTGTCGTGTTTGATCATATACGATAATTTATCGACAGCCTATTATTATTGGCGACGATTTATCGGTGTCGGTCAGTGAAAAAGAAGTCATATCTTCTCATATATTATATTTTAGGGCCCCGATATGGTGAGCTTGATTTTTAACCACACTCGCACATACAGATTCAACTAATTCTAACACACGTAATATTATTAGGGGTTAAAGTATGAAATTGCCGCTTGTACTGAAAAATTGAAATTCGATTTTTTTTTCTTTTAACATTTTTATTTAATCAAAATATCTACCATTATTACCCATACATTGCTACCATCTAATAGGAAGGTAATTTATGCCTTTGCGATAGAACTCCTTTACCATTACCTTTTTATTGGTAAGCTTTGCTTTAGGACACTGTTGCGGCGTTTAACCTTTTTTATTATTATTGCTTAGATGGGTGGACGAGCTCACATCCCACCTGATGTTAAGTGGTTACTGAAGCCCGTAGACATCTACAACGTAAATTCGCCACGATATAAGCAATAAAAAAACTCAAGAATATTGGAGTAACGGCTATCCCGCCCTTAAGTCCGATAAGCTACTGGTGGTGGGACCTCTTGTGAGTCCGCACGGGCAAGTACCACCACCCTGCCTATTTCTGCGTGAATGATAATGCGTTCCGGCTTGAAGACTGAGGCGGCCTCTGTACTGTAGCACTGAGACTTAGAAGTCATAACTCAAGATTGTGGCATTTACATCGTTCGTCTTCACTCGTCTAAACAATAATTAAAGCAAAAGGATTTATTTTAAACTAGCTGACCCGGCAGACTTCGTATTGCCTCAGTCGATAATTAAAAAACCTAAACTTTTGTATAAAATAAACTTAAAACAAACAAAAGGAATCCGTCCAACGGGAGACACATCAAAGGAAAAACAAAATTTGTTATTTTTATTTAATTCCAAGCATTTTCTTATATATCTACCTTTTAAACCTTTTCTGGACTTCCAAAAATAATTCAAGAACAAAATTAGCCAAATCGGTCCAGCCGTTCTCGAGTTTTAGCGAGACTAACGAACCGCAATTCATTTTTATATATATAGATTGTGTTCATAATTGTCATAATAAGGCTTATTACGTCGGAAATTGGATAAATCCACAGAATAACATCCATACACAGTTATAGAAAAATGAGACCAGGTTTCACTACTCACAACAATAATTTATTCTACTATACTTCGCAAATTTCTCGAGAAACACTATAAATGATCGTGTTTTTGTTGATAGCAATTTGATATGCTTTTACCAGCAAATGTCCGATAGCTCAGCGCTTCTCCATTACATTACCGATGACAGGGTCCTTTCATTTAAGGCACAGAATAACTATATTTAAAATAATATTTTTAGTTACAAATATGAATTTATTTAGTAGTTTTCTGATAAATTGTAACACTGGCTTTCAAAATTTTTACATACATGATGGAATTTGATAGCTTCACGCCTACATATATCAGGACAAACGTTTCAGCCAAAAAAAATTTAATATTGTATTCTATTTTATTATTCTATAATATTGTATTATTTTTATTGTATGCTATGGAAAGGTGTATGTATGCTCGGAGTTTCTTTGATGGATCGACTCAAAAATGAGGAAATCCGTCAAAGAACCAAAGTAACCGACATAGCCCATAAAGCCCATAGCCATAAAGATTAGCAAGCTGAAATGGCAATGGGCCGGACATACGTGTCGCAGAACCGATGGCCGATGGAGCAGACGTATTCTGGACTGGAGACCGCGTAGCGGTAAGCGCAGCGTTGGGCGTCCCCCTGCTCGTTGGACCGATGACTTGCGGTGATATGCTGGGAGAGATTAGATGCGGAAGGCGGAGGATCGTTCATTATGGCGGACTATGGGAGAGGCCTACATCCAACAGTGGATAGATACAGGCTGATGATTATTCTATTTGGATTTTGCGAGACCTAAACATAATTAAAACAACATTTAATATGAATAATATACTAAAGATCGATAAGAATAAGATATACTAGTGAAACTCTGGGGCCGAGTCGTGTTATGAGGTAGCGTTGGTACCATCTTTTATCTGCCTATGCCTATTTCTTTCACAAATCATTCGCGTTTTCCGGACTTAAGGGCGTGAAAGCCATTACTAGAACGCACTCGAGTTTTTTTTTTGCTTATATCGGTGTACGAGTTCACGGCCTACCTGGTGTTAAGTGGTTACCATAAACAACAACGTAAATACTGCCACCCACCTTGAGACGCGATTTCTGAGTCGCAGTTTTATAGCACAACAGCTATCCCACGCTTCAAACCGAAGCGGGTTACTGCTTCACGGCTGAAATAGTCGGGTGGTGGTACCTACCCATGCGGGCTCACAAGGTACGCTCACACCAGTTAAAAAGTTGAAACTGATGTCTTAAGATAGCATTCTGTGCGTTCGTGTAACCGCGTAACGTCGACCGGCTCATGGATAGCCCGCTTTAGCAAAAACACATGCAAATACATAATTTTTTTTATTGCTTAGATGGGTCGAGGAGCTCACAGCTCATCTGGTGTTAAGTGGTTACTGGAGCCCATAGACATCTACAACGTAAATGCGCCACCCACCTTGAGATATAAGTTCTAAGGTCTCAATATAGTTACAACGGCTACCCCACCCTTCAAGCCGAAACGCATTACTGCTTCACGGCAGAAATAGGGGGGGTGGTGGTACCTACCCGTGCGGACTCACAAGAGGTCCTACCACCAGTAACAAAGGAATTTTTTGAGTGGCATATATTGTTGCATTCCCAAATTTAGTATAACTGTATGTAAATATTCATTTGGTCGTGATCACGGAGAAGTATTGCGGAATCGAATTGTTTATATTTAATTATTTTTAAAAACACTGGCCATGTGATATTAAATAATAAAAATGTTTTAATCGTCTATCTGTTCGTCGATTCTTTCACGGCAGAAATAGGCGGGGTGGTGGTACCTATCCGTGCGGACTCACAAGAGGTCCTGACACCAGTAAAAAATGTATTGAAATTGAAAAATATTGTATATTGTGTAAGGGAAAGTATAGAGTAATTTTCCCACTTCAAACGAAGTATAGATTCTTAACACGAAAAGTCGCTTATATTTATTTTAAATCCCTCAGCGCAGTACTTCTGACGTGATTGTTGAAAATATAAGGTATTCCCGTAGGCCTTCGTAGTAGGGTCGTAGACAAATTTGTGACTACTCTTACGGTTTAAAATGGCGTTTAATATATCTAACCAGCCTTCTTGATGAACGGTGCCTCCGTCCTAAGAACTGTCATTCGTTTGCGAACGTCAAGAGAAGATTTCTAAATTGCTCTAAGACAACAAACGCGATTGGTGTACTCAATATTTCTCTCAGCTCGATCACCCTATTTGTCCCTACGATGTCTGACGATGGTGTTAATAATTGTGGCTTCTCCGACAAGTCAATAAAATAAAATTAATGGGAACAAATCACGCACCGTCCGTCATCCGGGCCCAAATTAGGGTTCCCTGTGTTATGAGAGACTGACAAACATGCTTATATACATTTGAATAATACATTTGAGAAGAAAAATAATACGGACCTTACGATTTTCCACAGAATAATTTAAAGTATCACAAGTCTTATGACTGTGCTGCCAACCATCTTAATAAAAGTTAACAAAATAATTCTTGAGAGATTTTATTCTTAGTTATTTTATTTTGTTCGTCGCGTCCTAGATTTTTTAATTACTTAGGTCTGATTGTAGGAAAAACGGAATATTAATTGACTGGAACGTTTCTTGTGTTCGAGAAATAATGAATATGAATTTATATGAAAAGTTATTTTTAATGAGACGTGCTTTAGAAACTAGGGCTTGAAAGTCGAAATAGGCAGTTGAAGTCGTCGTGACGTAAAAGAAAAGATTCCCAATTATTTTACCAATTAATTTTGAGAAATTACATTAACGCTTTTTCACGACCGCTTTTTCGCGATGCGTGAATACGAGTAATGGCGTGTAATAAGAAAGTCAAATTGCAGAATTTTTTAAATCTGCGAATTACTGTTGGCCCAATAAGATTCTGTTTGTCTTCTATTTGTGTCGCGAGCAGTCCGGCTTGAAAGGTGAGATAGCAATTGCTACCTTGCAATTGCGACCTTCGACCTCATGTGTTAAGGTTCTATTATGCATTAACGTGTGTGTTACCTCAAGCACCGGTCATCGCTCTCGTCAAGCCCGTCGCTTGCGACGAAGGGAGGGCTCGGCGAGTAAATTAACCCACAGACACAGCCCACTGAGCTTCTCGCTGGATCTTCTCAGTGGGTCGCGTTTCCGATCCGGCGGTAGATTTTGCGAAGCACGGCTCTTGCTAAGGTTCGTGTTAGCAACAACGTCAGGTTTGAGCCCCGTAAGCACATCTACTCGCCGGTTACGCTGACATAGCCTCTCAACCTCAACGCCGTCAGCTTAGGTAGGAAAAAAAAAAGTTGTGTGTTGTCTACGGACTGCTATAACCTATTCATACCAAGTGGACTCCCAAGTTCGTCCATCTTGTACAAAAATACAAAAGACATAATTCTAATCCATTATACATCACGTTATTAATATTAAAAGGTAAAATAATAAATAATAAATATCTTCCAGTCGATTAGAGTGGAAATACATTACTGAAAAAAAATTGTAGGCAGTCACGCACAGGTTTGTCCCAAGGCCTCACGGGGCGTGGCTACCCTCAATCGTATGATGATAATTCAATATACAGCGTGTTGCAAAAACTTTGTGTGTTGGGAATGGAAAAAATAGAAGTGGTAGAGCACGTTTGGAGCCACTATCATACTAACTCCAACTGCTACAATATTTTGACCGCTGTTTGTGTATTAATGCAATTGATATTTCCATCTAATGACTCAATACGAGCAATGATTATAATATCAGCTAAACGATGAGGATGTTACAATTTGAAAATGTAGTACAACAAGTGGCGGTCATATTGCTTAAAGTTGGTAAAGTATTCAACTTAACATAATAAAGTATCGGTAATAATGAAAAAGTCATACACTAGTACTGTGTTAATGTGAACATGGAATAAAATAATCATTGTCTTATGTTACGCAATAAAAGAAAACAAAAGTTTTAAGTGTTTCAAATTTTGACCGACTATGTAACGCAAAAGTGTACAGACCCTGTTTACAATACATTGCGGGCAATGCATGAAATTGTTAATATTTATTTTGAAATTTCGAAGCGACTTGTTGTATATCAATACATAGTGAATCGTCTAGCAGATGTTTAAAACACGAGTCTTAGATAAAGATTAATCTTACGGATTATTTATACAAATGTCACCGGTGACCTCGAAATCATTCATAAGTATTGCGTAAATGAATCGAAAGATCAAAACGTCAGTTTAGAAGATTGATATTGGATAATATATCCATTATACTGTCGCCAAAAAATAACGTCACTAATGTAATGTACACTACCAGTCATCTAAGGGTTTCTTCTTTTGAATTTTGATTAAACAAAATGTGCGGATCATTTCCAAATTCATATTATATCGACAGGTACAAGGCTATTTGGTTTAACCGATACTTTTGCAACTTTACAAGAGAGCCAGAGAGAATTAAAAATTAAAAAAAAATATCATATCAAAAAAACTACTTTAGCTATTTGAATGGAGTAAACTTAATTAAAATTCAATTAAAAACATCGAACTGTTAATGTTAATACCAAATCAAACGCACCTTAAATTACAAAGATAAATGTGGCGTATTATGCGAAATGTCGCTGAAACCAAACAGACTTTCACCCCACGATATCTATCTATATATATAAAAATGAATTGCTGTTCGTTAGTCTCGCTAAAAACTCGAGAACGGCTGGACCGATTTGGCTAATTTTGGTCTTGAATGATTTGTGGAAGTCCAGAGAAGGTTTAAAAAGTAGATATCGATGGCAAAAGCAAACCTGCTATAACCCACAAAATGAAAAATGTTCACCAGAGGCAAAAGAAAATTATTTATTTAAAAAAATAAAAAAATCTCCTAAACTATAAAACTTAGAAGTATCATTTTAAGAACCAAAATGTATTTTTTTGTTTTCTATCAAGCCGAATACTAAGATATTACCAGAAGTACGTTTTATTATGTGTTTGTGTTGGTTACAACAATAGCAACTTTTTGTCTGTTACGTGAATTTGCTGTAAATGAAGCATATAAATGTATGAGAGACTCAAAATCAAACATTTATGCGTAAAGAATATTTGATGTAATTACATAAACCAATAAATTATCTGTGTCAATTCTGAAGTAAATGATATTCTTGTGTATAACTATATGCATTTCATTTGTAGTTACTGCTAGAAATACTGAAAGGATGGTAAAACATAACGCTGTAACTATGGAAATTTATTTATTTTGTGAGAACAAAATAAAATATTTATCTGGAAATTATCTGGAAAGAACAAAAACAAAAGTTTATGTATGTTTTGTGAACAATAAATGTTGAATAAATAAATTATTTTAGGGTAAATTAAAAACGTTGTAAAATATCATAAAATCAAAATGTAATCAGTTTAACAATTTTTAAATCAATTTGCACTATCTATTTCTTGTATGTCTTCTTCATCTGTGTCCATTAAGTAATCCTTTGCTTTAATGCTTACTTTTAAATTTTTGTATTCTGCAGCAAACCTTGAAGGAATTATGTTTTTATTGACTAGACTCGTTAAATCCTTGTATTTTTTGGNAACCAGCGTACAACGGTGCTGTAACTACAATGATTACTTTATTAGGAAAAGCAAAGTTGGTGTAAATAACAAATGCTAGGAAAATGCTGTTTTTCATGTTATTTACTTCAAGTAACCAGTTGTCTTTTTGAAAAAATAGGATTAATTCTATTGCTGTACAAAAATTTCTAATCGTCGTTGAGCCACGGGAATAGAACCATTCGAATGAGTTTTTTTTTCTGATTCCAAATATGAAATAAAAAAAAATCGTGACTGATGTGGGTTACAGCAGGTTTGCTTTTTGCCGTCGATATATAAGAAAATGCTCGGAATCAAATAAAAAATAACAATTTTGTTTTTCCTTTGATGTGTCCCCCGTCGGACGGATTCCTTTTGTTTGTTTTAAGTTAATGTTATACAAAAGTTTAGGTCTTTTATTTATCGATTGAAGCACCACGAAGTCTGCCGGGTCAGCTAGTATACTATAGACATACTAAATAACGCCCACTGATAGGACATGGGTTTCGTTACACCCTGTATAAACGCAAGGGTTAGCCCCCGGGATCCATTACCCAAGTTTGTCCGGAACATAGATTAAATATAAATACATAGCTTGTATTAATATTTACAAATGGTTTTCCGTATGCTAGCTCTGTATATACAGGGTGGATTTTAGCGGTCCTCGAAGACGATCACCGGTGACTATTAATATTT
Source organism: Bombyx mandarina (assembly GCF_003987935.1). Next base: position 258,359 of record NW_021011623.1, read on the forward strand.
TTTCATCATTTTCATCTTAGTCTGTCCACTGTCCCATTCTGAACATAGACCTATCCAATAGATGTCCAGGTCGGCCGGTCCGTTGCCACCTGTATTCAACGTGACTCAGCGATTTTCACTTGGTCATCGGTCTACTATTAATATTACTGAAGCATTTTTGCTACCACGCTATATATAGCCCTATACGGGGCGCCCGTGTGGGGCCAGTCCCTGGCCGTGGGGGTAGCGAAGCTGCTGCAACGGCCGCAACGCACCATCGCGGTCAGGGTCATCCGTGGCTATCGCACCATCTCCTTCGAGGCGGCGTGTGTACTGGCTGGGACGCTGCCTTGGGTCCTGGAGGCGGAGGCGCTCGCCGCTGACTATCAGTGGCGGGCTGACCTTCGTGCCCGGGGCGGGGCACGTCCCAGCCCCAGTGTGGTCAGAGCGCGGAGGGCCCAATCTCGGCGGTCCGTGCTGGAGTCATGGTCCAGACGGCTGGCCGATCCTTCGGCTGGTCGTAGGACCGTCGAGGCGATTCGCCCGGTTCTTATGAATTGGGTGAATCGTGACAGAGGACGCCTCACTTTCCGGCTCACGCAGGTGCTCACTGGGCATGGTTGCTTCGGTGAGTTCCTGCACCGGATCGGAGCCGAGCCGACGGCAGAGTGCCACCATTGTAGTTGCGACTTGGACACGGCGGAGCACACGCTCGTCGCCTGCCCCGCATGGGAGGGGTGGCGCCGTGTCCTCGTCGCAAAAATAGGAAACGACTTGTCGTTGCCGAGTGTTGTGGCATCGATGCTCGGTGACGACGAGTCGTGGAAGGTGATGCTCGACTTCTGCGAGTGCACCATCTCGCAGAAGGAGGCGGCGGGGCGCGTGAGAGACGCACAGGCCCGCCGCCGTTGAGCGGGGGCCAGGGAGGCGGATCTCGCCCAAGCCCTGGCCCTCTAAGTGTTTCGGGTCTCCCTCACATGTCGGTCTGGGGACCGGCGACGGGGGCCTAAGAAGACGACGTGCAAGCTGCTCTGCACGCGTTTTATGCATGAGCATCCGGGTGATGGAAGGCCGGCTATCCTCAACCCACGCTGGTTCTGACCCAGCGGGGTATTCCGTAGGATAGACCATTCTAACCGGCGCCATCTAGGCGGGTTTCGGATAGCCTGCCGACCGAGAGGGCTGGTGGTCGTGGCGCCGACGACCGCCAGTCCGGCATCCCGAGGGGGAGGGTGATGGGAGACATGTGCTCCGCACTAAACGCTTCATTTTCCCCCCTTTGCCTTTTTATGAGTTTTGTCTTATGCGAGGTTTGGACGTTGGTTGTTGAGAGACAGGAGGTTTTAGTCGGTTCGACTCCGACATGCCCCGCCCTCCATCCCCAGTGAAGGGCGGAAGTCCGGCGATTTCCTCCTGACAAAAAAAAACCACGCTATATGGGTTTTCGTTTGAAGCAATGATGATGCTGCCTGTTTCTGCCGTGAAGCAGTAATGCGTTTCGGTTTGAAGGGTGGGGCCGTTGCAACTATACTGAGAGCTTAGAACTTATATCTCAAGGTGGGTGGCGCATTTACGTTGTAGATGTCTATGGGCTCCAGTAACCACTTAACACCAGGCGGGCTGTGAGCTCGTCCACCCATCTAAGCAATAAAAAAAATAAGAAAAATTCTTGTTGCAATTGAATCTTTGATTTCATATTTCTACAGACTCACGTAATCGGGTGGATCCTTAACCAAAACTTATTTATGGACTAGTGCTAAGTAATCCGGGACCTGAAATATAGATAACATTTCTGCCACTATTGCTGTAATAATCACAGCCCACAGTCTGAGTGAATTGACTGCCAAATCTGGCCACTGGTAGACCTAAACCAATACTCTGAAGTAGTTGAGTAAGACAACGATCTCGTGTTTCAAAAGGCCCAAATTCATGTTGTTGAAGCTGTGGGCTCAGGTAGCCACTTAACATAAGATTGACTGCGATTGCTGATCCATTAAATTTAAAAAAAAAAATTATTTTTCAGGATTATTTTTAACTGAATTTCTTCGTTTATCGTGATTCGTTGACGTAATGAAATTATTCTTACGCGCTGGGGTCCGGGATAAATAAAAATTGTACCGAAGTACAAATTAACACTGTATTAACACTTAAAACACTCAAAACATTTAACGAACACTTTAAAATTCTCAATTTACTTCTTCCGCTGCGCTTCAGGTGATCCGTCCGCTGTTTCGCTTCGAGTAGGACTGATTACTAACTGATTTCGTGACATCCCTGCAACGCTTTTACAGTTAATACGACATCCCTAAAATTATCGAGAACATTCCTCACAAGTCGAGTATTTTCGATATGCCTTTCCGCCATTTGACAATAGATGGCATTGTACTTCTCGAGCGTTCTTGACTTTGCTAGCTCTTTTGGTATTCGTTTCTACTATTCGAGGATTAATAGCGTAACAGTATTGTAATGGCTTAATCACGCATTTTTTAATTGTTACATTATTTTTGACATTTGGAATACTTTACAGTTTACGTGGGGTCACGAACGAAACGTGGTCTCAACATAATAACGGTTAAAAACGTAACATTATTAAAACCGAAAAAGTACTTATAATTTTTGCCACGTCAACTCGTGATTTGGCAAATCCTTAAAATATAGACATAAAATTCTAGGGAGCAACATCTCACACGTTGTTACAAAACTTTTACTCGGTGCGCGCTTTCGATGAAGCCGAAATGGGTCACGCGGCCGGAACGGAGCTTTTGTGCAGCGGCTGAAGCTTTCGAAATTGCCTCACGGTAACGAGGTTTTCGATGCAGCATCGAAATTGGAATTTCATTTTGCTTTCATGATTGTATGCTCAATAAATTGGCTCTCCTACATCGTCGATGTGATTTTACTTTATCTTCAAAAGAGCTTACCTACAGCTTTCTATCGATTATTCTCAGTTACGTAACTATGGTCACCGTTCTCGCCGAACGAAGAAGAGCGTGATGTGTAATTTAGTCTATAAATACAAGATCTTAGTGGGTAGCAATTCCGATCATGCGGTATATTCAGCGAAGCACAGCTTATCAAGACAGATTTTTTTTCTTAAGATGTTAGCAAACTCTTCCAGCTCCATGAATCCTCCCGCCGGTCAGGATGAGAATAGCCTTTCTATACTACGGGCATATAGGTAGGCATAAAAAGTGTAACTATACATGAGATCAACTGATTTTAAATAAGTTGTACGTACTTTTAACGTGGGTACTAATGAATTAATAACGTCATTTAATAATATAATCTGATCAGAAAAATTTGAGAGTTATCTAAATACCGGTAGGGCATATTGCACAGTCGATCGGCAAGGTATCGCGATATACAGCGAAGCAATTATGCTGTCCGCTTTTAATTGCAATTTGCAATTTGATTGCATTATGGCTGCCCTGGTGGGGAGATTCCAACCTTATGTTTCAAGGTAGACGGTGGCATTTACGCTGCTGTGTCTATGAGGTTCGATAAAAAAACCGACAAATGAGAATTTATTGTTGCCCTTGTAGGCAGACGAGCATACGGCCCACTTGATGGTCAGTTGTTACCGTCGCTCATGGAGTTCAGTAATGCCGGGAACAGAGCCAAGCCGCTACCTACCGTTAAGTACTCACCACGAGCCTCGTTTGAAGAAGGACATGTCGTAGCGCTCAGGAAATACTATGGAGGGGAGCTCATTCCAAAGCCGGATGGTACGTGGCAAAAAAATCTCGGGAAACGCACTGTCGATGAACGTAGTAGCTCCAGGTAGTATGAATGAACTCTACTCCGGTGCGATGGTAAAAACGAGATAATGGAATTGTGGTGGATAGCCATCATACAACACAAGATATTTGACAGATGCCTGAATCTCGCTTACAACATTTTCAATATAAGCTTGCATATAATACAAGTTCCGAACAACAACATTCGTACCGTCGGTCTACCGAGCAATATCACGCGCCTGGTGAAAGATCTTCCTCGGAAACCTACAGAATCATCTGAAACAATTCCTCAGATTCAAAATGATCAAGTTTATTTGACGAAGGTTCGAATTGATCGGTAAATTGGATCGTGTATTGTAGTCGTTATGTGCACGACTTAATGTGTTTTTTTTAATTATCACTGTAGCGTTTCCCAGTTGGGTATATCGATAGAACTGTGTCGTAATAACGCATCATGTTCCGGGCAACCTTAATGAGGAATCCGCGGGCTAAATTGTTCTCTCCCACAATGGAGGTGTGGTGAATGGTTTTTCACACACAGATTAACAACGGGAGACGTCCGGAAGAAAAGAAAGACAGGCTGTCAGATTGAGGGAAAAATGTCATGAGATAAAAATTTGTGTTTTACGTTTTTAAAAGGTTCAAAGGATAAAAACCAATTGATTGTTAATGTATACGATTTTAAGGTGCGTGTGGAATAAATAAGAGCTTCCTATACTGCAGTTTGAGTTTAATCCGCAACGACAACAGTTGACAACATATTTCCTAAAATGGTGACCCCGACACGAGAAATTGAGATGTCCCGTTGAAGCCGCGGACGTAATAACGGATGTAGTAACGCAATATAGAAGCCTGCTTTCAATAAATCCACGGAGAACCACAGAAATTAATCGCAAATGTTCATTTCCTTATTACGCCTGAACATTTTTTCGACAATTTAATTATNATTAGAACGCTCCCCTGATGGGAAAACGTTCACACTGTCCATAAAAAATAACAAAGTTGTCGTGAGTGTAGACAGACTTAAGCCGGCTTTCATAGATCACATTGATGATGAACGGAAGCAAGCCGAGCCTTTGTCTTGTCAGCAAAATCAAGCCTTACGACCAATGGATCTGGAAAATCCGCCGCTGTTGCCGCTGCCAACAAGGCCGCTGTCAATTCCAATAAAAATTCAAGGTGAGAAAACAAAAGAGCCTTATACCACACGCTCAGACAGACGTGTCAGATTTAAAAAAAATACTGATTTATAAGAACTACTTGTATCTTGTTACCTGTTGTTACCTATCGTTACCTTGTACTTGTTACTTGTTACCTGTAATTTTCACTTATAATTCTTCGTTTTATACAATTATTCTTGTAATACATTCGCACGTATACCTAATTATGCGTAATATTAAGAGTATAGTGACAATTTTGATTAAGGGCTCTCAACTGGCGTATCTTTCTCCGTGGGGGTGTGGTGTGGTGAATGGTTTTTCACACACAGATTAACAACGGGAGACGTCCGGAAGAAAAGAAAGACAGGCTGTCAGGTTGAGGGAAAAATGTCATGAGATAAAAATTTGTGTTTTACGTTTTTAAAAGGTTCAAAGGATAAAAACCAATTGATTGTTAATGTATACGATTTTAAGGTGCGTGTGGAATAAATAAGAGCTTCCTATACTGCAGTTTGAGTTTAATCCGCAACGACAACAGTTGACAACATATTTCCTAAAGATGCACGATTTTGCTCGGAACAAAAGAATTTTTACAACATTGTTTTGAGACTTGTAAAATTAGAAGTTTAAAATGTAAATTACAATGCTTTTTCAGAATATTTCGGTTCAAAACTAACAAGGGATATCTGGATAAGGAATATATTCTTAAATACTGGGCGTATGGTGGGTAGTCGTGCAAAGAGATTGCACAGCACGAAACGATTACAGCTCCGAGACGTCTTCACTCTTCCTAAGTCTGGAAATGAATGTGTTTCGATTTCACTCAAGCGATGACACCTCGACTCTGCTGAAGCACACCACCCGAAGTGAACCGATGTTTCGCGAGTAGTTGCGACTCGCATCCACTAGATGGCGCGCTTTCGTTTCGTTTGTCATGTCCAGTTTTTTTTTTATTGTTTAGATCGGTGGACGAGCCCACAGCCCACCTGGTGTGAAGTGGTTACTGGAGCCCATAGACATCCACAGCGTAAATGCGCCACCCACCTTGAGATATAAGTTCTAAGGTCTCATAGTTACAACGCTTGCCCCACCCTTCAAATCGAAATGCATTACTGCTTCACGGCAGAAATAGGCAGGGTAGTGGTACCTACCCGCGTGGACTCACAAGAGGCCCTACCACCAGTAAGAGGACTTTTTTAGGATTGAAGGACTACTGATGGCCTGGAGGCCTTTCCAGTTTCACCAGGACAGATGGGCGAGCAAAGGCTTAGCCAAGAGGAACGGGATTTGCTAACAGCTGCCCGAGCGCCTCCAAAGGAGACCTAACAACGCGAATGAATCTACTATCGGATCGGAATCGCGACCCGCTGAGAAGATCCGGCGTGTAACTCAGCGAGCTGATGCATGGGTTAGGTTGCACGTCGAACTCTTTGTCGAGTTCGACGAGTACGGTTACCGAGGTGGTGTCCAGATGCGACATGTATATAAAGTGTCGATAATATTATGTTAACACTATAACTATTCTATCAGCCCATGGACGTCCACTGCTGAACATAGGCCTCCCCCACGCCTCGCCACAAAGACCGGTCCTGCGCTGCCTGCATCCAGCGGATCCCCGCGAACCTCAATAGGTCGTCGGCCCACCTTTTAGGAGGTCTACCCTCGCTACGTCTTCTTCTCATCACAAAGACCACAGTGTCTCAAGACGAAAGTCTTTGACCAGTGTGTGTTGCCAGTGATGACATATGGGACTGAGACGTGGTCGCTCACAGTGGGGCTTATGAGAAGGCTCAAGGTCACACTATAACTAGATAAACATAAATATGGATGAATATAGAGACATTTTACCACTAACGGTGACGGGACACAATAATTCAAAGACCGGTTATGGAACTTTAAAATCAAGTTAACCACAACGTGTCCCGAATGTAGGCCGCCGCACATATGTATGTATAATATATTCAATGGCTTAATACAGCCAATTAAATCGAACCACAAATTAATTAGGAGCCGACCGGTCAATTATCTTTTCAATTTAACGCGGGTGTGGCCGATAATTGGCACGTAAGTACGTATACGTATCTGATACGTGATACTAGTGTTGTTAAGTTTGCACGGGTTCTGTTGTTGGGTAGTCATGTCGACGGTTTGAAAGCTGGTACGCCCTAAACACGTCATTACGGATCCTCCCAAGCCCAAGCCAAAATCCATCCAGCAGTTTTTGCGTGAAAGAATAACAAACATACATCCATACATTCTTATAAACTTTGACATTTATAATATTATCAGAATATTTCGATTGGAGACTTCAGTTTCTTGTCTCAAAATAAGTAGAAATAGTAGTGACGTCAATGAGTACCGGTAGTCGCTCAATTCTATGTGGCGCTCTTTGACAGATACCACTTTGAAAAAAAAAAGAGGATATGACGTAAGAACAATAAGATCGAATCTGCTTCATATAAACGTCGTTTGACACGAGTTCCTCGTGATTTCGGCTCTAAATAAAAAGTTTAATTAGTTCGTTTAAAGGAGTTTCGTTCTAAAAATATTTATATACACAAAAACAAGATGAAATCTCGCACAGATCTGTTGGAAGATAATTTTTGGAAAGAAATAAACAGTAGTACCCTTGTACTGATTTTTTCTATTTTTGTCTCCTGTCATATTCTTATCTGTGTAAAAAATAAATAGAATAAAATTTGAAATTCAATATTTGTAAATCATGATTATGCAAACTACAGCCAACATACATCTCAAAGAATACAATATACATATATCTCATTAAAATGTATTAATACGCAGAATGGAATATGGAGAGTATTAAGCGGTCTGGCTCTGCTACTGACATTGCTGGAGTCCATGGGCGACGGTAACCACTCACCATCAGGTGGGCCGAATGCTCGTCTGCCTGCAAGGGCAATAAAACACTTGTGGCACTCAAGGACTGCCTTATGCAATTATAATTAGACAATAATAATTTAATATTAAAACAACAAAAAAATAAGACCACGCAATATTTATAAACATTAGCAAAAGCAAAACATTAACTGTCCCCTTCACGCTTATAAACTAGACCGCGCGAGAGAGAGATGGGCAGATTTTTCATGATGCCCATGCAGTGCGACGTCACGCCGCGCGCTTATTCACAAACACTACACAAACGCAACGTGTGAATGTGTTGAACGCGAGCTACATGGTAGGCGAAGTAGAGGGTGTTAGGTTTTATTTTCGTTACGGAATTTCTTGATTCGGTCGCCGCGCTCAAAGCCCGCGATAAAAGTTATGCAATAGCTTAAAAATCTCAAATATTTTGATTAAACACTAAAATGATCATATTATTATGTTCACATGAAAATCCATACTAAACTAATGAAGTAAATGTATTATAATATATTATATCATTAAATTATACGAAACCGAATAAAAACGAGTCGATCCTCGCCTCTAGATTGACTGACCGATGATCGTTTGTGGCGTGAATTGATCGTAAACAGATTTTTATGGGCCGAATGTGGCGCCTCCGGCACGTTTTATGGGCGCCTTGAGCCATAGCAAACACACTGGGCTGTGTAAATACCATGGATTATATAAAACAAGTTTATTTATATTATGTAAACGTCCGTCTGGTGTAGTGGTAAGTGACATGGTCACTACACTAGGGGGTCGCGGGTTCGAATCCCGCCAAGGGAAGATATTTGTATGATAAATATAAATGTCTTTTCCAAGGTTATGGATGTATATTAAATATATGTATGTGTATAATAAAAATATTACATTTATTTCCGTTATCTGGTACCTGTAACACAAGTTCTTNGGGGTCGCGGGTTCGAATCCCGCCAAGGGAAGATATTTGTATGATAAATATAAATGTCTTTTCCAAGGTTATGGATGTATATTAAATATATGTATGTGTATAATAAAAATATTACATTTATTTCCGTTATCTGGTACCTGTAACACAAGTTCTTTACGAACTTACCACGGGACCAGTTAACGTGGCGTGATTGTTAGTAAATATTTATTATATTTATTTATTTATTATGTATGTATGTATATTAAAATAGGACTGATGTTTTTTGTTTTTAATGTTGATTAGTCTAATTTAAATTTTAGAAGCGCTTCCGAACGGTCATGAGTTTATCGCGGATTCGGAATGGCGCTTCACAGTTTGAGAGTAATTGGCGGGAATCATTGGGCTTGCTCTTGTGGAAATAGATATACATTTAGAAGTAGTCGTGTTGTGGTCGTGTTCCGAAGGCAGATACCGTTTTTTTCTATTGAAATACATAATTAAAACATCGTTGTGAATGATTTGCTCAGTGAATGAATAAAATCATCCGATATATAAAACCCACAATAATGATGATTTACACAACCATTGTATGACATATTCATAGTTCATAAGTTAATATTTTTATGTTGAAAGTATTTGTTTTTTTGTTTGTTTGTTTTTTTCATGTCGAAAAATGCAACGGTCGGATATGATTTGTTAAAGTAATAGTTTTAGGTCAACGACTATTTATATTAAAAAAAAAACTCATTTCCAAGGGAAACTATGTTTTATTATCTTTAGAAAGCTTAAGTGATTTCGTTTTTCATTCTTTTTTAAAGTAGAAAAGCAGCAATAAATAATAACTTTTGAATTGGCATATCTATATATTAATACGTGAAGCAAAAACTTTGTATCCCTTTCTACGAAAATTGCGCGGACGGAGGAGTATGAAATTTTCCACACTTATAGAGAATATAGAGAAGAAGTGCACAATGCTAATATTTTTTTTAAATAATGCATAAAAGATACATTAAATCAATAAAGAAAACATTACACACACTACATACCATGTATTTGACGCACACACGCATGCATACTATTTATTGTCAAACTTTTGTTCTTGACGTCACTTGTATTTGTAGATATCTGATGTAGGTCCAACGAGTGACATANCTACGAAAATTGCGCGGACGGAGGAGTATGAAATTTTCCACACTTATAGAGAATATAGAGAAGAAGTGCACAATGCTAATATTTTTTTTAAATAATGCATAAAAGATACATTAAATCAATAAAGAAAACATTACACACACTACATACCATGTATTTGACGCACACACGCATGCATACTATTTATTGTCAAACTTTTGTTCTTGACGTCACTTGTATTTGTAGATATCTGATGTAGGTCCAACGAGTGACATAGGTTAGCCTTTAACTCAAAAAACATCTCATTCCCATTTGAATGTTTCTTAACTTTAGAAAAAGTTACGTGATTTCGTAATACTTTCTAAAATAAACAACGGATTGACATGTTAAAGTCATAGTATTAGGTCGGGAGTGTCACACAAGCTAAGTTTCCCCGAAAAAAGATCTTATTCCCATGGGAAACAACACTGACAGTTTTCTGTGACCACGGGCGTGAAGCCGCTATTAAGAGCTGGTTATCTATCTTCTATCTATATAGTATATAAAAATGAATTGCTGTTTGTTAGTCTCGCTAAAACTCTAGAACGGCTGGATCGATTTGGCTAATTTGGTCTTGAATTATTTGTCGAAGTCCAGAGAAGGTTTAAAAGATAGAGAAATATGAAAATTCTCGGAATTAAATAAAAATAACAATTCTGTTTTTTCTTTTGATGTGTCCCCCGTCGGACGGATTCTTTTTGTTTGTTTTAAGTTTATTTTATGCAAAAATTTAGATCTTTTATTTATCGATTGAGGCACTACGAAGTCTGCCGGGTCAGCTAGTATAATAATATAAGCACATTTTACGTACTTAGTAGATATTCCGTATATTCAATAAAAAGACAAGTATGATATGCAGCTTTTTTTAAGTTTTAGACAGAATTAAAATTACTTTTATAGTACAATCTTGTGTTTATTTTCTTTTTTATTATTTCCAACGTGTCGATTAGCTTGGGTGCTCGCGGACGGAAAAGAGTAATTAGACGGTAGTTAGCAAAAAAATCAAATGTCCATGTAGTAGTTTTAATTATTAACATATCTCCGTTCACACATCGCTTATAATATATAACAAGTTATAAGCACCACAAGGTCCATATTGCTCTGAACATTTAGCTGTACAAATAACCAACAGTTTCAATACCAAAAGCGCGGGCGCAGTAAAATTCATATTAAAGAATTTCTTTATATGTTTATATGTATTTATAATACATACTTCTGTGCGTGTGTTTGTGTGTGACTTAGCGGCTTTGATGGAATCTTTTGTGTGTGTTCAATTGGATTCAAAAATGACTTAGATTCATAATTCGGTCCACAGCCAAAGGCATTTTAATGTTTTTTTTTTATAAAAAATGTTTATGACGTATGAACAGGGGAATATCTGTCAAATTCGTTAGTGTCATATAAATTGTCACTGGTAGCCATATTTTTTTTTAGTTGCTTAAATGAGTGGACGAGTTCAAGAGCCACCTAGTCTTAAGTGGTAGGCAGCGGCTTGGCTCTGTCTCTGGCTTTGCTGAAGTCCAAGGGCGACGGTAACCACTCACCACCAGGTGGGCCGTATGCTCGTCAACAAGGGCAATAAAAAAAATTAAAAAAAAGTGGTTACCGGAGCCCATGGACATCTACAACGTAAATGACGCCACCTACCTTGAGATATAGGTAAGTTCTAAGATCTCAGTTTTTCCACTACAACGGCTGCCCCACCCCTCAAACCGAAACTCATTACTGATTCACGGCAGAAACAGGCAGGGTGGTGGTACCTACCCGCGTGGACTCACAAGACGTCCTACCACCAGTAATTACTCAAATTATAATTATGCGGGTTTGATTATTCCGTCTTAATTTCGGGATGTCTGAAGCGCGTTTTTTGCTGATTATTTAAGAGCTTGTACGAGTTAAGCGCATGTTGATACCTTTGTGTGCATCAAACTAAATACCCTTCTAACCTACATAAAATGTTTTCTTCGAACACGTACGTACATCTATATATTAATACGTGAAGCAAAAACTTTATATCCCTTTTTACGAAAATTGCGAAGATGGAGGAGTATGAAATTTTCCACACTTATAGAGAATATAGAGAAGAAGTGCACAATGCTAATTTTTTTTTTTAATAATGCATAAAATATACATTAAATCAATAAAGAAAACATTACACACACTACATACCATGTATTTGACGCACACACGCATGCATACTATTTATTGTCAAACTTTTGTTCTTGACGTCTGTTGTCAAATTGAGAATAGATTAAATATTGTTTGTCTTTGTTAATATTTTTATAGTGTAGTCTTGGCGAAATTTGTGATTATAGAAGTATAAAATANGTATTTGACGCACACACGCATGCATACTATTTATTGTCAAACTTTTGTTCTTGACGTCTGTTGTCAAATTGAGAATAGATTAAATATTGTTTGTCTTTGTTAATATTTTTATAGTGTAGTCTTGGCGAAATTTGTGATTATAGAAGTATAAAATACAATCATAATAGTGTACAAACTTACAATTCCAATTAATTATAGTCGAATTTCTACTACTGCGGGACCTCTAGTATATATAAATGTATGTATGTATGAATGTATGTATGTAGGTGTAAACATTACGTCACGAACACATAAAACTCGGCTTTACGATCTGTTTGTATGTTTGATAAACGTTAAATTGAGAATATAACGATAGGAACTAAATTTAACGGCGGTCATTAAAACGGATTAATTTGTTTGTGCGATGCAATAAGGGTGTCGCTTGTATGTAGCCATGTTAAAATACGGAACGCCATTTGTAATGAATGGTTTCCCAAAAACAAAAAAAAAATAGTTAAACTCATGCCAGTGTCGCGGGAACTAATTTATTTCGCAGGTCGCTTTTTTTTTATTGCTTAGATGGATGAACGAGCTTACAGACCACCTGGTGTTAAGTGGTTACTGGAGCCCATAGACATCTACAACGTAAATGCCGCCACCCAGCTTGAGATATGAGTTCTAAGGTCTCAGTACAGTACAACAGCTGCCCCACCCTTCAAGTAGTCGATTAAGTAATGTAATTGTTTATTGCATTATATAAAACATTTTGTACAAACTCAGCACGTTTGTCTTGTTTAGTCGTGCGCACATGGCTTATGTTGCAAGCCAGATTTTTCCTTTTTTACTCATTGTTGTTTTTGAAGTGAAACTTCTAATGCGACTTCTAACAAGGTTGCGTTAAACGTTAAACGCTATCATGGAATAGAAAGAGACAGAGCGATAGTGAATGCGTGGTACTCGAACGCATGTGTATAGTATACGTGTTACAGGCCAGCGCGAGCGTTAGCAACGAGTAGCGTCCAATATTTTAATAAAGTATTTAAAAAATATATATAGTATAGATGTTGAAGATATCGAATTTCTTATACACAGCGTTACAAGAATAAATCTCATTTATGGATGAAAAGTGAAGAAAACCACAATACTACACACATCGAAAAAGAAGTTTCACTTCATTCAAGTTCACCAAGTTGAACGCGCACCGTTTTTTTGTATATCATTTTAGCTTGTATGTGTATTGTATCCGTACTAAATAAATAATAAAATAACTAAAAAAAATTGAGGTGGAGTTAATTTCCCTCGTTTTTATTGTAACAATCAATTTACAATAGACAAATTTAGCGTTAGACAAAGAAGAAAACCTACTATGAACTAGATCGTGTTGTAAAATGTAATGAAACGTTAGCTCGTCACGGGCAATCGTGAATCGAGAATTACGTATCCCGTAAAACGTCAAACTGGCGTACGTGAATCGTTTTCCCGGCTTCGTACGGCAGCGAGCTTATAAAGTTCCGGTCCACTTCCCTAATTCGATTCGTGTGTAGCAGGAAACGAAGCGCGGATGGTGCACACAGCTGTGACGTCAGCGTTACGTAACGCGCGCGCGTGACGCGTCCGTAGAACGAACATAATGCTCATCGTAATAAATGTTTGCGATGATATTTATGAAGATTTTTACTGGTAATAGGACTTCTTGTGAGTCCGCGCGGGTAGGTACCACCACCCCACCTATTTCTGCCGTGAAGCAGTAATGCGTTTCGGTTTGAATGTTGGGGCAGCCGTTGTAACTGTACTTGAGAATTTAGAACTTATATCTCAAGGTGGGTGGCGCATTTACGTTGTAGATGTCTATGGGCTCCAGTAACCACTTAACACCAGGTGGGCTGTGAACTCGTCCACCCATCTAATCAATAGGATAGGATATAACTTAATTTCGCTTTTTAGCATTAAAAGGCTTGTATTAAAAGACTGTAAAGACTGTACAGTCGAGTTTTTTGTGTCATTTTATTATTTCTTTTATTCTATTGGCCTTATTTTATTAAACCTTTTCCCATGATATCAATAAGCCATAGGAAAAGTTAATATGAAACAAATACAACAAACTTTCTTCCATTACGGCTTGAAAATCCTTCAATACGTATCGAACTGGGAGAACCGGATATTCCATACAAAAAAATTACCCACCCGGTCACGGTTTCCTTTGACGCAACATAAACTGTTAACTAAATCCGGATAAACGAAGTTTTGTTCAAAAGGCACGTTTGGTGGTGTACAAAAGAATGTATATTATACTATTGACTGAGCTTTGTGCTGAGTTTTCCATTTTCGATACAGAAATTCCGAACTGTTCTTCGATACAGCTACAAAATATTGTTGCGCGCAAGGGTTCGGGATAAATTAATGTTCCACCAAAGTACAACTTAAAAATGTATTTATCACTTAGAACACTTAAAACACTTCACAAACACTTTAAAATTCTCAATTCGCTTCTTCCGCTTCGCTTCAGGTGATCCGTTCGCTGTTTCGCTTCGAGTAGTTCCGATTACTAATTGACTGCGTGTTTTTTTTTTTTTTTTTTATTCCTACCTAAGCTGATAGCCCTAGCGGCTATGTCAGCGTAACCCTAACTTTAGTAGGTGAGCTCACGGGGCTCAAACCTGACGATGTTGCTAACACGAACCCTAGCAAGAGTCGTGCTTCGCAGAATCTACCACCGGATCGGAAACGCGACCCACTGAGAAGATCCGGCGAGAAACTCAGTGGGCTGTGTCTGCGAGTTAATTTACTCGTCGAGCCCTTCGTCGCAAGCGACGGGTTCGACGAGNTGAGAAGATCCGGCGAGAAACTCAGTGGGCTGTGTCTGAGAGTTAATTTACTCGTCGAGCCCTTCGTCGCAAGCGACGGGTTCGACGAGAACGGTGACCGGTGCTTGAAGTACCTAGAAGCACCGTTAGTGGATCGGGAGGATCCGAGATGACGTGTTTTGGGCGACGTCGACTGCTTTCCATTCTGTCCGCAGGATCGGGAATTGCCATCTCTGCAACGCTTTTATAGCCGATACCACATCCCTAGAATTATCGAGAATATTCAACCCAAGTCGAGTATTATGTTCCCGTTGTCTGACAATAGATGGCGTTGTACTTCTTGAGCGTTCGAGATGCTACTAGATCCTTCGATATTCGTTCGACTATTCGGAGATAGATGGCGTTACTCTTACCGGCGTAACAATATGATGTCGATTTTCTTGACAACATAGTATGTCCTTGTTATTTTATGATATTATAACAAATAATGTAACAACTAATAATATACCTAACTCTGGCAAATTCAACGGAGGGCGCTATAACTATAGCAGTATGGTAACTATAACTATAGATGCTTCTGTTATATTCTATAGAGCCAACTTTACTGATGACACAGCGTATTGAGAAGTTTCTTGTGTTACTCAGTGTCTCATGAACTATTAGTCGATTTATCACGAACTAGAGAATACACTGCCGGGCTTTTAATACAACAGACAAAACCCGCATTATCCGGGTCATGCTGTTTGACACGATACAAACTGTAATAGGCATTAATCAAGACCGTAAATTAAATCTGTACGATTTCTCAACCATCCGCCATCTTTGCGTAGTTGAATACCGAACCTCCAAACTTTCCCTTTTAGATTTTTATATAAAAAGTACAGACTGCTTTTTGTAACCAAAAATTACTGAGCCACAAGTTACAAAGCAACTGAAAAATTACTTGTAAACCCCAGAGATTTTTCTAGATTAGTTCAGATTAACATAAATTGAAATGGTCTATTTGAAAAGTTGTAATTTTTTTTGTGAAGTAAAGTTTAAGAAATATGAAGGGTTTTTCGGTGCATGTATCTCTGACAAACAGCTAGTATAGTAGTCCTAGAGTGTTTTTTTTCGGTTGTATGCGTCCCTAGCTCACATTTTCCCCTTGTTTTGCATCTACAAAAACCTAGCTCCGCTGAACCGTTTCCATTAGAACAGCGCTGGATGAGGCTAGATATATTAAGTGATTCAATTGGTTCTTAACAAACACAAAACAAAACTCTTTACTGTAAGGTTGTAGGACCTTTTGTGAATTCGCACGGGTAGGTACCACCACCCTGCCTATTTCTTCCGTGAAGCAGTAGAGATTTTTGGTTTGATTGGTGAAGCAGCCGTTGTAGCTATACTGAGACCTTAGAACTCATGTCAAGGTGAGTGGCGGCATCTACATCGCAGATGTATATGGGCTCCAGTATCTAAGCTATAAAAAAATATATAAAAAAGTTTACAGTCCCATATATGCTCCTTAAGTTAACACTATATTTTGTTCGATAAAAAACGTATTAAACGTATTAGTATTTCCAATCAAATTAATTTCACTATCAATAATAATTTTGTAGCACAACTAATCTAGGTATGACATTTCACAATAAGCTCTAGATGGAAACGTTGATTGCGCAAATAGCTAATGAACAACCACAAAGCTTTCAAAGTGAGCTTTTAACGTAATACGTTCACGGAAATTATTAGTTGATTGGTTTCCGTGAAAGTTTAACTCGAGCCGAAACATTTTAACTGCAATGCGCTCGACCGCAAACTATGCGCCAAACTATGTACAAAGGGTTTTATCGTTATTAAACCGGTTATAAAAAACTTCGGAAAATCTGTGCATTATTATACTTTTATTATATCTGGTTGTTGATACATCTGGTTGAAAAAGTTTTTAATACGTGAAGCTTAAATATATATAACTAGCTGACCCGGCAAACTTCGTAGTGCCTCAAAGATCTAAACTTTTGTATAAAATTAACTTGAAACAAACAAAAGGAATCCGTCCGACGGGGGACACATCAAAAGAAAAACAAAATTGTTATTTTTATTTAATTCCGAGCATTTTCATATTTATCTTTACCTTTTAAACCTTCTCTAGACTTCCACAAATAATTCAAGACCAAAATTAGCCAAATCGGTCCAGCCGTTCTCGAGTTTTAGTTAGACTAACGAACAGCAATTCGTTTTTATATAGATAGATAACGATTTGTATAGTGAATCTGGTATTAAGTGGTTACCGGAAGATGAAGATATTTAACTAAATGAATGTTCTCTTCCGACTATAGCGGCTGTCGCAACTTCAGAACCGGAATGTTTGATTGCTTCGCAGTTAAAAAACGGTGGTGGCACCTAACCCGTGCGGCTTCCAGTATGACCTACCACCAGTGAATGCCAGTTGGTAATCGCAGCACTGGTGGTAGGACGTCTTGTGAGTCCGCATGGGTAGGTACCACCACCCTGCCTATTTCTGCCGTGAAGCACTAATGCTTTTCGGTTTGAAGGGTGGGGCAGCCGGTCTACTGTAAAAACTGGGACCTAAGAACTCATATCTCAAGGTAGGTGACGGCATTTACATTATAGATGTCTATAGGCTCCGGTAACCACTGAACACCAGATGGGCCGTAAGTTCGTACACCCACCTAAGCAATAAAAAATAGTAAATAATAGTTTAAAAAACTAACAAAATACGCTTTTATAGAAAATCCATCGCACCGCCCGCCACCGGAGTAGAGTTCATCCATACTACCTGGAGCCACTGCGGTCATCCACAGTGCGTTTCCAGAGGTCTTTTTTGCCACGTACCATCCGGCTATGGAATGAGCTCCCCTCCACGGTGTTTCCCGAGCGCTATGACATGTCCTTCTTCAAACGAGGCTTGTGGAGAGTATTAAGTGGTAGGCAGNCGTACCATCCGGCTATGGAATGAGCTCCCCTCCACGGTGTTTCCCGAGCGCTATGACATGTCCTTCTTCAAACGAGGCTTGTGGAGAGTATTAAGTGGTAGGCAGCGGCTTGGCTCTGCCCCTGGCATTGCTGAAGTCCATGGGCGACGGTAACCACTCACCATCAGGTGGGCCGTATGCTCGTCTGCCTACAAGGGCAATAAAAAAACAAAAAAAAAAAACCAAAAAAAAATTGAAAATAAACTTTAATAAATTTGAATTAAAAATAGCGTAAGAAAAATTTATTTTATTTAAAAAAAAGCGTGGGATGCTTTTCAGGATATTATCAAAATAACCCTTCTACTCATATCTGTTCATAAAATATTTGTAACTACTAATACAATGAATATTAAAAAAAAAATCACATTTTTTTTTAAAAAAAAATCACATTTTTTTTTTTTCATTTTTTTTTAAATATTAGGTTGTCATCGGTCTTTAATAAGTATACAAAATTTCGAGTTAATCCGACGTTTTGAAGGGGGTCAAAATCATGTTCAAAGATTCCGTTACATACATACGTCTGAAGCTAATAAAAGCGTATTAAAATAGAGAATGCTGCTGATCATTGTCTGATCAATCTCGCTGTCACCTTTCACAGCGCCCTTGGAATGAACTCCAAATCGTCTTTTTATCGCAACATATGCCACCAGGAGCGAAGAACAGCATACGAAGTTCGTCTTGTAGAGATCATTTTGTCATAAACTTGGAATTAACTCGCGTTCCTGTAGTCAAGAACCACGATAAGGTTAGGTTACGTATTCACATTAGGTGAATGAACTATCTAGAAGTAGTATTAGGATATTTTTTTTTATTATATTATTTGTGTTACACAGAAAAAAATGATTTTTTTTATTGCATGGGTGGACGAGCTCACAGCCTACCTGGTGTTAAGTGGTTACTGGAGCCCATAGACAACTACAACGTAAATGCGCCACCCACCTTAAGATATAAGTTCTAAGGTCTCAGTATAGTTACAACGGCTGCCCCACCCTTCAAACCGAAACGCATTACTGCTTCACGGCAGAAATAGGCGGGGTGGTTGTACTTACCCGTGCGGACTCACAAGAGGTCCTACCACCAGTGAAATCAATGTCACCGTCCTTGATAAGGTCAAGTGTCAATCGCATTGGCGTGATCACTATCCGATACGATCTTGCATAGACTATTTTTAGTGTATTTCGTTTGCAGAAATAGCAACGCCAGTGTTAGCGACCCGATCCGATCCTATAGTGTACTTATTCCGCTATAGTAAAATATTTTCAAACTAGGGGCCCGCCCCGGCTCCGCTCGGTTCTTTAACAAAAATTTCAACGATATTTGACGTTGTTTTATTTTTTTAAACAAAGGTACACTTATTGCGGCATAACGATAATAGTTAGACATATGCTGTCGCGACACTTTTTGTAAATAATAATGTGTTCTACAAAGTCGTAGTACATTATTTTATTCTATAATCAATAGTTTTCACAGGGCACGCGACGTAAAGAATATTTTAGGTATTTTTTTACACCTAGGGTTACATTATTGGAGTTTTAGTAAGGGTCCCTAATTTTTTTCAAAAATATTATAGACTATGTCACTCGGGAATAGTGTAGCTTCCAAACAGTGAAAGAATTTTTCAAATCAGTTCAGTAGTTTCGGAGCCTATTCAATACAAACAAACAAACAAATCTTTCCTCTTTGCAATATTAGTATAGATTAATTCTGACTCAATACGTGTTTCTAGCGTTGTTACACTTATCACTAATGTATTTTAGAAATGAACCGACGATAGGTAAACATTTCATAAGGGCATTCAACTTCTAATTTAATGTTACGTTGTGAATTTTACGTTTTAAGATCTATGACAGTGTGTTTTTCGCGATAATATCGACTCTATTTCCATTAGCCCTATGGTTTTTTGTTGTCTTGTTATAAATGAAAGAATGCGACCTTTCTGATTTAGATGTTTAGTTTTATAGTGAATGATGATATTTTATCATCGGTTTTCGAATGTTAAAAGCGCACCGACTATTTATGGATCGTATAATTTATACATGTCGGCGCAACGTCACTATTTAGTTAACCAAACACAGTTAAATGTTTCCTTAAGGTTCATGATCATCATCATTTCTTTCCTATTACCCTCTGCTGGGGTGTAGGGCTCGAATAAAATTTTTCCATTTATAGCGGTCTTGGGCAGTCTGTTCTAGCTCCTCCCACGTCATGCCCAAGACCCCTAACTCCTGCTCCTTAAGGTTACGTATGTCAAAATCCGCTTAAGACGGTAATCAAGAGAATTCATGTTTAAGCTACCCCCACTTTTCACTATGAATACGAGTGACTATTGTCGCACAAAACACACGTCCCATGAGCTCACCTACTTGTTAAGGTTACGCTGAAATAGTCTCTCAAGACCATTAGCTTAGGTAGGAAAAAAAGAAGCACAAAACATTCCTACTCGAGCAGCCGAACTAGGCGAGCAGTCTGTTGTAATCGTTGTACACTTGAAATGGAATAAACGGAATTCATTGGAAAAGTGAGTCTTAATTACTGTCACTATGGAATGCAAAGATAATGATGAAGAGAATGGCGTCAGCGACGTTGACGTCATCATTTAAACAACACCATGGAATCAGCTGAATCCGTAATTTATATACATATACACCCTGGCAGATAAGTAAGGGCTTCTAGACGGAAGACAGAAGGTCCTTGAAGTTATCAATTCGTTTAGATCGCCCAAATAAAACCCTTGGCACATATTCCAACCTTAGAAACATATATACGCTTGATTAGATTTGATATGCTGTTTTTCCACCACAATGACCCGCCGTCATTTCTAATTTATTAGTGCCCTTGTGCTCTGTATTCTTATTGTCGTGTTTCTTCTAACAGCTGTGTGTACAAAATATATTAATAAATAAATTAAAATAAATTAAATTAAGTTCATTTTTAGCGCGCTTTCAAAAAAAAGTCGACACCGCATCTATGGTTAAAAATACATAGAACTAGTTTTTAATGTCTCAAGGTAGCTGGTAATATTCATGTCTTTAGGCGATTCGGTGAACACTTAGTACTGTGTTCCGATAAATACAAGTGGATATTAATACGTGAGCAATATTGTACGCTCCTGGAAAAAGGTAGATAGAAGATATAAAAGCGATAACAGGAAGCGATTTGAAAAAGAAGGCCAAGGACAAAATGGTTTGGAAGATGCTGGAGGAGGCCTTTACCCGAGAAGGGGTTCCGATCAATGGTACAGAAGAAAGAACCTAACGATAGCGAGTAAAAGAAAATGAAAGAAATTCTTCCCTCGCATATATTAAATCGCATGTAACAACGATATTATTATGGATTGGAAATAAACGGGCTTTATTACTATTATTATTGTTACGCGAATTACGGCCGCTACAGCCGGAGATTGTAAAAAAAACCAACGTTTATTTAAACTAAATTTAATTATAAGAATTACAATTTTAAGTATACTAAGTTAACCTAGGCTGGTGTGTCTTGATCGAACCAAGATCCAAGAGTGCTGTCTCTTATAATAATACATGAAGCGATGCCCTCATTGCTGGTCACGTAGGCCATTCACGTTGTGCTGACAGTGCGCCTTGTGTCAACCGGCGGTCGTTGACCACAAAATGCATACTGGTGGTTTCTATGCACTAGCCTTGCGCAACACTAGTAGTGGCTGTTACCAGAAAGTGCATGTGAGCGATTTTCATTTACAAGCCTTGCGTAACACGCGCTGGGGTTCGCGGATAAATAAAATTCCACCGAAGTAAAACTGTATTCAACACTTAGAACACTAATGACACCTCACAAACACTTTAAAATTCTCAGTTCACTAAGAAGTGAGAATTTTGTGTTCGGAAGTGCTCGGAAGACCGCTTCGCTTCAGCTGATTCGTTCGCTGTTTAGCTTCGAGTAGTTCCGATTACGAAATGACTGTGTGCCATCTCTGCAACGCTTTTATAGCTGATACCACCATCCCTAGAATTATCGAGAATACTCCACACGTCTCTAGTATTGTGTGTTTTCGCTATCTGACAAGAGATGGCGTTATACTTCTCGAGCGTTTTAGGTGCTACTAGATCCTTCGATATTCGTTCGACTATTCGGCGATAGATGGCGTTACTCTTACCGGCATAGCATTATTATGAATATTGTTTGCGAACAAAACTCATTGTATCGATCGCTGTATAGGTACGGGTCGTGTCCAGGTGTAGCCCGATGTCTCCCGTGTTTTGGCATGCTGCCCAAATTCGAATGTTTCTTCGTTGCAGTGCTCAGTACAAATTATATTTCGAATAGAAAATACATTTAAAATGATTTGGTCATCGGATAAATAAAATCGAGGCTGGGGTTACGATTTTCGATTTAAAAAGTGACACATTAGTTTTTTTTTTCTAGCTATTCTAGAGACTTCGAAGGGTCGTGCCTAGATTCACCGAGCGAGCAAGTGATCTCACGGGGCTCTAACCTAAGGACGTTGCTAACACTAGCAAGAGTGGATGAAGCAAGGATGGATGTAATATGCTCTGCCTCAACCCTAATCCGCCGTCTCAATAACCCCGACTGGGCGCCGGCCCGGTCCGCGGTAGGGCGCCGGCTGTGAGCAGCATGAGTTTTTAGTGAGGTTCAACTTCCACTTTACTGGTGGTAGAACCTCTTGTGAGTCTGCGCGGGTACCACCACCCTGCCTATTTCTGCCGTGAAGCAGTAATACGTTTCGGTTTGAAGGGTGGGGCAGCCGTTGTAACTATACTTGAGACCTTAGAACTTATATCTCAAGGTGGGTGGCGCATTTACGTTGTAGATGTCTATGGGCTCCAGTAACCACTCAACACCAGGTGGGCTGTGAGCTCGTCCACCCATCTAAGCAATAAAAAAAAAATGAGCGTTAGATAAGGCTAGATAAGGCTTTAGCGGTAGGCAGCGGCTCTGCCCCTGGCATTGCTGAAGTCCGTGAGCGACGGTAACCACTAACCATCAGGTGGGCCGTACGCTCGTCTGCCTACAAGGGCAATAAAAAAAAAGATAAAACTGAAAATATACATATTTTTGATTAAGTTTACGTCTCGCGAATACAGAGCGAGATACTCAATATTTAATGTGTTTATCGAATTGCACGGAGTTCGTTCAACTTTCCTTTTTATGGGGCGTCGTTTCATCTAAGTTTTGTGTCGTAATGAATATCATTTCATTGCTTGTAAATCAATGTGTGTATGTACGAGTACATACAGAACGACTTAACTGCTTCACTGTTTTATGTTAAATTGACTTTCGTATGAGAATATTTATAGCAGAATTATTTTAGCGGAACGTAGCTTTGCCTGTTCTCATAATCATCACTTTATTTTATCAATTTACTTGGCTTTGCCATGGCATTGCTGAAGGCCACGGGCGACGGTTACCACCCACCATGTGGGTCGTATGCTCGTCTGTCTACAAGTGCAATTAAAAAAATAAGATTCCCTGTCTGATATTCTGGGATCTGCGTAACGAGTGTAATGAAGTGTTTTCTTGAACGAAGTGAACTTGATTTTTGTTTTCCTACCTTAGCTGATGGTCTTGAGAAACTATTTCAGCGTAACCTCAACTAGTAGGTGAGCTCACGGGGCTCGAACCTGACATTGTTGCTAACACGAACCCTAGCAAGAGCCGTGCTTCGCAGAAGCTACCGTATTGGAAACGCAACCCACTGAGAAGATCGAGAAACTCAGTGGGCTATAAACTAACTAAAGCCGGTCCGCTCTCCTATATATATATATACCGTAAACCAATTTCCGGATGAAAGGCATATTTTCTTTACGAAACGAAATAGGTACCAGTCAAACATCGGTTCGGAACTCGCCAATTTATTTCGCTCGTCATGACCGTGACCATGGGCCACTAAGCTAGCTGAGATAATAACGGAAATTTATACACGCTTTAAAAATTTAAGAAGCTTACATTTAACCTATCTGGCTTTGTGTACTTCTATCATCGGTCCATAGTCTGTCGTGAACTCACACTCGTAGGACAAGGGCGGACAACGCCCTTTTCCGCCCCCCATGAATGGGTCCAGGGGCGAGGGACTTGGGAAAGCCCTCGCCCCCTATTCGATGGACCGAGACGGAGGCGCGTGCAGGTGTCGGCGCGTGCCTCTGAGGCGATGCACGGAGTAGCTGAATGCCTCACTACCCCGTGCAGGAGACGAGGCCTGGACAGACCGGGCCAGCACTGGTGTGGGGCTGCGGAAGAATTTGGATTCCCGCGGCCCTGCGCGCACGTGTGGGTGGACACCGGGGTGCTTTTAGCCGGTAGGAGTCCGGCACGCCCCTCCGCTTTTCCCCAGGCGGAGGTAGTCCATGAGGATTTACCCGCGAAAAAAAAAAAAAAAAAAGCAGCTAACACGTACCTTCGTTTGTGCCTCAAAGCGGTTCCGGCTTAGTAAGAGTAAAACAAACCGGACCTACCCACTACATTGAGATCTCATTCTTCCTCGCGCCTTAAGATGGGTCGGTTCGTAGTTGTGACAATAATGGTGTCTACTTAAAGCCAAACGAACCTTGAATATCAGTGTCAGTATGAGTAAAAAAAAACCAGACTTTTTAGAAAATCATGTTATCGATGTATAATAACGGTTGAAATCATCACATTATATAGATAGCTCGTGCTCTAGTGTCTGTCGGTTCTGATTTTCCACCTCCCGTCTACTGGCCATACACTTAGCACTTGATAAGTAGGTTTGTAGTTGAGGATTTCGTTCTAATAAATCAATTTAAGCGTCACTGTTCGGAGTTTACGAGTGCGTCCGCAGTTTAATTACTTTACTTTAAGTTTGTTATTGAAATGTTCGGAAATCTGTCAACCTTAAAGTGGTAAGCTTGGTACAGCGAAACAACACAGGGAAGAAAATTATTTAGATCCCTTTATTTTGTAGACCATAAAATTTTGTGGTAGTCAATGTTTACTGAAAGCAATGAAACAATGAAGACCTTTCACAGAGACACTTTTCTAATCACAATATCCTACACTGATACGCGACCATTGTCAAATCTAGCTTCGGCTATTATATTTCTTTAAGTTATCCGTCCAAACAATATTTTATCTTCTCCCTAAGGAGAGTCTTTATTACATATTTATTTTTAACTCTATTGTTATGTGCTGTATACGAAGGTGTAATGAGTGACTAAAATAAAATGACCTAATGATGAAAGCTGCTCTCACATCTCAAAGCGCATCTGTTTATAGCTTTTTTATTTATGGCTTAGATGCTCAGCTAATACTGACGCTGACTGCAGATTACATAGCAAAGTAAATAAATTAGCAAGTCATATTTTCCTAAGTACGGCATGGAAAATGTGTCTTATTTTCCTAAGTAAGGCAGTAATTAACAAATTTAAGAGTGGGCGGTTAGCGTGGTATGGACATGTGATGCGTAGAGAGAAGCAAAAAGCTCCGATGGTTGGATGGCGTAGAGCACGACCTCAAAGTTATCGGTGTCAGGAACTGGCAGGAGAAAGCCCTGAACAGAGCAGTCTGGAGAGACATACTTGACCAGGCAAGACCCACCCTGGGCTGTAAGGACTAAGATGATGCTTCTATGATATAACTGTATAAGTTCCTACTTCTTTTGTATTTTATCTTGTATATTTTTAGTATTTATTTGTATTTAATCGTATGTAAGTTTATCTTATATGGTATTTATTTTTCACATGTGTATTTAAGTATATATTTTTATGTAAGTTTATTAAGATATAGCACCGTCCAGTTAACTTATTCCTCTCCCTGCAAGNTGTGTATTTAAGTATATATTTTTATGTAAGTTTATTAAGATATAGCACCGTCCAGTTAACTTATTCCTCTCCCTGCAAGGTTGCCTGGAAGAGATCGCTTTCAGCGATAAGGCCGCCGATTTATATACCGACTTTTGTTTTATTACTTTACTGTGTACATATTAAGGTGTTATATAAATAAAGAGTTATTATTATTATTATTATTATGATGATGATGCAGCAAAAAGCTAGTTTGTTAAAAAAAACAGAACAAATTAGTGCAAAGTTCCTGTTTAATGTCGCATCCCGGAATTCGCGTCTAAGCCGGACCGAAGCTCTCGCGATTTAACACAAACCATCCAAATGTAAGCCAGGGTCGCTTGATAAATGACGAGATTATTATAATGTCACCTATAATACCCCGCAATGTGGTGGAGCGAAGGAAAAAAATTGCTATGTTACGACAAGTACTTAGCATAGGTTGGCGCTTATAACAAAACCGAAACATTAAGACTTGAATTTAGGTCAAATTGAAATATATTTTTTTTAAAAGAGAATTTCGTTAATAGCACCAAATTCTCTTTCATGTCATCCTTTGGTTTAAAAAGTACCTACACCATTGGTTTTTGGAAATGGAATTTGGTGCTATTACGCCTTTGAAGTCATGATTTGATCTAAAAAGTACACTTTTGGTTCTTTGAATGTCACACAGGCACTAATTTATGAAAAGCTAGGCAATGATGTAAGTATACATGCTATGTCTGTGCGTTTATTTTTACTATATAGGGAAATTCACTTTGATAAATAATTTTGGAACGAAGTTCCTTACGGCAGGCTTGGAGGGGATAGGGATTTTGCTGCGCGACCGAACTGAAAAAATGTGATAGTAAAACCGTAAGAAAAAATCCGTGGAAAAAAGTGCGTGGAATAAAACCGTTAAATGAGACGTGCGCAGGCGCGACAGTCGCATACACAAGCGAGTTTTTTTTTTTTTTTTATTGCCCTTGTAGGCAGACGAGCATACGGCCCACCTGATGGTGAGTGGTTACCGTTGCCCATGGACTTCAGCAATGCCAGGGGCAGAGCCAAGCCGCTGCCTACCGCTTAGTAGTGTATAATACCTTTCTCTTTCTCCTTCTTTTTATTATTATTCATATAAATAGCTGTTTCTTGGTATATTAATATTATATATTTCTTATAAATCATTGTAAATAAAATAAAGTTGATAACTTTGTAAATTTTTTTTTTTCAATAATATAATCATAATAACGAATAGAACTTAAAATTAATAATATTTATATAAATAGGAACTTCGTTCCTATCCGGTGTCCCACGACACCACACATCTTTTAAACATAATGACGAGTAGAAGGAGAAGAGCTTGTAGTAATAAGGATCTTGATTTATGACCTCTTGGTTATGGTCTGTTATGATCTGTTGTGAACTCGGACCGGTTGGTTACATCGTTCTGTTTAAACAATTACGCATTCCAGTATGTTTCATTGTACACGTGTTTTCATTATAAATCAATCTTTAAAGCCTTTGTTTAAGGCCTGTTATTGCTCCACGAAAACTTACTCTTGTTCTTTTCTGTACACGAACAATATTTATGAAAAAATTTCATCATCACCGGTTGCCTAGTAAAGACGCCAAAGCGTAAGAAACAAAATGCATTTATAATAATAATATTAAGTATGGATATCATATTTAAGGAGAATTACTCACAGTATCCACTCACATAATACTTTAAATGTCACCATAGTCAATTGTAACATCTATTGGGGTATGTCGATACGCCAAAGGCATACCTAAGAACAGCGCTGGTATATAAGTGAAAAGATTTCCTTTGTATATCTTTTTTTTTACATTTGAGCTATTATTGGTGGCCCGGAGGCCTCTCCAGTTTCACCAGGGTAGGTGGGCGAGCAAAGGCTCAGCCAGGAGAGGTGGAATTTTAGCTGATATTTAGGAATTTTAGGGCTGATATTTAGGTTAGGTTGCACGTCAAACTCTTTTCCGAGTTCGACGAGTACGGTTACCGGGGTCCCTAAGTCTGCTCCTAGTGTTAGAGCTGAAGGCGTCTAATGCAAGGGTATACCTTTATCTTTCACAATAAATGCCTGTTGTACTTTTATTCGTGATATTTGTATTTGATCGTCGTGTAGTTTCTAGTTGTCGACCACTGTAGCGTGTAGTTCCATCCCTGGCCCCAGTCAGAAACTTTGCCTTAGATAATTTTAGGTTCAGGACTTGAATGTACTTGTTCATGTGTCGTACGTCCGGTTTTTATTGAACCAGGAAGACCGTTATACCTATAGTTAGGATCGTGGTATATTTGTTTATTAAACATTAGCTTTACATTGGTTTACATTGTTGGGTCAATGGTGTCTGATATGCTCATCTGAAGCCAGTAAAATCGAAATCCTGTTAACTGAAGGTTTGCACAGTTAAAAGCTTAGCAGCAAGAAATATGTGACAAAAAAACGAAAATCTCCTAAAACGATTTTTTAAGAATTGAAATGTTTATTTACCCAATGTGTACCCTTCTGAAGCCCGAATTCGGGTATTATGTAAATTTATGAGAGGCTCGAACGGCTACTTCGGGACCACATTTTGAAATATTTTTGTTTTTAGACTCGCATAGGTCGGGTAAGTCCAGATTTATACAGCGTCGTATAGTGCCCCGGTAGAAATACCTTTCCGTCATGTATCACCGTTCCTCCTTTTTTTTTCCTACAGATGCTGATAGCCTTGAGAGGCTATTTGAGCTTCGCTCTAACATGTAGATGAGCTCACGGGGCTCAAACCGAAGTGCTGCTAACATTGGCTCTAGCAAGAACAGTGCTTCGCAGAATCTACCACCGGATCGGAAACGCGACCCACTGAGAAGATCCGGCGAGAAATTCAGTGGGCTGGTTCCTCCTGCTTCCACTTGAAATACTTATGCTACGACGACAATTTTTTTTAAATAAAAGTAAAAAGAACCGCACAAAAATTCCTTTCAGTAAGCTACATATTTTCCGTCCGTAAACACTTTGTTAAAGTTATTTATTGTCAAAGAGAATTTCTCTGTTCGCATTTTCATATAAAGTCGCTACTTCGGAGTTAGTCCTTTGTGTATCACAATTACGAACTTAATATTATAACTGAATTTTCATTTATCTCGTATTTTTTATACAAAATGGATGTACGTACTTTTTGCCATTAAGATCGTAAACATTTGAGCCATAACGCCCACCGGGTTAAGTGATTAAGTGGTTATAGTGATGTTACAATGTTTAGTGTTTGGTATCTTAATGATATTTAATCTGACCAGCTTTTAATCAGAAGATGACCTTGGTCTCCTCTCTTGGTCTCCTCCTCTCTTGTTAATACTGCGCCATCATCCATCTATAGCTAAGTTCATAACCCCTACTCTCTTATCCTTATAAGTTCTGGCGATGGCGCTTATTACACAATCAACATACCAACATGTTAATCAGATTGCCGTGAATCATCTGTCGATTCCGGCTTCAGAAAAAATAATATAAACATTACAACAAAAAACTACTTCAATACAAAACTATTTCTTGTTGAGATTTTTTCTACTAAATTGAACCGGAAATCATTTTTAAATTGTGTGTACAATACATATCGACGCTTGAAAGGCAAACGTGACTAAGCGACAATAACTGCTTTGTACCTACATAAATAACCATATTCGATGCGCAAAAAAAAATATATTTCTAGGTCTATTAAAATCATTTCAATCCTACAGCTAGATTCGTTAAAATATAATTTTTTTCAGGTATTTCAACTTTAAATTAGTCTACTGTAAAGTTCACGCATTGTCGCTTAGTCATGTTTGCCTTTCAAGCGTCGATATGTATTGTACACAATTTAAAAATGATTTGCGATTCATATAGTTCATTTTTATATAATTTACATCGACATATATTATAGTTAAATGAAAATATCATCAATGTTAGATTAAATATATTCATTATAAGAATAACCCAAAAACTATCGGTCATATCTTGATAAATAGGACCAAGTGAGAAGCAGATTTCAAATAAAAGAATCATCAGAATCGGTTCATCTAGAAAAAAGTTCTGATGACACATAAAAAATTAACAGTCATATTAAGAACATCATCTATTTTTTTTAAGTTCAGTTAAAAAGCAGTCTCACAGACAAAACTGATTCACTTTACATCGGTAATGTATAAAAACGCGAACGGTTTAAAAATACGTATAAAAATAATCGACGTGCAAGGAAATCCGTTTACGTCGACCTTTAAACGGATGTTTAATATTTGCTTCGCTCACAATAAAACTGTGGAACGTTTCAACGAATTTATAATATGCATGTGGCTGTTCGTTTCCTTCCCATCTATATATTAATACGTGAAGCAAAAACTTTGTATCCCTTTTTACGAAAATTGCGCGGACGGAGGAGTATGAAATTTCCCACACTTATAGAGAATATAGAGAAGAAGTGCACAATGCTAATATTTTTTAAAAATAATGCATAAAAGATACATTAAATCAATAAAGAAAACATTACACACACTACATACCATGTATTTGACGCACACACGCATGCATACTATTTATTGTCAAACTTTTGTTCTTGACGTCTGTTGTCAAATTGAGAATAGATTAAATANCTATTTATTGTCAAACTTTTGTTCTTGACGTCTGTTGTCAAATTGAGAATAGATTAAATATTGTTTGTCTTTGTTAATATTTTTTATAGTGTAGTCTTGGCGAAATTTGTGATTATAGAAGTATAAAATACAATCATAATAGTGTACAAACTTACAATTCCAATTATTTATAGTCGAATTTCGACTACTGCGGGACCTCTAGTATTAATAAATTACAAGTGATCCATCGGTAGTCGAAATTCGACTATAACTAATTGAAATTATAAGTTTCTACATTATTATGATTCTATTGTCAAAGACTATTAAACTTCTATAATCACAGATTTCGCCAAGACTACCTACACTTTAGACCAATATTAATAAAGACAAATCATATTTAATCTTTTTTTAAGGGATTTTATGACCTGGTAACTGAGACCTTTAAGTCATGTCTTATTTTAATTTATATTCATATTTTTATGATGAAAATGATGATAAGGAGTGAAATGAAATGAAGATGATTAATTTGAGACATTAATCAACTGGGATGAAATTAAATGATAGAAAATAAGATGATGGGATGAAATATAATCTCAGTAAAATGGTGGTCATTTACCTCTTGTACTGCTATTTTGCTGTTTTTACTGGTGGTAGTACCTCTTGTGAGTCCACGCGGGTAGGTACCACCACCCTGCCTATTTCTGTCGTGAAGCAGTAATGCGTTTCGGTTTGAAGGGTGGGGCAGCCGTTGTAACTATACTGAGACCTTAGAACTTATATCTCAAGGTGAGTGGCGCATTTACGTGATAGATGTCTATGGGCTCCAGTAACCACTTAACACCAGGTGGGCTGTGAGCTCGCCCACCCATCTAAGCAATAAAAAATAAAAATAAAATAGAATTACACTTGCCTTTGTCACCAGCCATCTTCATTATACCGTGTCTTTCATGTGGATTCAACGGCTTCTACATTATTTGTAACAATACAGATTTCGATCTCAAGTATGAAGTTGGATGACGCATTTCCTTTGTAATATTCAAGAGTTGATATCACTCGATATCACTCGAGCCCTGATCTCAACTACAGCATTCTCGACGAGAGATAGATTCGATAAATTGTTTAAATATAGACAAATCGTGAGCGCTTTTATCTGTCTTCGATAAGTAAAAGTAACCATAACCATCAGTATGATAAGCTTAGGAAATAAATGAAAATAATTTCGAAATCAACCACTTAGCACCACCTAAAAATGATTTATAAATGTTAATAACTTACCACCCACTATCATTTAAGATGAGTGTCGGAATAAACTTGTGTCTGAAATCGAATCATCCCTTGTGAAGATTTCCGATTGGGGGGGGACTAAATCTAGTCCAGTTTAACCCTTCTAAGACTCAAGTTTGCGCGTTCACCGCTAAAAAAGCCCCCTTCGTCGCATCGCCACTCTTCGGAAACACTCACCTTTGTGCCAAGCCGAACATTGGCATTCTGGGCGTAGACATTTCGAGTGTTGTTCAGTTTGGCGGTCATTTGGAGAGCAAGGCTAAAATGGCCTCCAAAAAACTTGGAGTACTCAACAGGGCCAAACAGTACTTCAAGCCGGCTCACCGCCTTAAACTGTATAAGGCGCAGGTGCGGCCTCACATGGAGTATTGTTGCCACCTTTGGGCCGGGGCTCCGGGTTATCAGCTATCTCCATTTGACCGAATCCAACGTAGGGCATCTCGGATTGTCGACGATCCTGAACTTGCCGATCGGCTAGATCCTTTGGCACTGCGTAGGGATCTATCTTCCCTATGCATACTTTACAGAATTTACAATGGGGAGTGTTCCGAGGAGTTGTTCAATTTAATAGAAGCCGCNTTGTCGACGATCCTGAACTTGCCGATCGGCTAGATCCTTTGGCACTGCGTAGGGATCTATCTTCCCTATGCATACTTTACAGAATTTACAATGGGGAGTGTTCCGAGGAGTTGTTCAATTTAATAGAAGCCGCTGATTTTCGCAACCGATCGTCTCGCCGGAACTATCATCCGCACCATCTGGATGGTTGGCGTTCCACTACAATGCTTTTTTGAAAACAGTTTTCTGCCACGCACAGTAAATCTCTGGAATTCGTTGCCATCAGCGGTCTTCCCCAACAACTGCGACATTGGGTTATTCAAGAAAAGAGCATATTCTAACCTGAAGGGTAGGCAACGCACTGGCGTAAACGTTGGTGACCGTGGGCGGCGATGAATTACTTACCATCAGGTGACCCGTCTTGCTCGTTTGCCTCTTAGTTGAAATAAAAAAAAAATGACATATTATAGCTTATTGTTATATGGAAATCGGTGGGTTTTCAGAGCGCTTCTTCTGCGCAATCAATACTAGACGGGACAATTGACAAGATACGATGAAATTAAATTTGGATGGATTACTTAAGTGACCTGTGAGCGATTTGGTTCCACGAGTAAGGGGAATGCTCTATTGGTTTCAAGCTCGGATACTAAGTTTTCTAATAATAATGACAATAAATAATAATGCTAATTTTAAATGCGCAGCGAAGCGGCTGAGTACGGCTAGTATTATTATATAATCGAGACAAAGTCGCAAAATATACGGACTCGCCCCAAAAATATCAAGAAACAAAATCGATTACCTTGGCCCGAAAGCATATAAACACATCGTTCAAATTTACTATGTCCGTTCCTTTACAGGTAAATTCCGTATCGTTTTCGGCCTTATTCGTGAAATCTGAGCGCAAACTATGAAGGAAAGAACGCCAATATGTGTATGTACAGCCACACTCGCTTAGTACAAACATCGGTTTGTACAGTGACGAAGTCAGGGAATTTTGTACAGTTAATTTTAGGAGTATTGAATGTTTCCCATTCGTAATCCGTTAAAATTAGACTGTAGGTAGACAAGTTTGGATATGAAGCTAAATAGGAACAGACATTTTGGTTCGTCTGTGCAAATTGAAATGTACGCTGAAAGAAAGTTGTCCTCGTTTTAACGAGACTCGTAAAAAAGCCCTTTGTGGCAGAGATCGAGCCGACTATGTCCCTGGCATTAGGCTGTCACTCAAAATGAGATGGGCTGCGCGCTTGCCTGCCTCTATTGTCTGCAAAAAAAAAAGAAGAAAAATATATTAATCGCCATATTTGCCCTAAATACTCCCTAAGTCCGCGCCACTCTCCATCGATGTATGTTTGCGTGGACGTGGTTTTCTCATGTTTACTCGGGGCCCTGAATTTTCGATAAGCAATATTCCAAGTTTGCGGACCGAGGTTCGGTGAAAGCTAACAAGATTTCTGATGTTTTTAAATTACTTTTTGACTTAGAACACGCGTGTACGATCACAGGCTTTCGTACCGCAATAGGTTATTTTTAAAGGTCAAAAAAGCTTTTCGAAGCTTACGATGTTTATCTCATCACGGACGATATCTATCTATTCACTTTCCTATTACCTTTTCCTATTCCTATTACTGAAAATTGAATCTTATGTCTCAAGATTTCAAGTGACACTTACGTCGTCTTTAACTATAAGTTCCGATGACATTTTAATTTATTTTTTTCTATTTTATCAGCCCACAGACGTCCACTGCAGGACATAGGCCTTCCCTAAAATGGACCGATGACCTATTGAGTTTTTTTTCTTTTTTATTGTCTGGGTAGGCAAACGAGTGTACGGCCCACCTGATAGTGAGTAGTTACCGTCGCTCGTGGACTTCAGCAATCCCAGGGGCAGAGCAGCGCAGGACCGATCTTTGTAACGCGGCTTGGGGGAGGCCTATAATCAGAATTTAATATAGAATATTATTATTTATATGTTTACTTTGCTATTTTAATGTTTTTTTTAATAATTACCTACTTAAGTATTTCTACGTAATTTGTATCAAGGGTAATTAATAATAATACACAGTTATATATTGATATGTACTGAATTTTATGTATATTTTGTAAAGTTGACATCCCCCGGCCTATTAATGTTAAATAGTTATTAATTTTAGTCTATTCTAAACATGTAAATATTCTATGTAAATGTTTATCTGCTAATAATATTTATCTTTAAAGTAGTTAGCCTAACATATATTTGTTTGTGCTTTTCTTAAAATCACAGATTCGCGTATGGAAAAACTGATAAAATTTATTTGTATTTAGTATTTTTTTTCTCCTCTAAGAACCTGTCATTTTTCTGCATACTATGACATTGGAAAAATCAATGCCAAAGGCGTTGGAGCCAAATTCCTATATTAAAAAAAAATTGTAAAGTTTTGAAGATGACTTAACCAATCGAAAACCTTTTAAATTGTCAAGTATATTGTATCAATACGTAAAAAAAAGTCGAAATACGAATTCTAAAGCAATTTAGCTTTTGGGGTCTGAGGTGTCAGTTTATTTTGGAAATGGGGTCTCTTGCCCAAAATTTTGTTTGGGAATTCCTGTTCTAAATAATGTGATGCACGGTAATAGTGCGCTGAAACACATGCGATCAGGGTAAAGGATAGGGGGAAAATGAGAAAATTTGTAAGATTGGAATAATTGTTGCCCAAATCTTTATCAACACAGTAAGAACAATTAAGCATCGGGCTCATGGGCTGCGAAGTCCGCACAACAATAAAGTGGAATACGCATTATTTTTCGCTTACGCAATATGTTGATTTATAATTTGTGTAATTACTGGTGGTAGGACGTCTTGTGAGTCCGCGCGGGTAGCTACCACCACCCTGCCTATTTCTGCCGTGAAGCAGTTATGCTTTTCGGTTTAAAAGGCGGGGTAGTCGTTGTACTCTTGAAAGTGAGAACCTAGAACTTATGTCTCGAGGTGAGAGGCGGAATTTACGTTGTAAATGTCTATGGGCTCCGGTAACCATTTAACACCAGGTGGGTTGCGAGCTCTTCCAACCATCTAAGCAATAAAAATAAAAAATAAATTAAAAAAAAACGTATCGTAATGGTTTTAGAGCGATATCGTATTTCGGAACTCCGCAAAACAAGGTTAGGTTGTGACGTTCGAATCCCACGAGAATTGAAGAAGGGATAATATTATTGTGAATTTCGGCTATAGAATCAAGGGTCCGGATGTTTTGTTTGTTGTTAAAATAAGCGTGGAATATGTCGTCTGTGGTAAGTAGGGAAAGGAAGCGACCCTTCAGAAAAAATTATCAGGAACGCCTTGTAAAATTATATTCCAGAATTGTTTCTCATATTTGTATGGAGTTGGAACGTTTGCGTACGTTTGCCGCAATTTCCAATTGCATACAAAATTTAATTAACTTTTACTCTATCGAGAACGTTAAAAAAAACTCGCACTAAGCACACAGATGCCCCCACCATTCAAACCGAAACCCGTTACTTTTTCACGGTAGGAATAGACAGGATGGTGGTACATATTCCTGGCTGACATGGCTCATAAGACGCCATATCATCAGGTAATCACGCAACATATATTATAATTTTTTTTGGAACGAAGTTCCTTATCGCGCTTTGTGAAAGGGGGCTAGACGGAAAAAATTCTTACGAAAAGTTGTCACGACACTTTTTAGATCCGTCATTCTGACCAATCAACGTGTAGGCGCTTATCGCGTGACATTGCTCGTATCCGATTGGTCCGCGTAATGAGTACAGTTTCTCGAGATAGCGTTTCAACAATAGNTTGTCACGACACTTTTTAGATCCGTCATTCTGACCAATCAACGTGTAGGCGCTTATCGCGTGACATTGCTCGTATCCGATTGGTCCGCGTAATGAGTACAGTTTCTCGAGATAGCGTTTCAACAATAGTAATTTAGTTCATAGTATTGTTTTTTTCTTCTTCATAATGCCGTAATTTATTATTATAACTTAAAAAAAATATTACAATTAGTGAAGGTAATTAATCGAAAGGAACTTCGTTCCATCCGGGTGTCCCTTGACACCTCTGAAGTTTTTTTAATTTAGGTTATTCCCATATCTTATGTCGACATAGTAAGCTTAATGTAATTTTCTATATAATTTTAAACAAAAATCTCGTTATCTTTTTGTAGAAGTACCGTGCTATAAGAGGAGTTTGGGGACTTTGTTTTGCGTGTTACAGTGGAATCGTGTTATAAAATATCGTGTTACAGAAGGGTTACCTGTAATTAAGGCACGTTCGAACAAAATCGCGACATTCGTTTGACTTACACCACAACCCTTCCTTGCTCGGTCACGCTCTTCGATCAACAATAGTAACTAGATTTCGGGTCGGTGCATAAAATCCGTCTCGTCAAATAACAGCGCACTTGAAATGTGAGCTCTTATTTTGTTTAGTTCACTTCAAACACAGCCAATGTCAACCCGTCTCACAATACCGCAGTGTGTATTCAAAAGTTGCAAAAATAAGGCCCGAAAAAGCAATTTAACGGCCGGAGTATCTTACTTTCGGTAAGTACATGAAGTATAAACTATATTGTAAGCTTTAAACTTATAAATAATATTAAATTTTGAACAAAATTACCGATTTTTAACCACCGCTACAAATGTTGGCCAAGGCTCGGCCAACACATGGACAAACTTTTGCTTAACAGAACAGTAAATGCATGGAGTAGATTTGTGTTGTAATAATTTTTTAAAATTTGTTAGCAGCACTTCAAAATTAGTTGGTTAAAATTGGTTAATGCTGCTTTTGTGTCTGTTTGTTGGACTCTCATTAGATACTTAGCTTTCCATTTTTATTTTAGCTTTCCTAGCAATCACGTGTGCAGAATGGATCTCGATTGTCGCCAGAGAAACAAGAGATGACTTTTATAAGCCAGCTAAGAACTCCGCTTATTGACACTGGACATCTTTGCCTTCCGTGCTCACGGCTACTGAAATGTGGCCGAAACATTGTAATAAAAATACCACGCTTGAAACCGTTTAAACGTTGTTTTATTATGTGCACTGGTCGCGAAAACTTAAAAATATATATTACACAAAAACGTAACGCTAATAAAATAATAAGTAATGTATAGATACTAACAAACATACATTTCCAAAACATAAAAAGTAAACAACTAAACTTTTACTTTAATTCATTAATAAATTATTTTAGTGTTAAGCGCGACTCCCTTACCTCCTGTAGTAAATAGAAATCGGCATTTCAAGAAGCAAAAATAAATAAAGCAAAACGATGTTAGTTCTCAGAGCAATTAAGGGAAAAGTTACTTTATTTGTTGCACCTTAAGATTGATTTAACATTAAAAGTTGTTTAAAATATGTCTTTTTATTGGTAAGTGACAGGAGTAATTTATTGCTTTGCTCGTTTTATGTGACGAATGATCGTAAGTATTAGATAATGTTTTGGAGATTTGTGACTTTATTACTAGGTGCCATAGTTGTTATTAGATTGAAAGTAAAAGTGTTTCAAAACTTTTTTCTCCGTTTGTTAGTAAACGAATGTAGCTATATAAGTATATATTCACGCGGACAGTTTTTGCTTTAATTTTGTACGTATCCCTTTATCTAGTTACTATTGTTGATCGAAGGTCACGCTGCACTCCTTCCAATGCCAAGGCCAAATAACGCGACCTTCCGCCTACGCGCTACGTGCACGGAATAACGGTTGCCCTTAACCATCGCGATCACACCACCAGTATACCGAGACCCCAATAAAAATTAAATTCGATCCAGTGACCCTTTTTAATCGTTGGCAACGAGCAAGCGTTGGACTTTGTTTTAATTTCTATAGCAAGCAGAAATGGTCGTCGGCTAATTGAGATTCTTGTAGCTTGCTGTTTAGTTGAACACACATCATGTAACGGTTTTTGGAACGAAGTTCCTTATGGGACGATGCAGAGGGGTACCCTAACCGGGAAAAAACGTCCGTAACGTAAGATTTATTCTATTTTCTTTATACCTTGAATAGAACTTAAAATTAATCTATACTAATATTATAAAGAGGAAAGATTTGTTTGTTTGTTTGTTTCGAATAGGCTCCGAAACTACTGGACCGATTTGAAAAATTCTTTTTCCATTAGAAGCCGACATTGTCCCTGATGAACATAGGCTACTTTTTAAAAAAAAAAATAATTTTTTTTTTGGTTTCATGTGTGTTTTAATGTTTCCGAAGCGAAGCGAGGGCGGGTCGCTAGTATTTTTATAATAAGGAACTTCGTTCCTATCCGGTGTCCCACGACACCACATATCTTTTTTTTTCCTTCGGTGGGAGGACCAGCTCACGGCCCACATGATGTTAAGTAGTTGTCGCAGCCCATAGACATCTGCAACGTAAATGCCGCCACCCAACTTGAGATATGAGTTCTAAGATCTCCGTTTTAACAGTACTTCGGCAAAAACCGAAACGCATTACTGCTTCACGGCAGAAATAACCAGAGTGGTGATGACCCGTGCGGTCTCAAAAGAGGTCCTACCACCAGTAATTACGCAAATTATAATTTCGCGGATTTGATTTTTATTACACGGTGTTATTCCTTCACCGTGGAAGACAATCGTAAACCTCTGTTAGGTACGTATTTCATTACAAAAATTTGTACCTGCCTGCGGGATTCGAAATACAAATGCATATTATCCTTTAGGCCGCAACGACTTCATGACTCAGTTTTGATGTTATCACAAAAAAATATTGAATATATTTCGAATGTGAATGAATATTTCTAAATCAAGGTCTACTATTCATAACATTAATGGTACCTCAATTTTCTGAAGTATAAAAAAACCTCGCAATACTGTTTTTCGTTTGTTTTTGAAATAGCGTTGATACTTTACAGTTGGCTTTGCTTTCGGCTTATCTTTTGTGTATCTTGTGGCGGGTAGCCATCATACAATACAAGACATTTGACAGATGCCTGAATCTCGCTTACGACATTTTCAAGATAAGTTTGCATATAAACAAGTTCCGAACAACAACGTTCGGACCGTCGGTCTACCGAGCAATATCACCCGCTCGGTGGAAGATCTTTCCTTTCGTCATTTAAGCCTCCCACAACCTGATCGGAGAATTCCACTCATATTCTATTGAAAAATATTTATTACCTCATTCTTATGATATTCGCGTTTCAGGTAAAGAAAATAAAAAGGGCTTCATAATATGTTATACTCCAATATGAAACGATGGAAACGCGTAAGATTTATTTCGCGAGTTACTGTTTGGCCCGCATCACGTAGCTAGGTTTATGTTTTTCTTATGTATCTCGCTGAAGTAACGATCCACTTAAAGAGAGAGAGAGAGAGAGGATACATTTTATTGCACACCAAAACACATTTGACATTAAAAAACAGTGAACAAGTAGATACATTTGTACAATAGGCGGTCTTACAGACAACCGTTTGATTTACAGAAATTCTGGAAATGATAAAGATTTATCAGGTTTTTTTTTATACCTTAGCGACCATGTCAGCGTCACCGGGCTAGTAGGTGAGCTCATGGGGCTGAAACCTGATGATGTTGCTAACACGAACCCTAGCAAGGGCCTTACTTCGCAGAATCTACCACCGGATCGGAAACACGACCCACTCACAAGATCCGGCGAGAAACTCAGTGGGCTGGTATATAGCAGGAATATTGTGGTCTACTATTAGCAATACATTGTAGCTACTTGAATGTCAAACAATAATGCGGGATTTACATTACGAAATTAGTGTCATGCATGTTGAGCTCAGTTTCACGAAAGTAGTTTCGATATATGCGAAAGTAATTTCGTCTAAAAATTAGTGTCGCGAAATCCACAGTATCGCAGTAACCATGGCGCCATCATCATCAAAGCTATATTCTATGCTATATGCTATATTCAATGTAGTTAAAGAAATGCTTATATACCTATAAACTTAAAAAAAGACTATCAAGAAAAAAAAAGTTGGTAGATTCGAGGATGGTCAACAAGAAGGCATTTAGGTGCAATGAAGTTAGTCTCTGAATTAGCAGATGAAGATCCTGAGAGTTATAAAAACTATTATCGAATGAGTGAAGATAATTTTGCCTTTTTACTGTAGGTGTTTCGGGTCCCAGAGACACCCTTGTCGCTGATATTAATTAATAAGATCTATATTTTTATCTGTACTCCATCGTTGGTTTGCCATTTTCAACGCTTGAAGCGCGTCCGAACTAACAATACACACGTCCGCACAGCGCAGGCCCTTTCGCGACATTAGTTTCACGTCGCGTCTACACTATGAAATTAGTTGCATGACACTAATTTCACCAAAAAATCGCGCAGGGCACGAAACTAATTTGCATGCATGAAATTAATGCATGCATTACNCATTAGTTTCACGTCGCGTCTACACTATGAAATTAGTTGCATGACACTAATTTCACCAAAAAATCGCGCAGGGCACGAAACTAATTTGCATGCATGAAATTAATGCATGCATTACGAAAGTATTAAATTACACGTGAAACTGTTGGTAAAACTAATGTCACGAAATTACTTTCACGCCACTAATTTCGTAATGTAAATTCGCCTTTATATACCGTCGGTCTGTAAACCCTGATCCGTTAGGATTTGATGTGTGACGCCAATCCCTTCGGCAGTCTAGGTTATATTGTAACAAAGTTGGATAGATTAAAAAATAATGCAATAAATTTGGCATTTTTTATCTTTTGGTATTTTACAATTTAAATTTAAGTGTAAATGTTTGTGGTCTCCCTTCAATCGGTCCCTCATTGCTGAGGATCGTGACTCCGTTTGATTCCATCAACTAGCTGTCTCCATCGATCCCGTTCTGTAGCTTGATGGATTGCGTCGCTGACAGGTATTTTAGTTCCTCCGCTGTTTGATCCGACCATCGTTTGGGACCTCTACGTTTGTAATAATAAAATGCATATCGCGTAATCAAAAACGGATAAAAAAAAAGATACACCAAAAGAAGAAATAAAAAAGGCCCTTCCTATGGCACATTGGAATGGAAATACTACTGGAGGTATAACCCAAGGAGAGTTGGAAAGGCAAGCGGCCGGTGTTAAAACTCATGCCGAGTACCTATGCAGGATGATAAGAAAGAGTACAGGCTACGTCGACTTCATATGGCTTGGAAAAGCGCAAGAAGAAGATTGGTAGATTATGTAATAAATCCTTTAATATGATGGGTTTTTTTCTATATTTTTTTCTATTGCTTAGATGGGTGGACAAGCTCACAGCCCTGGTGTTAAGTGGTTACTGGAGTTTATAGAAATCTACAACGTAAATGCGCCACCCACCTTGAGATATAAGGGGCCATCCATAAAGTACGTCACACGAATTTTAGGACTTTTGAACCCCTCCCCCCCTCCTTGTCACAGGTTGTCACATTTTTATAACCCCCCCCTCCTGATGTGACGTCACACATTTTTTAAATTTATGTATGTATTTAAAAATAATCGAGAGAAAACAGCTATTTTCATTTTTTACTTATTTTTATTAAATAATAATCTAATAAAATCAACATAAAGTCCAACATTTCATAAAACCGAAAAAACAAACGACTAGTTAGAAAATAATAAACGATTAATTATATTAATTAAAGATAAAAAACTTAATTATCGAGTGTCCATGGACTTTGGATCCACTCTTTTATATCAGCTATTACTGGTAAATCAGGCACTTCATTTTCGTTCTGAATTTGAACGTCAGGAACATCCTAATTTGAGTGTCTCACTTGCATTACAACGCCGCTCTAGAAGTTAAATGACGTTGCATGAGAGATTATCGCATAGCGAGAATGCTAAATTATTAATAAATATAGATCAAGTTTGTAAATTTTTTAAATTTTTAATTCACATACAAACTTTGCGTTTTAGTATTTTAAATTTTAACATGTGACGTCACAAAAGTATTGACCCCCCCATGCCCCTTGTCACACGATGTCACACTTCGGTGATACCCCCCCTCCCCATTAACGTGTGACGTACTTTATGGATGGCCCCTAAGTTCTAAGGTCTCAGTATAGTTACAACGACTGCCCCACCCTTCAAACCGAAACGCATTACTGCTTCACGCCAGAAATAGGCAGGGTGGTAGTGCCTACCCGTGCGGACTGACAAGAGGTCCTACCACCAGTAAAAATGATATAAAATGTGATATAAAAATCACTAAATGTAAATCAAATTATTTTGAGAAAATTGTTTTGAGCATCAACTTTGAACTATTCAAGCCTTGTTACTATACCTACTAAATAATTAGATTTACGACTACTTTGTATGAAGCCACATGTCACTCGCAACTCGCTTCTCCGACGTGACCTCATTTCACTAGCTTGATAATGCAGACACTGGAAATTGGAGTTGTAACATCCGAACCGATACCAATCAATCAGTATAGATTCTTTGCGAAAGTTTCGGTCTGTCGAGACTCTAGGCCGTCTATACATAAATGGTACGTTTCAGTTCGAAGAGCAGATTGTAACTAATCTTATACCCGACTAGCTGTACCCGTCCGCTTCGCTGGGCATTTAAAATTAACATTATTATTTCTCAAAAGATTCTCATCATTAATGCCGCCGCAACTAGTGTAGGGAGTCCAATATTCGTATAAATATTAGCCTATCCATTAAGAACATGTATTTTCTACATGGATACCAAGTTTCAAGTCAATCGGATGCATGGTTCAGTAGTTATAACGGAACATCCGTAAAAACCACTGTAGATTTATATATTAGTATTATTTAAAGTTACTCAGAGGGAGTTCATCCATGGTAGGACCTCTTGTGAGTCCGCACGGGTAGGTACCACCGCCCTGCCTATTTCAGCCGTGAAGCAGTAATGCGTTTCGGTTTGAAGGGTGGGGCAGCCGTTGTAACTATACTTCTCAGTATAGTTACAACGGAACTTATTACTTAGAACTTATATCTCAAGGTGTGTGGCGCATTTACACACACATCTAGGCAATAAAAAAAAAACCATCTAGACTCGCTGACGAGCTGACGTCATTGAGTGACGGTAACCATTCACCACTAAATGGACCGCGATCTCGTCTGCCTAAAAAGACAACAAAAACGAGAATGCTTTAAAGATCATTCGTTCATTTTCCTATCCACATAGATGTTATAGAATCATCTATTGGCGCGTCTTGTCAGGAAAATCGAACCGTGGGCCGTGATTGCAAACGCTTTTTTTTTTTTTTTTTTTTTTTTTTTTTNTTTGTCGGCAGATGTACCACG
Organism: Bombyx mandarina; assembly: GCF_003987935.1. Next base: position 301,733 of record NW_021011623.1, read on the forward strand.
AACACAGAAACAACAAAAGGAAACAAAACAAATAAAAACTTCCAGAAAGAGCACTTAGTCGGCAGATGTACCACGAACACAGGCCGCGCGAACAATGGCCGGGCTAACAAAAGCCGGGCGAACAAAGACCGGGCGATCGAGTGGACGATGAGCACGTCCGCACGTGACGGGTGCCTCTATCGGAAATGATTGCAAACGCATGTCGCTCTATCAGGCTGTCGCTTCTCTTCCACGCCACCGCTCTCGACACCGTGCATGTGTGCGTGCGTGTACTAGACACTGCGTTACTTCGCTGTGTGAGTCGTGTACTGCGTGTGGCTTTATTTTACAGCAGGTTTCTCCTGGTGAAACTGGAAAGGCATCTGGGCCATCAGTAATCACTCATTAAAAAAAAAGATGTGTGGTGTCATGGGACACCGGATAGGAACGAAGTTCCTTATTATAAAAATATTAATTTTAAGTTCTATTCGAGGTATAAAGAAAAAAATTATTCGGGTATACATTTTTTATTATGATTTTTTTATTGATAAAAAAAAACTACTTCACAAAGCTATCAACTTTATTTTATTCACAATGATTTATAAAAAATATATTATAATAATATACAAAGAAACAGCTATTTATATGAATAATAATAATAACCGTCATCACGTAGACTATACATTAGACACTGTATAGCCATCATACTAAGACTATACATAAATAATAAAAATATTACGTTACGGACGTTTTTTCCCTGTTAGGGTACCCCTCCGCATCGTCCCCTATGGAACTTCGTTCCGAAAATTCAGCACATTTCTTTAATGGCTTTCGTTAGTTCTAAATTCTACTGTTCAAATCTATCAACTCTGACATGTAACATCTGCCAGACGTCCCGTTTTAAATCTATTTGATGTCAATGTCAAGAATTATTTTAGTTAATAAAACATTTTCATTATTGGAGACAATTAAGTATTCTAAATGCACAAAAAAGGACTGTACTCTTAACAGACATAATTCCTATACTCGAGAACTCGAACATAAAATGTCAATACGATGGAACAAGCATGATGTCTATGTTATTATGGAGAGCGGGTGAAGATTACAATTTCAAAATCGTAACGTTTTTTTATGATAGTACTTTTGGTTAGACCAACGCTAGACTAACTTAGCATTTGATATATGCTTATGATGGACATGACGATTGAATACCGGCACCGACCTCAACTTGAGGTCTAAGCCTCAATAATCTAGTTTGAAGAATTATCAAACCGGGAGGCACAGCTGCGACTGAAACAGACATTTTGGTAATAATGATAAGCAGGCTAAATATGCTCTACGGTCAGTGGTGTAAAATGATTGCAAACTCTTTAAAGTACGACTTTACAGATGCTCTTAAATTGGCCTGACTTTACCACTGATTCGAAACACCGCTTCCCCCTGAGAAGAATAGACAAAAGGGTTTGCTCTATTCTAAATGCATGTCAAGGTCGATGGGCCATCTCATTGCTAGGGACAGGGAAAGGCAAGAGACCGAAGGGAACGGAATGCATGTGAAGAGCAGCAGATATTCAGCATTGGGTGGACACGGGTTGGAGAAAATAAAAAAGAGGGAAGAGAAATTTATGTCATCAATGAAAAATTACAGCTTAGTAACAGTTCTTCATACGATTAGCGACTTAGTATTTTACTTACTCATTAATGATAGGTACACATTGATTAATCTCCATTATTATTAATAGATAGCGCTATTGCAGCTCAAATTCTAGTTGGCTTTATCGCAGTGAGCATACTGATAACTTAGCTGTAGGTATGCTAAATTTTAACCTGAAGAAAAAATAAAATTTGTTCCCAAACGCTTCGTCGTGACTTCCGCTCCTGTCTCGTACCCTGACCTAAAAAGCAAATATTATGAATTTTTTTTTCAGAAACAGCACCCCGGTGGTTGAAAATGGGTAAATAAAAAAAAATTAAACTGTGTAAAGGTCAGGAGAGAGAGATAGAACCACAACGAGATATTACACGTATAATTAGAACTTACCTTGCCACGTTTTGTTTGTTACATAACACTCGTGTGGAAAGTTGTTATGTATATTGCCTAAATAAATATTGGTATTCTTGGGGTGGTTGCTTCAAACGATTAACGACGAAATTATAAATTGTTTAATATGATTCAAGAAACAAAACCTTTTATGTTCAGGTAAAACTTTACATAAGGTTTTAAATCGTTATGATCTGTTTGCACTGTTGCTCTGTGAAACACAATTTCTAAATCACAGGGTTTTATCAAACAGTTTGTCGCCCATTTTATTTTTAGTGAAATTTAACCATACTTTCGCTGTTAAGGTACTTTTAATTTTAATTTTAAAACAGTGCAAATAAAGGTCTAAAAGAGCCTCGAGGAGTTGATTACATTAAACTGTGCCCTGGTTAAGGTACGAACTTTTAATTTTCTGTTGGCGACAGATATGCCTAACAACGTACACAAATCTGGGAAAGTCAATTTCAGGTTTTATTTTATAATATAAATGACTCGAATACTATCGAAGTCGAAGTCGAATACTGTTGAAGTCGTCGTGGCTTAAAGGATAAGACGTCCGGTGCATTCGTATGAAGCGATGCACCGGTGTTCGAATCCCGCAGGCGGGTACCAATTTTTCTAATGAAATACGTACTCAACAAATGTTCACGATCGACTTCCACGGTGAAGGAATAACATCGTGTAATACAAATCAAACCCGCAAAATTATAATTTGCGTAATCACTGGTGGTAGGACCTCTTGGGAGTCCGCACGGGTAGGTACCACCACCCCGCCTATTTCCGCCGTGAAGCAGTAATGCGTTTCGGTTCGAAGGGTGGGGTAGCCGTTGTAACTATACTGAGACCTTAGAACTTATATGTCGAGGTGGGTGGCGCATTTACGTTGTAGATGTCTATGGGTTCCAGTAACCACTTAACATCAGGTGGGCTGTGAGCTCGTCCATCCATCTAAGCAATAATAAAAAAAAACTAATTTTTTTGCAATATAAATACGCTCTTAATATCCAATCAGCCCTATAGGTCTTCCTAATTCTGTAATTGAAATTATTGAAATAGATAAAACGGGACGTTTCGACAACTGTCATTTGACTTATCCATATATTAATACGTGAAGCAAATATTTTGTACACCTTTTAACGAAAATTGCACGGACGGAGGAGTATGAATTCCCACACATATAGAGAATATAGAGAAGGAGTGCAGAATTTTAATATTTTTTTAAATTATGCATTAAAAAAATACATTAAATAAATAAATAAAAACATTACACACACCACCATGTATTTGACACAAACACGTATGCACACTATTTCTTTATTGTAAAATCCTTGGACACCTTTTGCGATTTGAAATCTGATACTAGAAATCAAGTTGGTTAATTTCTTAGAAGCTCCCCGTAAAACACAAACATCAACATCGCTCAGTTTTCTTGCTATAAGTACAACAACTGTTTTTTTTTTCATTTTAGAGCCAACTGTGGGACGAATTCGAGTTAGAGGACGCAACTTTTGCCGAGTGTGGCAACACCAACACGAACAACGGATTTGAGGTAAGTTAGTCCATATTCGGGCAACCAATTAATAAGGCTTTATGGAAACTGAAAGGTCCATGTTGAATGCACTTGTATCAATTTTCTTAGCCGAATTCTCCTGTCCCCATAAATAATAATGTAATAAAATGTAACTAATTTTTTTTCGGAGGATAACGAGTGTGAACCTTTTGAATTCAAAGCATTACGTACATGTAAATATTTCTCATAGGTTTTTGCGTAATGCTCGACCTAAGAAAAACAAAATAGATAGATAAAAATGTTGATTTGGAATAGAGTCATCAAAGATACAAATCGTTTTTTACAGATATTTTTTTGTTATACATATTTTCATTATACCCAATTTTTTTTATTACGGTAAAGGTTCAGTACCTATTTTCGGTGGAGTAATTAATTATAACTGACATTTCTGTGAATTAAATTTGAAATGTTATTTTGTAATCACAAATGCCTTGCGGCACAGAAACTTTGGGTCAATCCAAACCCTTTGCCGTTGTAATGAAAACATTTTCCTCAATCAGCTTTGTAATTAACTTGTTTAGGAACAATTGTTCATCTGAAAGTTGAGTGAGTGTGGTATATTTGTCAACATTACAGGCTTGGTTATCGATCATTTGATATTTTCGAAATTGTGGTTAGGTTTTCGATTTCTACAATCATCTTTATCATCAGAATTATTTCTAACGATTTTTTATGAATAAATAAATGATGTCGTCGTGGCCTAAAGGATAAGACGTCCGGTGCATTCGTATGTAACGATGTTCGTGTTCGTGTTCGAATCCCGCAGGCGGGTACCAATTTTTCTAATGAAATACGTACTTAACAAATGTTCATGATAGACTTCCACGGTGAAGGAATAACATCGTGTAATAAAAATCAAACCCGCAAAATTATAATTTGCGTAATAACTGGCGGTAGGACCACTTGTGAGTCCGCACGGGTAGGTACCACCACCCCGCCTATTTCTGCCGTGTGAAGCAGTAATGCGTTTCGGTTTGAAGGGTGGGGTAGCCGTTGTAACTATACTGAGACCTTAGAACTTATATCTCAAGGTGGGTGGCGCATTTACATTGTAGATGTCTATGGGCTCCAGTAACCACTTAACACCAGGTGGGCTGTGAGCTCGTGCACCCATCTAAGCAACAAAAAAAAAAGTCAGTATCACATGAAAGTAGAGAAAAGGCAAAAATAATATCAACGCTATTCGTTAATCTCTAACGTTTCTGATGTCAATCAATTAATAAAGTGGTCTAATAATAAAGATTACCTTATTAACCAGCACCTTGGTACGAGAATTTATGTTTGTTTGTTTATAACGAAATCTTTGAACGTCATTTCTATCGAGTTTGAGATGTCCGATTAAATAAACCGCATATATTTCTCGGTCAAGCTGATCCCCGTGATCTCACCTACCCACCCGTCCGTGCGTAGTTGCAAATAGCTCCTAAGACTACCAAAGATTAAAGATATAGATAGCCTTTATTAACAATTTATAAAAATGTTTTACATTTTTCCATCTTATTTTAATAGCTAAGGTGGGTAGGTATTAAAACTTAAATAAAATCCTCTTATTAGACATTCTTATTAGACACCGGTTTCTTGATCGTCTTGCTGTACAGCATAGGCATCCCCAATGATTCTCTATACCAGCGGTCGGGGAACTTTTTTAATTATTACCCCAAAATATTTTTGTGTAAGTTGATATTACCCCATGGCGAAGAACAAAAAAAAACGAAATCGCTTCTTTTTAGTATCTTTCATATTATAGCCCCCATGATAATTTTGAAAAGAAAAACAAAAAATTTAACGATTCTAAAGAAGTTTCACTTCAATATGTACACATTACTCACAAAAGTTTCATTTTTACCCCCCAAATTTTCATTTTACCCCGTTTGGGGTAATTTACCCCGGTTCCCCGACCGCTGCTCTATACCAACGATTCGTTAGGATTTTATTTCTGCAGTAGTGTGTGATCAAAGTTAAAAAAATGGAACATTAAACCTTACGAATCCACGCCTGGAAGGTATTGAGTGTGATTGACGAAGGCTCGGCGTCCCCTTCCGATGTCTACGTCATCCGTGAGAAGCTCAGTGACCCAGTGACCTAACTTGAAACATCTTGTCTTTTGGCTATAGTTGGCACGGGTTCCCCAATAATCATGTAATATTACATGACTAACGGAGTTTTTAGATACCGTAATGTTGAACTTGGCCGCGCACGTTGAGGCAAACACTTGGAGTCGAGTTTGCAATGAAATAATAGTTGTTTCATCATTCCAACCGAAAAGGATTGCTTGCTCTGAATATCTATTACCACTAATTATCCAAAATACACTGCTTATGTTGTACTTTATAGTATGATGTAGCATACCACTTGTTGAAACACGTTTTTAACCGACTTCAAAAAACAGAGAGTTTTTTAATTCGTCAGTGTTTTTATGTGTGTCTCAGAACGGTTTTTTCTGAGGTGAGCCGATTTTGCTGATTCTCGTTTCATTTGGAAGCTGTTGTCTCTCGTGAGGTCCCATTTAAATTTTATCAAGATAAGATCATTAGTCATGTATCATATTGATCATAGTGAATTACTTTGACAACATTGAATATTTCTCATTTTATTTCGTTTAACTCTGTATTCTTTTTTGTTAAATATTTTACTATGTTCGTCTTATATATCTGCATCTGCAGACTCACCCCCTTCAAATCGGAAAGCATAACGGCTTCGAAGTGAAAATATGCGGAATAGTCAGACATCTGGAGCTCTCACTCGAATCCCACACTCTTATTTGTGGTAGGGTGTACCGTAAGCCCATACCGGTAGATACGACTATCCTGGCTATTTTTGGCATGAAGCAGCCATAAATAGCAAAGGACGGAACATTCATTACGTCCAGCTCTTGATTCCACAATGTAATTGAGATTTTGTTCTCATGTTTCAAGATTGGCGGCGGCATTCGATTAACCGTGGGCAAGCCCAATCATTTCAGCCAATAATACATAAGTATTGAGTGTAAATCGGTATTAGCAAAGGCTGATGCTTGTCCGAGCAAAAGGGCTAAAATTATTTCTCTTTTGACAAGAAACTCACCGATTCTATTCATATATATTACAGTACCCTATTAGCTGTTGGTAATTGCAATTCGTATTTTATCCAACTTTTGGGTTTCGTTCATGTCATCGAGGTTAATTCGGGAAAGACCTCAATCGGTCTCGCTGAATGTTTTATGCAACGGCTAAACAATCGATCTCGGCCCATTTTCTTTTTAAAACGGATTCGTTTTTTTTTTATATCGGAAAGTTTGAATAAAAATTTAAGTTGAAAGATTTTTTATCAGTACGATTGAGTAGATGAAGCTTTTAACTAATTTTTTTGCTCGAGTTGCTCACAAGCTCCCGATCTACCTGATGATAAGCGATTTTTACCGACTTTAGACCTTTTTTTTTGGGCAGGGGGCTGAATCTCACACGGGGTGTCCGCTCCTAGGGGGCCTTAGGGTTTGTGAAATTTGACGATTTGTAGATGTTGAGAGCAGACCGCGGATCCAACGATATTTTTAAGGCTATACCCACCTAATGACTCCCATTGCACTCTCTCACCCGACATCCGATCTCCGCCGAAGGTCAGGACCCGGTCAGAGTAAGGGGGTTCCCGCGGTCAGCACTACAACCAGACTCGCGGCGTCACCCCCAGGACTCACGACCAACGGGTCGCCGATTAAATCGCAATTGTATTCTATGACAGCTGCCCCGTTCTTGAAATCGAAATGGCTGCATCACGGCAGAAATAGGCAGGATGGTGGTACTCACACGAATTGCTTTAAGGAATGAGGACAAATCTACTCGAAGGACGGTTGGGCTATTGAGATTATATTTTATCTTGATCAGGAGGCATTAAAAGGCGTAAAAATTGAAGCGCCTTTGTTGAAAAATCCATCAACGGCATATTAATACGACGTTCACAAATTGCGTAATGGGTTTTTTTTATTGCTTAGATGGGTGGACGAGCTCACAGCCCACCTGGTGTTAAGTGGTTACCGGAGCCCATAGACATCTACAACGTAAATGCGCCACCCACCTTGAGATATAAGTTCTAAGGTCTCAGTATAGTTACAACAGCTGCCCCACCCTTCCATCCGAAATGCGTTACTGCTTCACGGCAAAAATAGGCAGGGCGGTGGTACCTACCCGTGCGAACTCACAAGAGGTCCTACCACCATCAGTACAGTCAGAGTTCGCGCTCGGTGAGACCACAACTCGGTGGGTGTGGAGTATCCAAGCCGAGTATTTTTTTTATTGCCCTTGTAGGCAGACGAGCATACGGCCCACCTGATGATAAGTGGTTACCGTCACCCATGGACTTCAGCAATGCCGGGAGCAGAGCCAAGCCGCTGCTTACTGTTAAGTACTCTCCACAAGCCTCGTTTGAAGAAGGATATGTCATAGCGCTCGGGAAACACCGTGAAGGGGAGCTCATTCCAAAGCCGGATGATACGTGGCAAAAAAGATCTCTGGATGCGCACTGTGCATGTACGCAGTGGCTCCAGGTAGTATGGATGAACTCTACTCCGGTGACGGGCGGTGCGATCATAAAAACGATATGGTGGTATTATCTCAAACAATTCCTCAGAGCACTCCCCATCGATATCGAAGCCGAGTATCGATATCGTGCCCAGGAATGTGTCTCGACTTTGTCCCCCTACTGTATACGTGACTAAGTAAGTCGTCATGTCATGTGATCTTGCTTCGATCGATCTTGGACGCCAATCAATTTTTCTATTAGTGTACGAGGAATGTTTTTACGAACTATTTTCACCGGTCGATGTAGAACATTCGCCACTTCATTTGGCTTCATTGTTTTATTATCGTTATGACCCGGGACTTAGAATAAATAAAGAGCTCTTCACCTATGTATGTATTAAGTAAAACTCAATTTTGTTATTCATCATAAGCCTGCGGCAGTCCAGTGCTGGACATAGGCCTCCCCCAAAGCTCGCCACTGAACCCAATCTTCGGTTCTACGCATCCAGTTACTGCCAGCTGCCTTGCGCAGGTCGTCGCTCCATCTAGCAGGAGGGCATCCTACACTACGTTTGCCGGTTCGCGGACTCCACTCCAGAACACGTCTACCCCAAGGTTCTGCGACATATGTGACCAGCCCACTGCCACTTCAGCTTACTAATTTGTTATTATACTATGACAATTAAGTGTAAACTTCACTATCACGCTTCGCTTACTTAAGGTAAATCGTTTGTCGCTTCGTTTCAAATAGAATTGTTTTCATATCATCTACTAGCTTTTATAGTTGTTTCGACTACGTCTACAATGTTCCAGAACCTTCCGAATATAGCTCGTCTTGGTTATATCGAGAATATTCTCGAAACCATTAGAACATTCGATACAACTGGAACACTGAGGAAATGTTGTAGAACATTCAATTAATATTTCCAGAACATTCGAGAGATATTCCAGTTGTTTCGATATCCGTTTTTTTTTCTATTTGACGACAGGTGGCGTTACTTGTACCGGCATATTAATATGTTCTTCTCATCGCTCAAAGTAAGCAAGTGAATTTTGATGATATTTTATGTATGATTTCCACTAGTTTATCCCACATTTAATTTCATTATCCTGCCCTTCTCCCAGTTACCTGTAGTCGGCGCAACATGTTTTCTCCTTCTATATTCTTCTATAATATACCATTTCTTCGCTCACTCCCCTCTTACCCATATCGTCTTTCACGCAATTCATCCATTTCTTCTTAGGTCTACGTCTTCCTCTATATCCTTCCACATTCATAGTTAACATTTTCTTACCAACCTCATTTTCATTTCGTCTCATCACATGTCTTTACCATCCCAAACGCGCACTTATCAGCTTCTCTGTCACAGTTTATCCCACCTATGCCTAAAATTACCAGTTTATTTTGAGCATTCATATTTTGGTTAAGTGAAATATGCAGTGTACTCGTAATCACATAATATGTCACTCTAAATAATTATTAGACTAGACCGCTATTTTACCTTCATCAAGTTTGATCAGATATAATGAAACACGTCGCTGTTTCCCGGGATATAGCGTTGCTTCTGTCGCTCTCTGGTCCCTAAACTACCAATAAATTTGTTAATATTCAGCCAAAACACTGTCATATTTACTAAGCAGATACACCCGGCGTGCTCCAAGTTATCTCAGTTATCATGATAAAAAGTATTCTTAATAATAATAATAGCTAGATAATGACCGAGCTTTGCTCGGTTTTTTTTTTATAACTCCATCTTGTTGTGTCTTTACAGCAGAAAATAGCATTATTATTCGCCAGTAGATGTCGGGAAGAGTCATAAAGTTGATCATCGAAAAAGTTGATTATTGAAAACACGAATAAAACAACATTTTCTGAAAATAAATCGTAGCTAGATCGATTTATCGCCCCCGAAATCCCCTGTATACTAAATTTTATTAAAATCGTTGGAGCCGTTTCCGAGATTCAGATTATATATATTCAGATTAAAAATTTCGATCAAGAATCTTTCGTTATCCATCTGGATTAGGGGCCTGATACAGAAGGCAATTATCCTCGATACTGCGCGTATTGTGAGGAGGTTTCTCATTCTGGAGTCCTAACCGCTGGTGGCTTGTGTCGTAGACACCGCCATCAGCGGCAATCTATTTTTATATAGTGTTTATTAAAAATTGATTTTTTTAAATATTTGTTAAAAAAGAGTGTATAATTAATAAGATTTTAAATAAATATTGATTGTAATAATAATAAAATCATTTATTGCCTTTCACACAAATTTAGATGAATACATTTAGATAAATAAAAGAAAAGGAAAAAAGTCAAAAGAAGGAGGCTCAACTATCACATGTGTTAATCCAAGTCATAAACTATCGTTGTGCGTAATTTCATCCAAATTAATTCAGCCGTTTTTGCGTAATCCCGTAACAAAGATCCAAACATACAAATATTTAGATTAATAATATTTGTACAGAAATAAATGATTTTAATGGAGTTGAGAATTCGAATTTCTTGGCTTTAGTTGAGTAACGCCCTGGGCCTTGTAAAGAGCTTTGGTAACAAAACAATACATCAATCAAGCCGAGATAAAAAACTCTCAAACGGACATCAAAAGGATCAAAATTTTGGGCTGAACACACACACGTGACGCCACACAGGCTCCTATGGGGCATCCAACAAAACGACCGCTTCGCCAAACAGCGTTTGCAGTTCATAAAAAACTTTAACATTTTATCATTTTTACGTCACGGACGTCGCGATGTGACCCGAATATGAATGGACCCACAAGAGAGGGTCGCGGGTCAAGCGAGCTTACTGCGTCAGACTGACATTTCACAGATCACTTAATATACTCGTGAATAATATCGTCTTCTCGTATTAAAACTGTATAATCTCAAAACTTACTAATTTTATAGGAGAGTGTTTTAAAAGTTTAACATGTGATATTTTTAATATTGAAATGAAATGAATGAAATGAAATGCGTTTATTTCAGGCAACTTAAGCCCATAAAATGTCACATACAGTTACTTAACATCTAAATCAAAATACAATAAAATTAAAATTATAATTTATCAGAATGACTAAAAACCAAAACAAACAAAAAAGAAACCAAATCAAAATTATTAAAATTGTCAACTACTGATATATTAATCATCTTTGCAACTTTATATTTTTAATTTTTTAACAGTTACATTATCTGTCTTTTAAAGTAAGGTAAAATTATGTAGATATTAATTTAGTTAATAGTAGTCAAAACATAGGTAAATTTAAAAAAAAAAAAAACTAAACTACGCTCTTTTGACAGTAGGTATTATGAGAAAAATACTGGTGATACCAAATGATTCCGCATATTAACTCAATTTCGAATATTTTTGGAAATTGTACACTTTCAATGCGAAAAGACCATATTTAAATTGGGCATTCTATTGCAATTTTAGAATAGTGATCCAAAGGATTCAAAAACGCAAATATATTGATGATTTCGTGAATCTGAATTAAAGTTATGAAGTCGTAAATTGATGTGAAGCGGTTATGTTGGTGGTTGATTGGGTAACAAATAGACCAAGTCTACCATCTACCATCAGCGTAACAGATATTAATATTTCGTCTCAACAAAACTTTTGCTATAGCGCTCTTTATAAACGCATTTGGCACATTCATTGGTATATTGCCAGAATAGAAACATTAAACAACAAACTTAACGGTCCAAGTGATGATACATACATAAATGCGGATAATAACATGTACTTTTAGGTTAGGAATATTGTGTTCTTTTTTTATAATAAATAAGTTTTTGTACTTAAAAAAAAAAAAATACATAAATGTACTTAGAAATGAACATCGTACGTTGTAAAAACGCTTCTAAATTATGTACAATACGCATATAAATTAAACAAGAGTACTCCGACGACTTCCGACCCGTAAATAGGTCAAAAGGAACCGCTGCGTTGCTAACTAAAAAATTTAAACAAACCAAAAGGGCTTATCTTCGTCATGCTTCTAACAAAGAGATGACCTCGTGTGTGTACCCAACGTGAAATGGATAGAAGTACCTCGAGCACAAAAATCTATCAAATTCGTAACGTAATTTTTTTTTTTTTTTTGGTTGGACTAGCTCACAGTCCACCTGGTATTAAGTGGTTACTAGAGCCCATAGACATCCACAACGTAAATGCGCCACCCACCTTGAGATATAAGTTCTAAGGTCTCAGTATAGTTAGTTACAGCGGCTGCCCCACCCTTCAAACCGAAACGCATTACTGCTTCACGTCAGAAATAGGCAGGGTGGTGGTATCACCCGCGCGGACTCACAAGAGGTCCTACCACCAATAATTACGCAAATTATAATTTTGCGGGTTTGATTTTTATTACACGATGTTATTCCTTCACCGTGGAAGTCAATCGTGAACAGAACAGATCGTGTTGAGTACGTATTTTATTAGAAAAATTTGGTACCCGCCTGAGATTCGAACACCGGTGCATCGCTCAACACGAATGCACCGGACGTCTTATCCTTTAGGCCACGACGACTTCAAATGACTCGTTGACATTTCGTAATGAATGTGTCTTGTTTCAACGCAGACAGCACGTGTACTATTCAAATTTATTACGCGACCTTAGTTGTTGTTCAATTATCTACTATTTTTCCACAAAGAAACTTACATAGTAGTCGTTAATTGTCACCGTTCTTTGAACATCGGTGACCTAAAGAGCAGAATCTATCAAATAAACTAAATTTTGAATTGTGAAACGAATGTTCTAGACTCGATAAAGGACTACACTACCGTAAATTGCTCCACTTCTTTGCACAAGGAGATTTAACCTAGGCCTTATTTATTTGAGAAATCAACAGTACAAAACAAACACAAGAATATAATATATTAAAAATAGGTATACAAAAACCAAATAAGATTCCACGGCAAACATTAGACAGGAGAAGGATGTGATCAAAGAAAAGAAAAAAATAAATTTCCCAAAAAAAGCAACCCAATAAACACATATAAACATCCTACAATTCAAAAATAATAATACACGTCTGACCTAACTCGCCATAAAAATATTCCAAAATTGCATTTCTATATGATACAGATGATAAACAAAACATTGCGACTGTTACTTCCAAAACATTAATTCTCGGTAGTAAAGTCCTCACCTATTTTTCCGCCCAATTAAATCATGCCACAATGCGAACGCTGTATCACAGTTTCTACATTTTATTCCTAAACATTTTTAAAGAAACTTTCTGCTTCTTTATCGGGCCTTACTTCCAAGTATTCAATATTTTATAGTCTGCTCCAACTTAAATTAATGTTCGCAAACTTTTCAAAGTTGTTTATACCCAAAGAAATAAGATAATTTTGTTTTGAGTTTCGTTTTCACTATCTATAATCGATCTAAAATATCTATGCAAATTCAAAAAGTTAAATTTCTGTCTGTGAAATTCTAAATGATATTTAATATTCTATCAGTGCGTGTAGACAACTAATATGTTGTATCTAGTATCGTAATACTAATGATAGTCTTTTAATCTCAAATATTTCTTATTCGATTGATCTTCAAGGACACGCGATGTAAGATTCCGGCTTAATTAATGAATGATTTTGAAGTTTACTTTCAAATTGACAGTATTTGCTTCATACGACGAATGCTAACCAGACGACATAATGCCAAAGCGGTAATGCAGCCTTTACAAATCCCCCACTCTGTCATGAATGTAATAACGTACTCTTTATTTATTTATTTATTTTTTCGTTGCATGTACGGGTGGACGAGCTCACAGCCCACCTGGTGTTACGTGGTTACCGGAATCCATAGACATCTACAACACAAATGCCGCCTCTCACCTTGAGATATGAGTTCTAAGGTCTCACTATAGTACTTAATTTACCAATATATTTAATTAAATCATTTGATCGACATTCAACCTAGATTATCCTTATACCAAATATGTCTCAACGTGTCAAACAATATTAAATTATTAAAGTACAATACGTTATATAACTACTAGAGCTTAATCTAATATAAACATTAGAAAAATCATGTTCAACTATTTCAAATCTTAACCAATTTCTGTTTGCAAATATAAATATCCCTCCTAGCGTTATCCGGATGGGTTCTAGAAACTTGTTGAAACCGTTATTTGTAATTCATAATTCTAATTCTATTGAACATTGTTATGGACCGCGGTATCGACCAGCTAAAGACACTGAAGAAATATTTCCTTACAGCACTCAAAATTAATATCCACATGAAAAAGAAAAATAATTCTAAAAGGAAAAAAAGTACCAAAGAGCAACATTCTCCCGAGTGTTCTACTTAAAAACAATTGTTCTTTTAAAAAGGGGTGTTAAGGGGGTGCTAAACATTGCCGCTCGTGTCGAATCGCTTATGAATCTCAGACGAGTTCCGTCCGACCGCAAATGTAGAGTGCCCTTAAAGATCCCTTTTTTTTTTTGTGACTCTCACTTGGATTTTTTCGTGCGATCGTCATTTCTCTCAATAAAATATTATACGATGCAATACGATGTTATTTGAATTGTAGCTTTCTCTGATATTTCATTTATATCACGTATGTCAGTTACCATTTACCTACTAAGGCGTAGCTGCCTTTCGTGCCCACTTTTGGGAAATTCTTATTATGATGGTACGAGTATAATCCAAACAACCACGGAATAGATAAATAAGGTTTATACCTTAATAGATAAATAAGGTTTATACCTTATTTATCTATTCCGTGCAAACAACGGTTCGACACAGAATAAAGTATAATATAATATATGTCGGCGTAACGACACTATTTAGTTAACTAAGAGTTAGTAAAGTTAACTGTTTCTTTAATGTTACGCATGTCAACAACTGTTTAAGACGGTATTCAAGAGAATGATAAGAGTACATGACTAAGCTACCCCCACTTTATACTATAAATACTAATGACTATTATCGCACAGTGAGTTTCGGAACTTCTCATTGGGTCGCGTTCCCATCCGGTGGTAGATTCTGCGCGAAACACTGCTCTTGCTAGGGTTAGTGTTAGCAATATCGTTAGGTTTGAGCTCCGTGAGCTCACGTACTAACTCGGTGAATCTAGAATAACTCCTTGAGGCAACTAGATAGGTTAAGAAAAACGCACAAAATATCGCGGCTCGAACAGCCGAACGGAGCGGAGCTCTCTGTTGTTATCGCTGTACACTTGAAATGTAATTAATGAATGGAATTAATTGGAAAAGGGAGTCATAACTACTGTCACTATGGAAGGCAATGATAATGACGTAGAGAACGGCGTCAACAACGCTGACGTCATAATTTAAAAAAAATCGGTTGTCTGTAAAGTCGATTTACTGACGATAGCTGAACGTGACAACGTCATAAGAAAATACTGATGGTATGGTTTCATTTTTCAAAAGAAAATTTTAATTTTATTTGTTTGATAGATATTTCCGAGCGCTGTACTTTAGCTGTACTTTCACTTTTCACTGAACTTCATACTTGACGAAAATGTGTAAATGTATTATTGTATAGCAGCTGTCCACGCGGATGCATCGCTCACTTAAATAGGAGAGAGACAGATGTCGAACGCTGCCGAACGCAGAGGCCGATTGTGCCTCTTTGTCGCTCGTTGCGCGCTCTCGCTTGCACTTCAAGCCTTAAATGGAACGCCTCAGAGCGAGGTAACGCCGCATGAGTCATGTTTTTTCGTGTGTACAGCCGGCTCCATCGAATTATAAGACGTTGTCACGTCAAAAACGTTATGGAACCAGCCTATCTGTCATATAATATTACTAAATAAAAGGCAGTTTGTAATATCAAATTTACCTTAAAAGCTTATTATGAATTGAAACAAAATGGTTTACAGTCAATAACTATCATGTTCATTTCGATTCTTCATTCAACATAGATCCATTTGTGGAGCATTTCATGCTCTTAAATAAAGATTACAGGAATATTTTGTCTACGTTTTTAGAATTCTTCTTTGTTCGTCTTTGTTTTTCACGAATGAGTTTTATTTAGATAGTACGTCAACAAATTCTAATTAATGTTCGGTGGCTGAACTTTGACATTGACATTTTAATTTGTAATTTCAAAATTGTTGTTGTTTCTTATTATTATTTACGTTACGTTTACATAAAATGGCTTTGGGATTCAGACTTAACCATTGTTGCCATTAAACAATAATTTACTGGGACAAAAATAAACAAGAAAAGTCTATTCATTACTCCTGCTTAACTTTCCACTTATCTCAATGTAGCAATGAAATATTAGAAAATAAAATCAGTATTAACACGACCTCGCCGAATGCACTTTTTTATTTTTTTTATTGCTTAGATGGGAGGACGAGCTCACAGTCCACCTGGTGTTAAGTGATTACTGGAGCCCATAGATATCTACACCGTAAATGCGCCTTCCACCTTGAGATATAAGTTCTAAGGTGTCAGTATAGTTGCAACGGCTGCCCCACCCTTCAAACCGAAACGCATTACTGCTTCACGGCAGAAATAGGCAGGGTGGTGGTACCCACCCGCGCGGACTCACAAGAGGTCTTACCACCAGTATAAAACTCATAATAACCTTCTAGTGTTAATTCTGTATCTCTCTCGACCCCTCAAAAAAGAATCGTCGATGTAGACTCTTTATGATATGTTAAAGAACGGATCATCAAAAGAGTGAGCTCTTGTGCATTTGACATTGACAATGTCCATAAACGAAGCTGACCAGACACCAGCAACGCTAGGAGTCGTTGTACAACGCGAGCTGAACAGATATTTCCAGCGGTTATATTTAAAACATTTTATTCAGCAATTCCCTAAATGATAAATTAAATCAGAGATCGTTAGCTTATCAGCAAGCTCAGACCACCATAACGCTTGTAATGATGCTCCTTTCCGTTCTTCCAGATAATGAGGAAAAACATTAATACAATTTACAATCAAAACGTTACAACCTTTACTTTTTGTACAAACCATAATCGTCCTTATTTGAACGGAGAAGAGAACTTTGTTTGCTGTGCTCGAATTTAGGTATATGACAGTTTTTGCTGTCGTGTAATGTTATTGTATGTATAGAGCATTCTAACGACCTATATACACGCTTATAATATAATATGGTATATTCATAACATGTACTAATATTAACGAAATCCGATATTGCTGCGTTTCCGGAGAATAAACCTTTAAGAAAAGAGTAGTACTTTGTTTTTTCGAAACACAACTTTAAGGCTGAATAACTTTTGGTCGTGGCGTGCAACCTCTTTGACAGGACATAAGACTTACAACGACAAGACAGACACTTGACAAGAATTCAAAAATAAAGAGAGGAATGGAACGAGGGCGGACGTGACTAGCGGCAGGCAGTACTTTTTTTGACTTCCTTAAAGACGGACACGAACCTGACGACCAGCAACGAATTGACCGCTCTCATATGTACATAAAATAGATGACGAAAGAACTAACCGAGCGTTCAACTTAATGACTTATGTACTAGACATTGAATTTAGTTTTTTAATTCCTAAAAATTTATCCAGTGGACGGCACTGTTACGACCTTATTTAGCTACTGTAAATAATAGCGAATCAGTCTTAAACCAATGTCATTAAGGTCCATAATCTACAGACAAACACGAAACTCTGGTAATTCATGGTGGAGATCTGCTTACTTTATGCGGTGTTACCCCAAAACTTTATTATTGTAGTAATGTAATTTTATTGTGTTGTTTATCTAAATGGGCTACGAAAAACTCATTCCGATTGCAGTATCTCCGTGATCAGCAGAAACCAACGAGCCATCGACAATAAACCTGTATTTCGAATTACTTCGTTTAAATCTCAGAAAATCCACTTGATTCTGCACTATCAAGAACTCTCTTCTCTCTTCTTAAGCCCTTGTCCACCCAATGCTGAGTGTGGATCAAATACACTCCTAAAAGACTGTGCATGGAGATTATTGGCCTTAAAACGCCACGTTGGCCGTTACGGGTTGGCGATTCGACTTATTTCAAGGGTATTTAGATCCTTGAGCTTGTGGTAGCCCTATCTGCATTCTTTGCCGAGATAGGGACATTTATACATCTATCAATAGCTACTTCTACGTAAACTTAATACAACACACCGTATTCCAAGAGAACTTATCGAGCATCTAATCTCCGGCCGTCTACAGAACTCTTCAAAGGCCAAAACGCCTGTCTGTCAAAATCCGCCCTCTGAAAGTAACGCAAACTCGTTGAAACATTAAAACAAAGCATTCACAGATAATGCTGTTGGCAAGGTTCGCCGGAACAAAGTGGTCTCCCGGGCAGGTAGTGGATTCGAGAGCAAATTGCCGGTTGAAAATTCACGGTTGATGGCGTTATCTCGCTGGGTGGCCGAGCATGAAGAACCGCTACATATAAAGGCGCGTCCAGATATACTGGATTCGCGGACGTCAAATTTTTTTATTTATTGCTTAGATGTGTAGACGAACTCACAGCCCACCTGGTGTTAAGTAGTTACTGGAGCCCATAGACATCTATAAAGTAAATGCGCTACCCACCTTGAGATATAATTTCTGAGGTCTCAAGTATAGTTACAACCGGCTGCCCCACCCTTCAAGCCGAAACGCATTACTGCTTCACGGCAGAAATAGGCAGGTCGGTGGTACCTACCCGCGCGGACTCACAAGAGGTCCTACCGCCAATAATTACGCAAAGTATAATTTTGCGGGTTTGATTTACGAATACTCCCTAAAGTAAATATGGTACGGTATACGAAATTATTCCCCTAGTAGCGGACGTTATACACGTGCAGACCTTATCCGAATATCCCGTTTTAAAGAGTTCGTAATGTATCAACAGTAGGTATGTTAAAGTAGGTATGTTACTGGTGGTAGGACCTCTTGTGAGTCCTCACGGGTAGGTACCACCACCCTGCCTATTTCTGCCGTGAAGCAGTAATACGTTTCGGTTTGAAGGGCGGGGCAGCCGTTGTAACTATACTGCGACCTTAGAACTGATATCTCAAGGTGGGTGGCGCATTTACGTCGTAGATGTCTATGGGCTCCAGTAAACACTTAACACCAGGTGGGCTGTGAGCTCCTATTCCTTGAGAGAGTGAGGGGTGGGCTGTGAGCTCCTATTCCTTTCCTTCCTATGCTGATAGCCTTGAGAGGCTGTACCAGTGAAAGCACACATTTTCACAAGTCGCATCGAAGAGAGAACTACAGGTCATCATCCATATCTGGTCGCGCCTTTAAAATTTTCCGTCGGAGAGCTTACTGCAAAGTAAATGCAATCCTATTCTGATACGTTTAAGTGCTTTAATTAAAGCTCGTTTTTGTTATCGTACTGAAAAACATTACTCGGGACAACAATTAAGTTTGATCCAGCATTTATGCTATAATTTTTTTTTGTGGTCACACATAATGTTTTTAAATTGTTAATACGTTAGTTAAGCTGTCTTCGTTTTCAGTTCTCATGAGGATCACGACGAAGCATAGTAAATTTTACCAAGCTAATTAGAATTAAGAATTTACACCTATTCATTCGATATGCATCATAGTCTTTCAAGTTTTTGCTCTTATAATAATCACGTATGGTTCCAATGAAATTTAAATTCGGCATCATACAGAAGACAAGGACTGGTTGTGTTTATTTATTTATTTAATTATTAATTTAGTTGCACTAACAAAGTGATCATCAAAAAACATTAACGAATTGACAATAAGTACATGACAGATGTCACCACAATTACTGGTGCAATCGACAG
This sequence comes from Bombyx mandarina, assembly GCF_003987935.1. The sequence goes on from NW_021011623.1 coordinate 321,543, forward strand.
TGCAATATTTCACAACATCTTGAAATCAGAAAAATAAGAATAAATTGAATAAAAATACAATGAATAATTTTAAGAAATATTATATGAAATTCAGAATAATATTTTTCACTAAGCAACGATCGTTCTAATATCTACACTTTTAGGAAAAAATTTATATCTATAAATAAAACTTGATTACATTTGATCAGATTAATCATGATTAGGTTATATTTACGAGTTGAGAAATGATCCTCGCCAGATTTTTCCTGTAGTTTGTAAGACAATTAGAAAAAATATTTATGTCTTGTGTTATTTATAGTAAGAAATGTTGTGTGTATTCTCTGTCTTTTTATTCCGCTAACCAGTTAACATGGGGCGGATTGTTAGCTTTTTTTTATGTTTGAGAATTTACTGGTGGCCCGGAGGCCTTTCCAGTTTTACCAGGGCGAGCAAAGGCTCAGCCAGAAGGGGCGGGATTTGCTAACAGCTACCCGGGTGCCTCCAAAAGAGACGTAACCACTCAAGAGAAGCTGTTTTGCGAATGAATCTACTACCGGATCGGAATCGCGACCCGCTGAGAAGATCCGGCGAGAAACTCAGCGGGCTGATGCTTAGGTTAGGATTGTTAGCTGTTCTACCTCTGGCGCTATAGCTACCGCATCTACGCCATTAATCGGTAGTCAAGTTTTCATTCCCACAATCGTGCGTCAAACAATATTTAGAAACGACCAGCCAAATCCGGATTGCAAAACCTTAAATATTATTGTAGTCTAAACGATCTTGAACCACGTTTAGCGTTCATTGTTATTAAATTGTTGCATGGAGTGCATCAGTGTTTCAAACAACGTTCAAATTACAGAAAAATTTCCCTGGTTATGAAAATTTTCATATGGATTCTTGACTACAGAGCAATACAGATATAAATACTTTTATCAGTTTTATGCACAGTCCTATTTACCATTGGTCGCTTTGAGCAAGTGTTCGGGGTTGCCAAATCATCCTTAGCTTAGTTTTCCCTATATTTACGCAAATAATTGGCACATTCCTCAATATCTAACCGCAACATCTCTGCATCTTTACGTCGTGCGTGTTATTAGTAAGATCACATGGACAACGCCTTCGCTTTGTATTCAAAATAAGAAATATTTGGGGCTTTTGTTGTATTCATCAAAATAAGCAGAATCAAAACAGATTTGAGTCATAGCTACCATATCGTCAGAGCCCGTCGGAGTTAAAGATATTTTCGTAAAGGCATTTTCTTCATTGACCGAACTCACAATGAGATTTTGTATCTGACATGACTGCTGTGCTCGCATACATACAATCAATTTGGTTATATTTTCTTCTCCACTGACTCTGTATTTTATGTGAGCGAAATTCCAATTCAATTTTTCAATGTTTTTCTTTCAATTCAATTTTCGTATTTTCCACTGTTAAAACGAATATTGAATTTCATAAAACTCGGTTAAGAATTCACAAGACATTATCATAACATAATAACGTAATGATTGAAAGGCTAGAGAGATTGCAAAAGCTACGCTATTGATTTTAAAGTTATCGATTTTGTTGTTGTGTGATATGAAGTTATCCGAATATCGACTCAAATTCATTCAATTTTTATTTTTATTTTTTTATTGCTTAGATGGGTGGACGAGCTCACAGCCCACCTGGCGTTAAGTGGTTACTGGAGCCCATAGACATCTACAACGTAAATGCGCCACCCACCTCGAGATATAAGTTCTAAGGTCTCAGTATAGTTACAACGGCTACCCCACCCTTCGAACCGAAACGCATTACTGCTTCACGGCGGAAATAGGCGGAGCGATGGTACCTACCCGTGCGGACTCCCAAGAGATCCTACCACCTGTGAAATTCGATTTCAAACTATTTTCTTATAACATACAAAGTTTCATGTAGTTTCTCTTTATTTTAATAAAATTTATAAAAAAATATATAAATCATTTGCCGATAATAAACACAATAACTATTAAGCTCAATCACTTGCCACAAACTCGAATTTACAAGAAAATTTCTACTGTTACCTCAATAGTGATTTAGTTATTATGAACTAACTAATGAAGGCTATAAATAAGAGGTGTAACAAGACCTCCCACTATTTCATTTTAAGAGAAGCCCTACTACCTCCGTTATTGTGGGAGAAATATTAATGAAACACGAGGAAGTTCTTTGTGGTTTTTGCTTTTTAATTATGGTTAGTACTTAATAGAAGCGATTGGACATTGTGAATTGCTACTACAATATAGATGTGTGTATTTAAACACCTATACAAACAAAATAACTATATATAAGAAATTCAGATTGAAAATTGCACAAGCCCTGAGTTTTATACTAATTATTTGTATTTTCGGTCGTGAAATTGCATTCCGATTCGATAAAGTAGACGAGTTTTTGAAATCACCTTTTTTTATTGCATTGATTAGTGGACGAGCTCACAGCCCACCTGGTGTTAAGTGATTACCGGAGTCCATAGATATCTACAACGTAAATGCGCGATCCACCTTGAAATATGAGTTCTAAGGTCTCAAGTATAGTTACAACGGCTGCCTCACGCTTCAAACCGAAACGCATTACTGATTCACGGCAGAAATAGATAGGGCGGTGGTACCTACCCGTGCGGACTCACAAGGCGTTCTACCACCAGTAATTAGGCAAATCATAATTTTGCGGGTTTGATTTTTATTACACGATGTTACTCCTTCACCGTGGAAGTCAATCGTGAACATTTGTATGTATGTCATAAGTATGTATTTCATTAGAGAAATTGGTACTCGCCTGCGGGACTCGACTTAAAGTGCCTGTGAAACCTGTGAACAGTTTTTTTTTTATATACACTTCAGCATAATCCTTGGGTGGTTTTGTCTATAAACTGTATTTTGACAGGTGATAACTGCGAGCCGTTGTCTGGTCCTCTGTGCCGACACTCGGAGCGAGATGGAGTCCTGGGCTGATGCAGTGCGTGGCGCCCTCCACCGGGGTGCTGACGTCGCTGACCTCGTCGCGAGGCTGTCCTCCGGAGACCATCACTGGTAAGTTTTGCTGTTCAGTTGGAACCGATTCGACTGTCACTAGTTTTGTTCATATTTCTGCCGTGAAGCAGTAATGCGTTTCGGTTTGAAGGGCGGGGCAGCCGTTGTAACTATACTTGGGACCTTAGAACTTATGTCTCAAGGTGGGTGGAGCATTTAAGTTATAGATGTCTATGGGCTCCAGTAACCATTTAACACCAGGTGGGCTGTGAGCGTTTTTGTTTGACAAAAAACCATAAAAGTTGTTGTTTTAATTATAACAATTTTAGCGTTTAATCTTAATCATAATCTTTTTATTATATCAGGCCAATTTAAACTGCAAAACAACACAACTTATAATAATAATAAAAAAATTCACACAATTGTTTTATGATAATCATAAAAACCTTAGAATCTATATATTAATACGCGAAGCAAAAACTTTGTATCCCTTTTTACGAAAATTGCGCGGACGGAGGAGTATGAAATTTTCCACACTTATATAGAGAAGAAGTGCACAATGCTAATATTTTTTTTAAATAATGCATAAAAGATACATTAAATCAATAAAGAAAACATTACACACACTACATACTATGTATTTGACGCACACACGCATGCGTAATATTTATTGTCAAACTTTTATTCTTGACGTCTGTTGTCAAATTGAGAATAGATTAAATATTGTTTGTCTTTATTAATATTTTTTATAGTGTAGTCTTAGCGAAATTTGTGATTATAGAAGTATAAAATACAATCATAATAGTGTACAAACTTACAATTCCAATTAATTATAGTCGAATTTCGACTACTGCGGGACCTCTAGTAGTATTTATTCGACAAAAACAAGAGAAGGTAATTGTAATTTGAATAAGTAAAACTCTGGTCGAACTTTACAAACTTCCTCATCACTAAATAGCTCACGTGCGCAGCAACTTAGAACTGAATCCACCCAATAAACGGCAAATACAGATGTTGAATAATAAAATAATGTGATAGTAGGTACTACTAAAAATCACTTTCGGTGTCAACAAGGGCCACAGGAAACTCACAGACGAAAATAGTTTTATCTTCGTTGGCCAATAATTTATATAGAAAAAGAATAATTTGGAACGCATTTAATTAAGCGAGTGACATGAAATGTGGGTGTTTTCTCAAAGACACTTCTACACCGTTAACGGCCGTCTGGTGTAGTGGTAAGTGACATGGTCACTACACAAGGGGGTCGCGGGTTCGAATCCCGCCAAGGGAGGATATTTATATAATAAATATAAAATGTCTTTTCCAGGGTTATGGATGTATATTAAACATATGTATGTGTATAATAAAAATCTTACATTTATTTCCGTTATCTGGTACTTGTAACACAAGTTCTTTACGAACTTACCACGGGACCAGTTAACGTGGCGTGATTGTTGAATATTTATTATTATTATTATTATTACACCTTCTCTTTGCAATGAGCTATGTGTATAATATGCGTCTTAGTTAGAGAATTATTCGTCGAAGAATTATTCTAAAAACGTTTGACATTCAGTCTACATTGTTAGCTTGATGAATTGATTGTCTACATTGTTAGCTTTCAAATTACACCTATTTCTAAGACGTCTACATCGATAGCAATGATTAAATCAGTGCAGGCGCCTCAGCTGCGAAGTAAAAAAAACAAAATGGAAGCCATTCTAATATGGAGGGACCAAGAGAAAATTGGAATACTAAATTTGTAGATAAAAATCCCAAAATTTTCCCTCCATAAGTCTCCGACACTGGTGCACGGACACATTGTGTATTTACATAGTTCTAGATTAAACGCCATTTTGTGCGCGATTTGTTATAAATATTATGTAAAAATTTATGTTTGAACTATTGCGTTCCGGTCGATAAAGTAATCTAGGTGTACTAATGTTGGAAATCATAGACGCCTATTTCTACCGTGAAGCAATAATGCGTTTCGGTTTGAAGAGTGGGGCAGCCGTTGTAACTATATTGAGATCTTAGAACTTATATCTCAAGGTGTGTGGCGCATTTACGCTGTAGATGTCTATGGGCTCCAGTAACCACTTAACACCGGGAGGGCTGTGAGCTCGTCCACACATCTAAGCAATAAAAAAAAAAAAAACAATAAATCAACATTTTGTGTAAAACAAAAAGAAACTACTAAAATACGTCTAACAACCAAACCTAACATTAAGTAAACGCTGTGAGATATTTCACATTTAATTAAACACGTCGGAAGCGGGTAAACAGTAATAGCATTACGGCTCGTTCCTCCTCTCATTTCTTCATCTCGTTTCCCGTTATATTTTTGATCCTATTACTCAACAATAGACCTCCGGGAAAGCGTTCGTGGCGGAATTAAATTCATTTAAAAGCCTCGCCGGATTCGGTTCTGAGAAATTGACGGTTTCGCTCAAGCTTAACGTACTTACTACGTATTACGTTATGCACAAATGAGAGATCATCTTGGTTACTTTAAAAATAATCTCTTTTAACACTTTATATATCTTAACGGCCGTCTGGTGTAGTGGTAAGTGACATGGTCACTACACAAGGGGGTCGCGGGTTCGAATCCCGCCAAGGGGAGATATTTATATGATAAATATAAATGTCTTTTCCAGGGTTATGGATGTATATTAAATATATGTATGTGTATAATAAAAATCTTACATTTATTTCCGTTATCTGGTACCTGTAACACAAGTTCTTTACGAACTTATCACGGGACCAGTTAACGTGGCGTGATTGTTAGTAAATATTAAATTAAAAAAAAAAAAAAAACTATTTTGAGTATGTATATCCGGAAAGTATATTTTTACTATCTGAACTTGATTTAGTAAGCAATAAAAACGTCAATCGTTAGTGAAAGTGTAAATAGATAGTTAGGGTATTTTCGGCAAATGTTCAAAATTTAGAAAAATACATGTCTCCACTTCACACGATGTAGAAATGAAACCTTCAGAAGTATGTCTAATTTCCTCGCAGTCTGAATCCTATAGTATGGTGAGTCTACCATCGGAGCAGAGTTCATGTACCTAGAATCACTGCGTTCGCCCACAGTGCGTTTCCAGAGATCCCTTTTGTCACGTCTACTAGTGGCAGTGGTGGTAGAGCGTGAGTCTGCCCGGATAGGTACCACCACCATGTCTGTTTCTGCCGTGAAGCAGTAATGCGTTTTAGTTTAAAGGGTGGGGCAGCTGTTGTACTTTAAACTTAAGACTAGAACTCATGTCTCAAGGCTGACGGCATTTACCTTCATGTCTAAAGGCGCCAATTACTCACCCACCTCGGCCTCCCATCTCAGCAAATAATAAAATACGGCTTTGGAATGAACTCCCTTCCACGATGTTTGCTGAGCACTTTGACATATCCTTTATTAAATGAGTATTTCTTGAAGTAGACAGCAGCTTGGCTATGTGCTCGTCTGCATACAAAGACACGAAACAAAGTGTGTGTGTGTGCAAGTCACACACGGTAGAAGTGAAACTTATAAATAAGATATAGATATACTGACTGTCCCACTACACAGGAGCATACATATGGACAATGTTTAGTAGACCATAGTGGGGATGCTACGAAGAGTCACACAAAGAGGAGACCGAGAACGTCTAATGTGTTCTATCTCATTCTCTCGCCGGCTGAATCCTATACATTTATGTGTTTGTGTCTCTATGGACTTATTTTTTCGTTTCATCGAGTTTGAAATCACAACAATTCTAAAGAAGTTTCACTTCGAAAAAGATCAGTAAGGGTAATCAGGTTTGCCGCACGAACCAAATTAAAAAATTACGGAGGATTTCCGATCAGCAGATAACAAAGATACTTAAGTTACTTAAAGGAAGTTCTTGAGCGAACTTGTTCGAAAATATTTATATTTCGTCTTCATTATTCAAGAGTCTCGTCTTAAAGTCAAACTCAAAGCACCGAGACGTAACTTAATAATGCGAAAGGGTATTTATGACACGTCGCTCAGCGAGACTTGCTTCTCATATTACGTTAATCTTGTTTAAAGAACAACTATGTCTATCTTATATCTTTGCTTATTCCTCTCCCTGCAAGGTTGCCTGGAAGAGACCGCTTTCAGCGATAAGGCCGCCAATTTATGTCACTGTCTATTATTTGTTTTTTATGCTCACTCTGTACATGTGGTGTTCAATAAAGAGTTATATTATTATTATTATTATTGAGTTTTCTCTCGAGTTCTTGACTCGGTTTAGTTCCTAGCTCCCGCCCTGAAACCTTCAAGGAAGAGGAGGTTCGGACTCCCTTGAATTTATGAAAGCTGTATTACCCAAAACTTTACTTATTATTGTGCATGTGTGTATGGCTGCTTGTTTTTAGCGAGAGGGACATACAGTATCCCGCGATAAATATTGCACATCTACCGTGGGAAAGGGACGGTTAATTTTTGCTTCGTAGAACGCTATATCTGTCGCACATTACCTAATTGACATTTAGTCTCCACAGATACCGGATCTTTAGTGTTTCGTCCCATACAGGTAACGCTATACAACAAAAACACAATTAGACAACTGTCTCTTTCTAAATATCGATGTGCAATATTTATTGCCTGGTACTGTAGTTTCCTTTGTCCGCACCCGCTGGAAGTACCGCGGCAGGCCGATATGAGCGTGTTCCGCTGTGAAGGTGATAATAGAGATTGATAATGCGAAAGAAATTGAAGCCGTCGTGGCCTAAAGGATAAGACGTCGGGTGCATTCGTATCGAGCGATGCACCGGTGTTAGAATCCCGCAGGCGGGTACCAATTTTTCTAATGAAATACGTACTTACCAAATGTTCACGATTGATTTCCACGGTGAAGGAATAACATCGTGTAAGAAAAATCAAACCCGCAAAATTATAATTTGCGTAATTACTGGTGGTAGGACCTCTTGAGAGTCCGCACGGGTAGATACCACCTCCCTGCCTATTTCTGCCGTGAAGCAGTAATGCGTTTCGGTTTGAAGGGTAGGGCAGCCGTTGTGACTATACTGAGACCTTAGAACTTATATCTCAAGGTGTGTGGCGCATTTACGTTGTAGATGTCTATGGGCTCCAGTAACCACTTAACAGGTGGGCTGTGAGCTCGTCCACCCATCAAAGCAATAAAAACAAAAATGTTTATTTCGTAAGTTTCCCGGTAATATGGAAGATGTTTTCCAGGTACGCAGCGACGCACGCGCGTCCGACGTTCTGCAACGTTTGCAGGGAGCCACTCGGCGCCCTGGGGACCGCTCACGCGCTCGCCTGCGAGCTTTGCAAGTTTAAAGCGCACAAGAGATGCGCCTCCAGAGCGCCACCGTCCTGCAAGTGGAGCACGCTGGCGTCACTCGGCCCGCACCTCGTCGAAGACGCTGACGGGGTAAGCTTGAGATTTCTAAGTACCTCTTCTGCCCTTATTATGAAACATCCGGTCACCGTCCTTATGGAACCCGTCACTTGCGACGAAGGCCTCGACGAGCGAATGAACCCATAGATACAGCCCACTGAGTTTCTCGCCGGATCTTCTCAGTGGGTTGCGTTTCCGATCCGGTGGTAGATCCTGCGAAACACTGCCTTAGCTAGCTAGAGCCAGGGTTAAAAAAAAAAACACATGTCCCGGTAACGTCAACAAGAAGTTTGTATTGTAAATAACTGTTCAGGGCTTTTTTTTGCTACCTATGCTGAGAGCCTTGAGAGGCTATTTCAGCTTCACCCTAACATGTAGGTGAGCTCACGGAGCTCAAACCGGAGTGTTGATAACACTTGCCCTAGCAAGAGCAGTGCTTTACAGAATCTACCACCGGATCGAAACGCGACCCACTGAGAAGATCCGCCGAGGAACTCAATGGGCTTGTTCAGAGGTGATGAAAATGATCGGTATATAAAATGTTTTTAAATTTGCAATTATACAGGTACCATAAAATTAAACTGCATCATTCCATTTTCTTTAACGATCAATCGAAACGGGAACCAAGCAATCTCCATTCCAGTACTACGACTACGAAGACCATTAAATATATTGATACGTTTCAATTTAGTTGATTAATTCGCTGAGATGCAAAAGGTCTTGTCGAACGATTTATTGGCAAATCAAGATTTTCTCAGATAACATTCAACTAACAAATTACGTTTTGAATTTAATTGAATTAGCTAAATAATAGAAAAAACATTAAGTTTGCAAAAACATTATAGCATAATTATTACATTCTGGTTCGTTTTTGCCGCGAAGCAGTCAGTCATCCGGTCCAGTTCGAAGGATGGTACGGCCGTTATGCCATACTATTGAGATATCGACCTCACGGCCCAAGGCAGTATTCACGTCTAAGGACTCCAGCAATCACTTAACACGTGGTGAAGTCGAAGGATAAGACGTCCGGTGCATTCGTATCTAGCGATGCGCCGGTGTACGAATCCCGCAGGCGGGTACCAATTTTTATAATGAAATACGTACTTAACAAATGTTCACGATTGACTTCCACGATGAAGGAATAACATCGTGTAATAAAAATCAAACCCGCAAAATTATAATTTGCGTAATTACTGGTGGTAGGACCTCTTGTGAGTCCGGATCGGTAGGTACCACCGCCCCGCCTATTTCTGCCGTGAAGCAGTAATGCGTTTCAGTTTGAAGGGTGGGGCAGCCGTTGTAACTATACTATACTTAGAACTTATATCTCAAGGTGGGTGGCGCATTTACGTTGTAGATGTCTATAGGCTCCAGTAATCAGTTAACATCAGGTGGGCTGTGAGCTCGTCCACCCACCTAAGCAATAAAAATAAAATAAAAGTACTGGAACTGTACATATTATCCGGTAAAGCCGGTGAGCTACCAAACTATGCAAAAAAACCACGAGTTGATTGAACCAAAGCATTTCGGTCACCATTTTATAAATTTCTCTGCGATAAGATGATAGAAACGTGAACGATCAAAATTCCGACGCCTCCGGGACATTTCTGCACCGCGCGCCGCCCCTACAATGGAACGCGAGAATTCCTTAAGAGATTCCACAATTACTGCGAGCTGAAAGTGCTTTGTTTTAGCGTTCAAGTAAAATTGACCGGGTTATAACCGTTAGAAATTACACGAAATTGCTAAGAACGAGTCAACGGTTTTGTTCACGTGAATGCGGCAAAGTTAAATGCGGCTTTTTATGAAGGCGCTTTGCGTTTAGTTAGCGTTGATGAGCGATGAGCGAAAGCTCGCCGATCTAGATTAGTTACATATGCCCTTGAGATGTACAAGGTGGGCCAAAAGAAGTCATCCGATGTTGTTTGTCTCTAATTTTTTTTCTAAATGAAAATCTTTGATTCTGTTTTTTGATTATGTTTATTTGAACCTTTAGAATTTTATTGGTCAAGTCGAGAAAATAATATCGGCCAAATGGGCGCCGTCACAATTGATTGCCTTACGTTTTATGGCATTTTTCATCACTTTGGCAAGAACTTCGGGCGACAGATTCTCGCACTCGTGTCGAATGTTGTTCTTGAGGGTCTCGAGCTTGTTCACGTAAACCCGGGAATCGAGTGATCTTGCGGGTCAGTGCAAATCGCCAAAACGAGAGATGAGGCGACCCGGGAACGCCGCCTTTAGAATATCGGTTGTGGCTCGCGCAGTGTGTGCCATTGCTCCGTCCTCTTGGAACCACATGTCCTCCAGTCCTAATTGGCCCTATAGCACGCACCGTCCATTGCCAACGTTTGACCAGCAGCGCTCTCGAAAAAAATCCACGATGACTCCTCCAGCGTGAACAGCGCTCTATGCAGTCACTTTGAGCGGGTGTAATGGCTTCTCGTGCATAACTCGTGGATTTTCTGTGCCTCAGAAGCGATAGTTCTGCTTGTTTACGTGCCCGCTGAGGTGGAAATGAGCCTCATCGCTCAATATGATTTTGGTCGAAAAATCATTCACTTCGTCCTCGAGATTGAGGATGGCTTAGGCGTAGGTTACACGCATTTGGCGGTCGACAACCAGCAGCTGATGCCCGGACTGGACTTTGTACAGGAACATGCGCAAGTCTTTGACCAAAATTCGCCTTAGGGACGACCGGCTGATGGCTAATTGCGAAGCACGAATTGTTACGCAAAAAAATAGACACGATTATTCTGCGTTCTTGGGGAGTGTACCGCTCCATGGCTTGTTCACTTGTATTCTACACCTGTCTAGTCCACAAATATCAAAACAGATTTGACATTGGCGGCCATTTGCAAAAATAAGAGCATCTTCCAATAGGGTGATTTCTTTTGGCCCACCTTATATGAGTTTTAATTGCATTAATACAGCGTTTGCATTACTCTTAAAACTGGAAGGTATTATCCAATTGAAGCATAAATAGGCGGAGTGAGGACAGACATCGACTTTGCAACACGTCCTACCATATCAGTACTTACGATCAGAATTAGGGGTTTAAAAATTAGTTAATTCATCAGGTAGGAAAATAAATGAGGACACTACTACAATAGACTGAGTCGATGGTGCAGTAATTAGAGACCCTGTCTGTTGCGTCGCGGGTCGTGGATTCGATTACTATTATACATCAGGCAAACATTCTTGTGATGAACAGATTTGACTGCTCTTTGTCTGGATGTTTATTGTCTAATGATACTCTGTGTATCCGTATATCCGGTCTCTGTTTCCCATAGCACCGGGAATCCGAATTTGGGACCGGATAACCGTGGGCGACTTGTTCCCCTTTATGTATTTAATACAAAAATATATGGTGGATTTAGTGTCTTATCTATGTATTTATTTATTTATTTTGGTAATATAATTATAAGCTAGTGTTTATTTTCACTTCATGTCTACTAAAATTCTTTAAATTATCGCCATGTATTAACAGTATCATAGCTACGCACTTCTTGAATCTTTCACTTCATCAACGAGGGTTAACTGGAAGAGAATGTCTGCATGGCGTTAACTTTTAATGGCGTAATTTGCACAATGTTTTTGTGCAATAAAGAATTTTCAATCAAGCAATCAATAGAGTCGTAATCCGTGGTGCGGGGAATGGAGAGGACTAGACAGAACAAGCAGCCGGACATATTATTGTTACGCAGGTAAGAGTAACGCCATCTATCGCCGAATAGTCGAAAGGATCTAGTAGCGCCTAGAACGCTCGAGAAATACAATGCCATCTATTGAGAGATAGCGGAAACTACTACTAGAGATGTGTGGAATATTCTCGAAAATTCTAGGGATGTCATATCGACTATAAAAGCGTTGTAGAGATGGCACGCAGTCAGTCAGTAATCGGAGCTACTCGAAGCGAAACAGCGAACGGATCACCTGAAGCGAAGCGAAAGAAGCGAATTGAGAATTTTTAAGTGTTTGTTGAGTGCTTTGGGTGTTCTAAGTGTTAAATACAGTTTAAAGTTGTACTTTGGTGAAATTTTATTTATCCCGAACCCCAGCGCGTAACGTTATTATCGTTGAGGTCTTCTGAATTCAGACGAAGATCTAAAGAGATACCCTGCAAAAAGTGATTGGACATTTTTGTTACAGAGCATAATAATGCCGCACCAGTGGCTGGAGGGGAACCTACCGGTTGCTGCCAAATGTGATGTCTGTGATAAAACTTGCGGATCAGTGCTTAGGTAAATAAAAGCTCTGTTCCTAGTTCATTCTGTTTAGTAGAAATTACTTCTTTATCATCGTATCATCAGTTTTGTTGGATTAGACAGATGCTGTCTCAACAGAAAATAGTAATAACAACATAGTAGAAAAGACTTCTTTATCACTTCTTTTTTTACTGATAGTAGGACCTCTTGTGAGTCCGCACGGGTAGGTACCACCACCCTCCCTATTTCTGCCGTGAAGCAGTAATGCGTTTCGGTTTGATGGGTGGGGCAGCCGTTGTTACTATAATTGAGATCTTAGAACTTATATCTCAAGGTGACTAGCGATTAAATATTGTTGTTGATGTGTATGAGCTCCGACAACCGACTAACAACAGATGGGCCAGGCAATAAATAATAATTAAAAACTAATCAAATCTAATATTTTTTAAATAATTAAAACATGACGATTTGTTTATTTCGTACTTTTTTAGCAATCTCTCTTCAGTTTCGAAAGGATATACCGCATTTTTTCGTAAAATAGTGATGTTATCACATGACTTGCCAACTGCGATTTAAGTTCAGCAAATAAAAATCGGATATTAACTTTATTAACAAGGCCTGTGTCCTCAAATACTCTTCTCGTTCCGTATCGAGCTCACCGATTGTTACGGACGCTTTGAAATTGAATCTAGACTTCGGTTAGTCGATAGTCCGATTAATTTTAAGCCTGACCCGTGACCTGAATACAGCGGTATTGAAATAAGCTTTTGTTGTTTCAATTGTGTGAGATTAAAGTATGGAATCGGCTTAATCAAATTCGGAAAATTAATAACTGATACTGTACTGAACTGATATGAATATTTTTGATTTTTCTGTACAAAATTGTATCGTAATTTGTAAGATTGGCTTGTTTTATAACTTTGTCATTTCAACATTTGTCTTTGAAGTGGATTGCAGTCATAACTCAGGGTTTTTATTAGAATTTCTCGAACACTACGATCATGCCTACAAAAACAAATTCCATGCGTGGGAAAAGAAGCACAGGCCTCATTATAAAATAAATATTGTGTGTTTAAGGTCGTTTAGTTATTGACGACTCTCTCGGGCTCAAGGACGTTTCTCAAAACGTAATCCTTTTTAAGAAAGAATGCATATCCTGTGTGCTTGGTTAAATGTAAACTGATGGTATTTTTCATTATTCACAATTAACCTATCCATAACTTCCAACAAATATAACAACATGCGTTTTTATTAAAATAAGGTCACGTCTTTATCGACCATCCGTGTGACTTTGTGTAATTTAGTCTTGGGATCGGCTGCCGATCAGTGTGTAATAATAAATGTATTTTTTTTTTTATTTCCAAAATACAATTTACCATTAACGACACGACAGAATCAATCTACCCAAATAAATGTATTTTTTGCAAAACTTTCCAAAATACAATTTACCATTTACGACACGACAGAATCAATCGACCCAAATCTAAAACGGAACTCTGAAGTCTGTCTCGACATAATCTCGTAGCCAATATCCGTCAATTTCTCGAACGCTCTGCGGGTAAGGCAACTGGGTAACAACGAGACGTCAGGGCTGTGTCAACTCTTAGTTACATTCATTAAGATAGCCGTTAACTGTGTATCATGTTTTGTCTGCTGTTAGACCAAGAAAGAAATGATCTGTTTTGAGATATCTGAATTGAATTGGATTCAATGTGAAAATTAGAAGAGGTAAAACGTGAGAAAGAAACTTTAATAGATTTTAATCGATTTGATTTTGATCGATAAGATTGTTTCTTTTTCTAGCCAAAAGTTAATCACAGGGATTCCAATTACATATATTCGTTCTGATGAATGTGTGCATCGAATTGAGTGATTTAAATATATTAATAAATATCTAGATCTATGTTAACATTGAACCACAAAGTCGACTATGAATGAACGAAAAGAATTCTTTAGAACTACAATATTCTTCACGGATAATGTTCCTACTGGAATAGCACTAGTAATGTTTGTAATACAACCTTATTCTCATTTAAGAGATTCTAGTTTGTCTTAGTGTTGTGATCTGTTAAAAGATATTTTGATGAATTCTGGCCCGAGGTCTGGACTACCCCGCCTGTGATATTCCATGAAATGCACAGATAACTAAAATTGAAGGCAGCATGACAAAACAAACAAACACAGATAAAACATTTGGTACCGTTGGAAAAATAGAAAATTTTCAGAAAGAAAATGTCGTGAAAATGTCGTGATGCTCCCTATTTTTTTAGTAACATCAACGTTCAAAAGCGCTAATACAAGTTCCAACAGCACCTGCTATTCCTGCCAAGCAAATCGAAACATTCATAATTAACCTATCTTCTTCTTCTCTATATATAAAAATGAATTGCTGTTCGTTAGTCTCGCTAAAACTCGAGAGCGGCTGGACCGATTTGGCTAATTTTGGTCTTGAATTATTTGTGGAAGTTCAGAGAAGGTTTAAAAGGTAGATAAATATGAAAACGCTCGGAATTCAATAAAAATAATAATTTTGTTTTCCCTTTGATGTGTCCCCCGTCGGACGGATTCCTTTTGTTTGTTTTAAGTTTATTTTATACAAAAGTTTAGGTCTTTTATTTATCGATTGAGGCACTACGAAGACTGCCGGGTCAGCTAGTTCTAATTATTTCTTCAAGTGTACGTATGAAAAATTATTACATACATGTCTCAAGGCTATTTCTATTAATTAAAAAAAGTACAATGGATACATTTTTAATTTTTTACAACACACCAACCCTGTGACTTATTTCTTTATCCGATTCCCGGGAGATCAGCGGATCCGGCCTCGGATATCGGCAACTTGTCCTCCGAGCTAACTTGCCTCGACTACTTCACTATAACTGCATTAGAGCAGCCGATATTAAGCTGTTCGTATCGCTTAACCTTTGGGCGTAATTTTTGAAAATGTTTTTGAAATTTTGTTTATTCCGCTGATAATTTTTATTAGCTCCCCCCCCCCTTTTGTCCGATTCAGAACATCATCCAGTTTGAAATCATTCAAACTTCAGGTTAAGTAGGTACTTGCTTTGTGCTTATAGAATCAAAACATACTAGAACGATAATTTATTATGAATATTTATATCGAGGGCTATTTGGCTATAAAGGGCTATTAAGGCTATTTAGTTAAGCGACATTTTTGCAACTTTACAGGAGAGCCATTTAGAGTTTAAAATTTTAAAAAATTATCATAAAAAAAAACTTCTTGACCTATTTGAATCAAATAAATTTAATTGAAGTTAAATTAAAAACATCCAATACCTAATAAACACACCACCTTTGATTACAAATATAAATGTCGCGTATTAAGCGAAATGTCGCTTAAACTAAAGATCCTTTCACTCATC
This sequence comes from Bombyx mandarina, assembly GCF_003987935.1. The sequence goes on from NW_021011623.1 coordinate 337,466, forward strand.
AATATGTAGATTGGTAAATCAGCTTGCGTTCAACTGGTACCGAGTGGTTGCTAAAGCTCATAGACCCCAACGCACCCCCCCCACCTAATGACTCAAATATTCTACATTAAAAATAACAAATAAACCAGTTTTAAGGTTTATTGACGTGACAACGTCCTATAATTCGACGGAGCCGGCTGCACGCACGAAAAAACGTGACTCATGCGGCGTTACCTCGCTCTGAGGCGACTTGAGTGAGCGATGCATCCGCGTGGACAGCTGCTATACAATAATACATTTACATGTTTTCGTCTAGTATGAAGTTCAGTGAAAAGTGAATGTGTGTCAATTGTTTATAGCAACGATGATTGCGATAATTGAAAAATGAAACCATTCCATCAGTAATTTCTTATGACGTTGTCACGTTCAACTATCGTCAGTAAACCAACTTTACAGACAACCGGTTTTTTTGGCTTGGAACTTAGGCTTCAAGACTTCAGATGCGTCTGGTGCCGGAAATGTGTCCACGCTGCCTGCAAGCCTGGCTGGAGAGCGCCCTGTGCCCTGGGACCAGCGAGAGCGTCAGTGGTACCACCGACTCGTCTGCATTCGGTCGGACCTGACGACGCATGGGTACCGGATCGTCCGCCTAACGCCTCGCCGCTCATTGTATTCGTTAATTCTAGATCAGGTAAGAATCGTAACTTTGGGAGGCTTAAACGACAAAGGGAAGATCTTCCACCGAGTGGGTGATATTGCTCGGTAGACCGACGGTCCGAATGTTGTTGTTCGGAACTTGTATATATGCAAGCTTATCTTGAAAATGTCGTAAGCGAGATTCAGGCATCTATCAAATATCTTGCGTTGTATGATGGCTACCCGCCACATAACTTTTGTATTACCCGATAATGGGTTTTTAAGGTTGCGCATGGACGTCAGCTATGCCAGGGGCGTAACCAGTCACTGCCTACAGCTAAATAGTCCTAAACATCTTTGTAGAGATAATTTCTGAACACCTTATGATAGATAAGGAGACGAGTTCTTTCCAGAGCCGGACTGTTGGTATTTTTATGGCTCTCAATTGGTGAACAACCTTACGGCCTTACCAAGCTTAAATTGCTACCGGAACCGCTAGACATCACAACCTATATGCTGCAACGTCGTGAGACTTTGTCGAAATCTCGATTCGATTGCATAATTACCTCATGCCAAAAATAAGCATAAGGTTACACCGGTAACACCATCTATCGCCGAATAGCCGAACGAATATCGAGAGATCTAGTAGCATCTAGAGCGCTCGAGCAGTGCAACGCCATCTATTGCCATATAGATAGATAGACACACAATACTCGACTTTTGTGGAATATTCTCGATAAGAAGATCGGAAGAAGTGAATTGAGAATTTTAAAGTGTTTGTTTAGTGTTCTAAGTGATAAATACAGTTTTAAGTTATGCTTTGTTAGAATTTAATTTATCCCGAACCCCAGCGCGTAACAATAATTACTAGAGATGAAATGGATAGTGGTTTAGCCGGATACCGGATACCGAATATTCGGCAAGCTGCAAGGCCGGAGCGCCGGATATTCGGCCCTTTCGGAAATATTCGTGCGCGTTCGGGTGTTGTCGCACGTGAACGGAGATCGCGACGACGATTGGTATTCATTCAACACAATTTGCCACTTGTTGATTTTGAGTTCTAAACAAACTAATTATAATTAATCAAACAATCACTTTTGACGTGCGATTATAAAAATAAAAGTTGTCCATAAACTGTTGTGGTATTATTTGCCTTTTGTATAACCATGAGATTTTCTTAAATTTTACTATTCGAAATCCGTCCGGATACTGGTTTACTATCCGGTATCCGGTCGGATAGTGAAAACATGGCCGGATAGGCCGGATACCGGATAGTTACCGGATATCTGTTTCATCTCTAATAATTACGCCTGTGACTGTTATACATGTGAAGCCTTTAAAAATAAGCGAACTTTTCCGTACAGGCGACAACCAGGGCGTGAAATTCCTGCGTCGTTTCAAGCAGCTACTGAACCCAGCGCAGGTCTTTGAACTGAGCGGCGCCGGTCCCAGAATGGGGCTCAGGCTGTTCAGGCATTTCGCTCCGATCAGGGTGCTCGTGTGTTCTGGTGACGGCTCAGTGGGCTGGGTACTCCAGGAAGTTGACAAGCTTGAGATGCACGTGAGTGATACATTTTTATTTAAAGTTATGTAATGTAACGTCAAGACCCGTCTATCTACAATCTGTATGCAGCGTCTCCTCAAGTACTTCGGACACGCGGCCCGACGAAATCCTGACAACTTGGAAAAATTAATAGTTGTAGGTCACGTAGAAGACAAGAAAAGTCGAGGAAGATTGCCAACCAGGTGGACGGAAATTGTCAAGGAGGCCACAAGCACCAGCGTCCCGGGCGCCATCAAGCAGGCCGAATGCAGGCAACATTGGAGGAAGCTAGTGCAAAAAGTGGACCAAGGTGGTCACGACCCTCAGTATTGAGAAAGCGACGAAGAAGAAGAAGAATGTGACGTAATAGGTGACGCGCCCTAAGTGCAGAAATCCCCTTTATAACACGGGTATTCCTCCATATAATGCGTATGTAAAATGTTTAATGAATTGTACAGTTCATAATTAATTTCGCGTACCTTTGCAGATTGTGTCAATTGTGTTGTTATAAAATAAAATAAAATTGAATTATTAAATTTGCGTTTCTAATTTTTTAATTGTAAAAACATTGGTTTTATTGTATTATATTTTGTATATAACGCGTTATATGGGATCGTACAAGCGCGTTATGCGAGAATACTCCTTCAACGAATTTCCTATAACGCGGAACCAATCTACCGTGTTATGGGGGAATTACGATACTCGAGTGATGCGAGTGATGGGACTATAAGTGCTCAACTACAGGGTAATCGATTCTCATTATTCGAAAAGGGCTTCAACGTTTTCATCTGTCAGTGATTTTTCGTATCGAGTGATGGGAGTGATGAGACTATCAGTGCTCAACTACAGGGTGTTCTGATGAAATCAATATTCATTATTCGAACTGGATTTAATGTTTTCATCTGTCAATGACTTTTCGTTATGAGTGATGCGAATGATGGGATTATCAGTGTTCAACTACAGGGTGTTCTGATGAAATCGATATTCATTATTCGTAACTAACTGGGTTTAATATTTTTATCTGTCAATGAATTTTCAACTACAGGGTGTTCTGATGAAATAAATTCTCATTATTCGTAACTGGATTGAATATTTTCATCTGTCAATGTTTACCCAACAGAAACAAGTTCAAACTGCGGTTCTGCCCCTGGGCACTGGCAATGACCTAGCTCGGGTCCTCGGCTGGGGCGCCTCGTGCGATGACGCCGCCAACCTGCAGCAGCTCATCGAGAGATACGAACGCGCGTCCACTAAAATGCTGGATAGGTACGACTGTTTTTTTGTTGTTTTTTAATGGTTTAAATAGGTGAGCGACTTTTGACGTCTAGGTATGGGTTGCAGCAGTGGTGTAGCGTGGTAGGGGCGCGGGGAGCGTCCCGCCCCGGGCGGCACTTTTTAGGGGGCGGCAAAATTTCACAATAAATAATAAAAATATTTGAACCATTTCATATTTTTATCGCAACTACAAATTTGATTGAACTCGCAACACCGTCTATACTGACTCGCGGGGATTCTCCATATTTTTAGTAAGGAATGTGTGAAGTGATGCTTTGACAATACAAAGAAAGTTTTATTGATGGATTGTCAGTTGTCCATTTCACATTGACGTAACGTGGCTGCCATAAGTGGTTAAAGTAGAATATATTTTGTATTAATAAACGCGATTGTAACACTTAGATAAACTTTTTTATTTAAAATATTACCTGTCGATATAATGAAAAATAATGATGGCCGCTCTTGCCAAAAAAAAATCTAGAATTAATGTATAGTATACATCAAAGTGAAATAACTGAATAAAAGTGCGGCAAAATTGGCTTCCGTCCCGGGCGGATAGGCTGACACCCACGCTACGTCACTGGGTTGCGGTAGCCATTTAGTGACGAGCGAAGCGTGCGTGTGAGCACCTGTATTCTCCATCGATCAACAGTTACAGTTACAGTATACAGTTCATCCAAAGAATGATGAATGTTTCTATTTGCGGTTGTTGCTGGTAAATGTGCGTGCGCCAATGACATTTGAGTTACTACAGACTGTTAATGCTACAGTATTCCCAAGATATCTAAATTTACTAGAAAACGATACCCACTGGGAAATGACAATCGTTAAAGCAATTATCTCTGCATCTCCAAGTCAAATACGGTTCGAAGATATTCTCATTATCTTTTTTTTATTTATGTAAAAAATGTGTAGTAAAAATCAAACCCGCAAAATTATAATTTGCGTAATTACTGGTGGTAGGACCTTTTGTGAGTCCGCACGAGTAGGTACCACCACCCCGCCTATTTCTGCCGTAAAACAGTAATGCGTTTCGGTTTGAAGGGTGTGGCAACCGCTTTAACTATACTGAGACCTTAGAACTTATACCTCAAGGTAGGTGGCGGCATTAATGTTTTAGATGTCTATGGGCTCCGGTAGCCGCTTAACACCATGTGGGCTGTGAGCTCGTCCACCCAACTAAGCAATAAAAAAAATTATAAACTCCCATAATAATATGATAGACCATGAGTTTCCGTCATCATCGACCCATGCTAGACATAGGCCTCCCTCAAGGTTCGTCACAATGACCAGTACTATAGTGCCCGCATCCAAGGAATTGTCACGACCTGCCCATGTCTACTACTACCTTAGCTTCATCAAGCAATGTCCCTTGCCTATTGCTAATTCAACCTGGACCAGATCTGACGGACTCCATCGTTGACAAGAATAACTTTCTCATTACTGTAATCCATTGTACAGGTGGTCGATAATGACATTCGAGCGTTCATTATCAGCGCCGCCTCCTCCACCAGTACCACCGGACCTGCTGGAGGAATCCGCGCTCCTAAAGAACTTGCACGACATCATGCAGGTAAATGAATTGTTTCATTCTAATTAAAGTATGTAACTCGCCTATTCTAATTCAATAGATATATAGAAAATGTTTATTGCACAAAAAAATACACACAGATAACAACGAACTCTGGTGTTTCGAATAATAATAATAATATTTTCAATGATTTCACCTGAATTATTAATGTGATAAATTAATTTAATTGGTCTACTCTAGAATTCTTTTATAGATTTGCGGCATAAGCTTATATCCTACATGAAATTGTAATTATCTCATGCATGAGGTACATAGGACTACTTAAAATTATATGCGCCGTGTGCCGGTCTATCAAGCAATAAAAACATAGGCTGCATTTAGTGCTTTCTCTTACAAAGTACATACTACAGTACCGGCCCATAAATATTTCACTTCGGCCTTGGAAAGAGACAATCGGCTAATTTCGGCTTCGTAGAGCCTTGTCTCTGTCGCACACTAAATATGTAATGTTTCTCAGTCGTTGTTCAAATGCGTTAGTGTCTTGGTGTTAGAAACTGGACTATTAGTGTTATATGCGGCAGACATAACTTTTAGATTGGCCCTATATTAATTGAATTATTATGAAACCCGGTTTAAGAGTTTGGTTTCTAAACCCAAAAAACGATGTGGGAAATTGAATTTAATTAATGTTTTTAATACGAAAGTCATTTTTGAAGTAATTACTTCTTATAAATCGATAAAGGACCGGCTGCACGCACGAAAAAGTGTCACGTTCCGCCTGACCCTGAGTGTGCAAGCGAGAGCGCGGAACGCGGCGGTAGAGATGCACGATCGACAAGCAACAAGCGGTGGCTTGTGACCCATTTATCGCTCTTTTCTCGTGACGTCAGAGCTAGAAGTTCTAATAGTTCTGCTACTGACGTTATCACATAAAACTAACGTCCTTAAACCAACAGACAACCATTTTGAAGTGAAACTTCTAATGGGACTTCCAACAAGATTGCGTTAAACGTTTAACGCTACCATACAGAGCGAGAGTGAATACGTAGCACTCCAACGCATGCGCGTAGTATAGATATCGCATCTCTTATACACAGCATTCCTTATTACAAGAGCAATCTGATTTAAGGATGAAAAATGAAGAAAACCACAGTACTACACATCGAAAAAAAAGTTTCACTTCATTCCCGTGCACCAAGTTTTTTTTTATAATGATACTAACTTTTGCCCGCGTGGAATAGTTACTTTGGCATAACGCTAAATTTTACCCCCACTTCATTTACGTAGAAAGTGAAAATATTTTTGAATTATATAATGTTAAGGAGCTATTTAAACCCCTATTTTGAAACATTATTTATTGCTGCTCCACTTGTATTGGTCTTACCGTGATGTTATATAGCCTTCCTCAATAAATGGGCTATCTAACACAAAGAATTTTTCAAATCAGACCAGTTAGTTCCTGACATTAGCGCGCTCAAACAAACAAACTCTTCAGCTTTATAATATTAGTATAGATTATTTTATCAGGGTATAATCATTGTTAACGTAGCCAGGTGAAGTGAGTTGCCTGGCGAGCTCGTCCCTACGGGCGGGGTGCGTGCGGCTGGCGGCGGCCGGGGAGAGGGCGGGGGGAGGCGCGGCGCGGGCGGCGCACCGCCTCAAGCGTGCCGTCTCGCTCCTACTCCACGCGCGGGCGCATCTAGCTCACGACCACGGACGATGCAAGTTAGTGTTGCCAGTGTTGCGTTACGTAATCATTTAGGCAGAGTCCGATAATTTATTACCTCATTAAAACACAACTATAAATGTCGGTAATGAAGGAAAATATAAAATTAAAATTTATCGAAAAGAAAATTTATTTTTATTTCCATGGTAAACTCAAAGCGTTCGGTGATGAAATCAGTTCTCGAATACATCACATCTTACAAGTATCAGCTGATCCGTGATCAAGAAAACATTAGAAACTTCGGAAATAATGTTATGACAATAAAAAACGCGAAATTAAACTATTAAAAACAGTTTTGATTTTGTCTAAGACTCGCATAAACCGAAGAAAACATGTTTATTAAATCTCGGAATAACGAATTGAGTTTCATTATTTCTTGATTACATGTTCTCTTGATTCACATTGTCAAATGAGCACTTATTGGCTTATATTTGGCTATAACAATCTCAGGTACATTCAGTTATATTTTAGGTTATGGGAGCCCTTGGAGACGACAAGCGACAGCGAACCTGAGACCCAACCGCTCGCCGAAAAGGGCAGCATTGATAAGACTGAAAAAGTAAGTTGTTTTATGAATGAATCCTCACCGCGAGCGTTCTTCAGCGAGCAATGTATAACGAACATTTGTGAAAAAAGCCATATCATCTCATCTCATTTAATTTAATTCCATCCCAGTTGATTAATGTTTCAAATTAATCATCTTCATTTCATTTCACTCCATATTATCATTTTTCATAAAAATAAAAATATAAATTATAATAAGACACGATGACCTAAAGGTCTTAGTTACTAGGTCATAAAATCCGTTAAAAAATATATTTGACTCCAAGCCGAGCTCCGCTCAGAGAATTGCCCATATCCAGAATTAAATGTATAGAAAAATGAACAGGCAGGTCTCTTCGACAAATAACTTCGTAAAGTACAAACACTCTGAAGCTTGGCTCTACACCGGTGTTTCCCAACATGGGGCCCACGCCCAACAAGGTGGCAATTTAATTATTAAGGGGGGCAATCGCACTAAATTAATACCTATAGAAATTCTGTATTAAAATTATTTTGAATTTGATATTTCAGTTTTTTATTATATGTTTTCAGATATTACTTACTGTGTTCTGATAACAATTCCATAGTGATTTCTTCCTAAAACCTATCATTTATGTTTCTTAAGTGAACAAATCAATTTGTTATGTTAAAAATTATAGGGGACATAAAAAATTGTAGAAATGTTACAGTGGGGCATGACACAAAACAGGTTGGGAAACACTGTTCTTCTACACAGTTTCGATTCGAAAGAGCACGCGCGCGAAAATTTGAAGCGAGTTAATCGTATTCCATTAAACTCCTGTAGTTTCCACATTAAAGTATCAGCTTACAACGCCAGAGCTGTTTGTGTTTTAGAGTAGAAACTTCATTCGGCATACAAATTACTTTAAATTTAATGCTCCAATCTGAAAGTTTAGTCTTAAATGAGTAACCTTAATTGTAAGTGTTTCTGAATTTCGGTCGGTGAGTGGGGGTAGGAGTAACAGCGATCGCTGGAGCAGACAGGTTCTTGAGTGGAGAACGCCCTCCGGCCATTTGACCATTTGGTGCAATGATTTGCCAAGAGTGGCCGGTAAGAAATGGATCAAGAGAGCCGAAGATTGGGCTCAGAACAAATTAGTATAGACCTATAGGTCTAGCAGTGCACAACTGTAGGCTGGTGATAAGGATGAATTTGTTGTGTGTATGTGTGTATGTGTATTTGTGTGTGTTTTTTTTCCTATCTAAGCCTTGAGAGGCTATGTCAGCGTAACCTAACAAGTAGGTGAGCTCACGGGTCTCAAGCCTGACGACGTTGCTAACACTAATCCTAGTAAGAGCAGTGCTTCGCAGAATCTACCACCGGATCGGAAACGCGACCCACTGAGAAGATCCGGCGAGAAACTCGGTGGGCTGTGTCTGTGGGTTAATTTACTCGCCGAGCCCTTCGTCGCAAGCGACGGGTTCGACAAGAACGATGACCGGTGCTTGAGGTTAAAGCACCGTTAGTGGATCGGGAGGATCTGGAATGACGTGTTTAGGGTGACGTCAACTGTTTATCATTCGGTCCGCAGGATCTGGAATAGATTTGTTGTGTATGGGGTTTTTGAGCAAAAGTCAAATTGGGATTGCGGTTTGTGTAGAATAGCCACAATAGAACGAATCCTGTTTGACAACAGGAGCAGTTGAACTGGGCCGCGCGTGGGTGTGCACTGGCGGGTCGCGCGGACAGTGTGCGGAAGGCGTTGCGGTCACTGGTGAGGACCCTGTCCCTAATATATCCCCAGGTTTGTTTAAAATTGTCATTCCTCGGATTTATGACTATAGAATTGGGTATATTTGCCACATAAAATTAAATTGTTCCACTGTTGCACTTTAATCTTCTTTTCCAAAATCGTCTTTATTATAATAATTAAAAATTAATTGACACCTTATTTAAGCCTTGCTCATTTCAAACGTCTTCGCAATCTTTTTTTTCTCTGTAATTCTGTCTATCATTCTCTTTTCCCTTTCTTACCGTTTTCTCTCGCTCAAATCTTAACGCTCCGTTCCACAATCTTTTCATACGTTCCGTTCTTAGTAATCCTACATTACTGTACAATGCCCTTCTTCGTAATTCAAAAGGCAATCGTCATAGAAATAATTATCTTCAGGATTAAATCTTATCTTACTCCAGTTACTGGTGATGGGACATATTAAAGGCCGGCACAGGTTGGTACTGTGACCCTGCCTATTTCTGCCACGAAATAACCGTGCGATCCGTAAGGCTAGTGGTTCCTGTCACCTTATGATAATGGGCTTCGTCAACCACTTAAACTACGGACGGACTATAATCGTTTCCGCGTATTTTGTTATTTGTAAGCTGGCAGCTATTTATATACTAATGAAATGCTAATAGTATCCTGTCTGGAGTGGAAACGAGAGATTCTTTTGCCGCAATCACTGACAGAACGATAGAACCGACCCGCGCAAAGTGCCCTACAAACAGTTTACCTTTTATTACCATATTCACGATGCGTTGCTTCACGGAAGGATAGGTGATTGTGTAATGCTCTTAGATTAGACTTTTATGTCCACAAAGAAAGAGTAAGAATTGGGGCGTCTTTGGTTGACCAGGGCGTTGGACCACCTGAGGCGGACTCCTGTGATACGTGCGAGAGTTCGTCGGGCGCGACGGGTATGGCTGCGGTAGAGGCGGCCGCGGCGGTCCCGGCGGACATCCCGGTGGCGTCACTGTCATTGCCAGTGCCACGCGCCTTCGCCGACTCTCGCCGTTCATCTGCCGCTTCGGCTATATCTGCCGCTTCTATGCAACCTGACAAGTATTGTTGTCTATTAACTCGTTGACTATTTCAATCGAATTTACGTCACGGGAAATAAATAAAACCCTACTTCTCTTTCAGCATTCCAGACGTAGATGAAGACATAGTAAAATTAATAAGCTCAAATCCATCAGATTCATTCAATTTGGAAGTTGAGAAACCGGACCGTAATAAAACCAGCTCCGCTTCACCCCAGGATCTGCTGTCGCTGTCTAACCTCTCCTCATGCGACACCAGCTCGTGTCGGAACCTCTTCCGGCCAGACGATCGTACGTTTGACAACAGCAGCCTCACGATACCCAATCTAGTGATTTCCGATGACAGTGATAAACGAGATTCGATCATACAAGGAGACACATATGAATCGGAACAATTGACCATCATAGACATTGATAAGCCGTACACAGACGAGATACATTTTCAAGAGCTGAGCGCCCGAGTGAGTCCCGCCAGCGGCGAGTGCTCTCCCGACAGGCGCCTCTCTAGTGTCGACCTCGAAATAGAAGGGAGCAGCTCCGAAGGATCCAACATCAGTGATGACTTCAGCTTAATGTCCGAGATTATAGACATAAAGCCGGGCGATATAGACGAAGCCGGATGCATAGGACATATCGACTCGCCTGAAGCATCCGAAACCACATATGTCAACTCGGAGACGCTACACGGAGAATCTATCATGGACGACATCAGTTCGATGCTGGGACAAGAAGTGCTAATGGCTATGATGGGAAAGAACGGTGACAATGAAACGTATACAGACGATACAACCCTTTTCACTTCAGACACCGTCTCTGACATAGTTATGGACAGCAGAAACCCCAGCCTCGAGAAGAATGAAGGCAAAAACAAATACATATCTAAAATAAAGAAGAAAGAGGGAGAAGTAGAGAAATTCGGCTTCGAAAATAGAGTATTCTACATTGAAAACGTTGCGAAAGTAGAAGATCAAATCAAGTACTGCAGCTTGGCGCAGTTTGAAGAGGGCAGCGATATAGCCAGGAAGTCATTCAAGAAACAACTCAGGAAGAGCTTAAAAAAGCGCGCGCCTGATGATTCGAGCCTCAAAGGCTTGTTTCCGAAAACGGCCGAAGAGAATCTCAGGGTCGACGACACTCCTAAACTTGAACCGAAAAAGGAGAAGGCCAGTTTGGATATACCATCCTTTCCCCAAGTCAGCGTAGTCGTGGAACCTCCGTCGCCTTCGCACAGTGAAGACAAGAAAAGCATCAAGACATGCGTCAGTCGGATGGCATCGGTTTTGAGCGACATTTTCGACCAAGCTACCGACACTTTAAGCGTGAATTCGCCTGAGCCTAGCATAGGAGTCGCGCGGGAAAGGAGACAGTCCGACAACCCGAAATTACTCAGCTCGGATCCGGAGTATGGAAAATTCTTAAGCTGTTCACCGGCAGCTACCAGACGGATATCCTGCGGGAGTCTCTACAAGCCAGGGGAACCGGACAAGTGAGTCCAACATTTCAATACATCTTTCAATAGAAGCAAGTACGCTAAACCGTCTTACCTGGTGACAGTATGTCCAAACCATTTCAATTCTAAAGGTGCGTTAAGCTATAATTAATTGGCTACATAAAATAATGCTCTGTCGTACTCCTAAAAAATTTATACACGAATACACATTTGTGAAATAAAATTTTAAGCACTCTGTTATCTAGTCTCCATGTCGCAGATGATCGCACTTCCGATCAAATCGTAATTGTTTAGCGTCGCCCATGCACGCCGATAATACCGGGGCCATTGTTACCTTTATAGTTACCTTTATTTTTATTGCTTAGATGGCTGGATGAGCTCACGGCCCACTTGGTGTTGAATGGTTCCGGAGCCCGTAGACATACAACGTAAATGCCGCCATCCACCTTGAGACATGTGTTCTAAGGTCTCAACTTTTAAAAGTACAACACCTGCCCCACCCTGCCTGCCCTGTCAAACTACAACACATTACTGCTTCAAGGCAGGAATAGGCAGGGTAATGGTACCTACCCGTACGGACTCACAAGACGTCCTAACACCTGTAAAATCTACTTAAAAAGTACCCACTATTTTGTCGTGAAATCATGTGCTTGTGAAACATTTTTATATTTGAACAACGAGCAATAAACATATCAATATAATCCTCAAAGAACATGAAATGGTAGACTCAACGAGATTGTGCAAGCTATAAGTCGCTTTCTTAATAAAAATGTCAAGATAAAGAGCATTCCGCCAACCGGAATGGTTCGATATTTCGATTCAAAGCGACTAGAGCGAGGATTTCAAAACAGATCGTAACTCTTTTTGAAGTACGACTCTATGTTTTAATACAGCCACAGTAAAAGTGAAATATTTTCTTTAGGATTTATTTTTCTTTTCATAATGTTTTTATGTAATAGAGGAATTAAGTAGGATTTGACATGACATAATTGAAAGTGACCGGACGATCTCAAATCTACTTAGCTTACTTAAATAATTAACGAAGCCCATGGACAGGTGACAATCGGTACGAACTTTGACACATGACAAACTGTCAATTGTTAAGCACGTATTTCATCAGAAAAAGTGATAGCTGCCTGCGGGGTTTGGACACCGGTACAGTTGTATCGCGTGATACAAATGCAATGGCCACCTTGTCTCGCAGGCCAAGACGACTTAAATTGTTTTGTGATAGTGCTTGCCCTCCCTACCTTTCAAATGGGAAGCCATGATTGCTTCGTTGTAGAAATATTCAGGACTGTAATGCTGTCGATAATCCTCAATGCCTAAATGGAGGGTCGTGACCTTTCTGGATAACCTTCTCTCAGACTATCTTGCGCCAGCTCAGTCTATCCTCGGCTGTACGGATGTCATCGCGCTCTGACATGTTGAGGGTAGAGAGAATAAATATGCTAAGCATACGGCCTATAAAATGTTTTTTTTTTATAATATACCTAGTCAGGTCATAAATTCTGTCACATGTTTAATGTAAAATAATTGAAACAAGTTTATTCATTATGTAACCATTCATATACCAAAATGAACTTAACAAAACATAGATTCTTATGACACTAAAGTTTATTCAAAATGACCTCCGTGATTTTGAATACAAGCCTTCAAGCTGCGCGGCCAGTCGTCTATCGCAGCACGAACGAGGTCCATGTCAATATCGGCGACTGCCTTAATCAAGAATGTCTTGAGTGACTCCAAATTGGGATGAGGCTTTGAGCACGCCTTTTCCTCCAAGTGTTGCCATATCTTGTAATCTAACGGATTCAAATCTGGACTGGAGGAGGGCCAGTCTTCGTGCCGGATGAAGTCGATTTCACGCGCCGCCAGCCAGTCTTGTGTGCTCTTCGCTCTATGAGCTGGCGCCAAATCTTGATGGAATACCCAGTGCCTGTTATTGAACATGGTATGAGAAACAGGTTCCACAAGGTTCGTCAGGACTGTATTTTGATACACAACTGCATTCGTTTTTACACCTTTCTCACAAAAATGTACCTCTGTTAAGCCCCAATAAGAAACTCCCAACCATACCATGAGCGAGGATGGAAAATGACCTCGTTGGACACGCGGAATACGGTTGCTCGCTTCTTCACTACTGTGTGCGTACACCTTATCATTTTGTTTGTTGTAGCTCTCTTCTACGGTAAAAATTTTTTCATCCGAAAAAAGAATTTCCCGATATTTTTTTCCCGCGTACCGCTTCAACAAAGCGCGGCATCTCTTCAGTCTCAGGTCCATTAGACGAGCATTCAAACGATGTCCTGTTTTTCTTCGATATGCCCGAAGCCCTAAGTCTTCATTTAACACCCTTTTCACCGTGGTTCTGCTTAACCCCATCTGAAGGGCCAACAGTTTCTGCTTACGTTTGGGATTTCTTTGAATTCGCGCCTTCACAGCTTTTATCACTGCTGGAGTCCTAACAGACCGAGGGCGACCACTTCTTGACCTGTCATCTACACTAGAGTCTTCATTGTATCGTTTGATGGTACGATAAACGAATCTTTTGGTTATATTCAAATTTTTCAGTATGTTAAAAATTTGAATTGGCGCGTAACCGCAACGATGCAACGCAGTAACTCCAACACGGTCTTCTTTAAGCGTCCACTCCATATTTAAAAATGAGTAAAATTCTATACAGTATACATTTTTATTTTCATGAACGATTCGAAATTCGAATTCAATAAACTTTTTTGTGGCCAGCATTCTAAAAGAAAAGTTTTTACTGTGTGACAATACTTATGACCTGACTAGGTATATCTCATGCGGACGGCTAGATCAAAATGATCTAACTCTAAAATTGGTTAAAACGATTTTAAGGAATAACGATCCTTAGAAAAATAATGTTATTATCTAAGGCTTCAAACAACTTATTTGGGCTAAATATCAAAATTCTGCGTAGGGAGAGATCTTTATAAAATCTCCATTTTAGCGCTTTTCTCATTGTTCTTTTATAGTTAAGTATAAATTTATCGAAATAGGTTCTGCGGCGAAGTGGATGTTATCGTAATGATCTTGAACTATTATAATTCCTAAAGTTTAAGGCATCATTATGCTACTTAAAGTTCGCTAAACTGAAAAAATAAAATATACCTACGTGTATTTTTGTTTTTTATTGCTTAGATGGGTGGACGAGCTCACAGCCCACCTGGTGTTAAGTGGTTACTGGAGCCCATAGACATCTAGAACGTAAATGCGCCACCCACCTTGAGATATAACTTCTAAGGTCTCAAGTATAGTTACAACGGCTGCCCCACCCTTCAAACCGAGACGCATTACTGCTTCACGGCAGAAATAGGCAGGGTGGTGGTACTCACCCGCGCGGACTCACAAGAGAGTTTCTCGCCAGATCTTATTTTATTGTTGTTTTAATATTAAATTATTATTGTCGATTTATAATTGCATAAGTTGATAAAAAATGCTATGCAATAGCTTTACCGCGGCAGTCTCCGAGTGTCACACGTCTTTTCTTTATTATGAAACTGATCGTATCAATCATAGCAGGCTTTCGACATCCGTATCCTCAATATGGGGCGAGAGTGGTGCCACAGCGAACACGGGCAGCTCCTCAAAATCGGAAAGCTGCGAAAAGGCCAGGAAATTGCCCATAATCAATCCCCTGGTGCAGCTACCGGCTTGGCCACACGTTACCCAGGGCTTCATCAGTCAATGTCTGCTCGCAAACGCGGATGCCCTTTGCGCGGCGGTGAGTCCCCTCATGGACCCCGACGAGACCTTGCTGGAAGGTTTCTACGAAAGAGCCGTCATGAATAATTACTTTGGAATCGGTATTGATGCAAAAATAACCCTGGACTTCCATAATAAGCGGGAAGAGCATCCGGAGAAGTGTAGGTCAAGAGCCAGGAACTACATGTGGTACGGCGTTTTGGGATCGAAGGAATGGGTCAACAGAACGTACAGGTGAGTTTGATAAACAAAAACTGTCTATATATATTTTTGAGACTACGACATTATTAATCTCAAGACGGGTGGCGGAATTTATTTTGTGATGGAGATGGAATTTTACTGGTGGTAGGACCTCTTGTGAGTCCGCGCGGGTGGGTACCACAGCCCTGCCTATTTCAGCCGTGAACCGGTAATGCGTTTCAGTTTGAAGGGCGGGGCAGCCGTTGTAACTATACTGAGACCTTAGAACTCATATCTCAAGGTGGGTGGTGGCTTTTACGTTGTAGTTGTTTATGGGCTCCGGCAACCACTTAACACCATGTGGGCTGTGAGCTCGTCTATCCATCTATGCAATAAACAAAAAGTGACAATTTCGGAGGCTTACGAAATATTTTACCGACAGGCACTTGGGTCAAAGGGTCCAGTTGGAGTGCGACGGTCAGAGGATACCCCTCCCGGAGCTGCAGGGAATCGTCGTTCTGAACATACCCTCCTTCATGGGCGGGACGAACTTCTGGGGCGGCACCAGAGCGGATGACATATTCCTCGCGCCATCATTCGACGATAGAATACTTGAAGTGAGTCCAAGGTTCATTCTTTTTTTTTCTTCTCGTTATAAATAACTAATTTGTGAATTAAATAAATACTTGTAATACAAAGACCAACCTATGACGATTGTCCCCGGTCACAGTCCTCGTCGAACCTGTCGCTTGCGACGAAGGGCTCGACGAGCGAATTAACCCACAAACACAGCCCACTGAGTTTCTCGCCGGATCTTCTCAGTGGGTCGCGCTTCCGATCCGGTGGTAGACTCTGCGAAGCACTGCTCTTGCTAGGGCCAGTGTTAGCAATACTCTGGTTTGAGCCCCGTGAGCTCACCTACACGTTAGAGTGAAGCTGAAATAGCCTCTCAAGGCTATCAGCATAGGTAGGATAAAAAGAAGAAAAAAAAAAAGAAGATTGTCAATTTGATTCCTACGGTTAGTCTTTCTTACTTTAATCTTTGCACGAGATTAGTAGTTAGTGTGGCTGTGGCTGAATACGAGATATTTAATCCAAAGTTTCAAGATGACCTTGCATATACACAAGTTGTAATGGAAAAGTTTTTGAACGTAAAAAGACCTGCTCGATGAAGGATGCTTCCTTTGTCTCCTGGAAAATCGGGACGATAATTATTTTAATAATCTCTTTAATTTTATTTGTATCATTAATAACTGTTTATCGAAAAATAAAACAATTGTTAAAGCCAGAATAAGGAATCTACCTAACTAACATAAAGTACTTCTGATGGGAAGTACCCATCCGGGCTTAAACCTCCGAAAACTCCCCACCTACCACCAGTATGGAATTTCTTCAAAATTGTCGGCTCAATTTGGATAAATATTTTTTTTTAATTCACGTAGAGCCTAAGAAGGCAAAAGCAAACTCCGTTTCTCTGACGTAATTAGATAAAATACGAAACTGACAGCAGCCAGTCACGATAAAAGTAATTTGAGTGAAAGACACAAGGATCCAACTATAGACCGTCCCATTAAATAAGTCCTAATCAATCTTAACCCTGTCGACTAGAACTGGGCTGAGTCCTGTTGGTGACTTAGTAATTTGAAAAAAATAATTGGTATAGACAAAATCGATTTTCTTTTTTTTTATTTAATTAAGTACCATTTGCTAATCTAACTGCACTAAGATTGCTCTCTGAATTTTTTCTTTAACTTTTGACAAGCTTCGGTGTTATCATTAAAAAGAATTGTATTGTCACTTTTTTGTGAAATGCCATTAGATCGAAACAGAAAATGTAAAACATAAAATGAATCTTGACTTTAGGTATCAGTCATTATGGTTGAGTTTCGATTTATGGGCGAACATTAGTTTTGTTAAAATTGCAAATGATTTTTAACGCTCTGTACACAGGTACATCAATTCAAGTTCCACTTGATGTACATTGGTTATTGAAGTACGTAGATATCGTTTTTTTTTTTATTGCTTATGTGTGTGGACGAGCTCACAGCCCACCTGGTGTTAAGTGGTTACTGGAGCCCATAGACATCTACAACGTAAATGCGGCACACACCTTGAGATATCGTTCTAAGGTCTCAGTATAGTTACAACGGCTGCCCCACCCTTCAAACCGAAACGCATTACTGCTTCACGGCAGAAATAGGCGGGGCGGTGGTACCTACCCGTGCGGACTCACAAGAGGTCCTACCACCAGTAAAAAATCGTAACATGAGTGTGGCAACCATGCGACATAAACTTATGTTCTAATTTAAATTTCGTATAAGGGTGGCATCGCCTATCCGTGCGGGCTCACAACACGCCCTAACCCCAGTAATTATGCAAACTGGTAAAATTTTCATGTTTAGTTTAATACACGTTGTTATTCCTTAACTGAAGTTGTTCGTTAACACGTGTTTAATACTTAATTCATCATCGTTCTCCTGTGCTTCTCCCAGTCACCGGGGGTCGGCGCAACTTGTTCTCTCCTTCTATACTCCTCTATCACATATCGTCTTTCACGCAATCCATCCATTTTTTCTTAGGTCTACCTCTTCCTCTAAAGCCTTTCACATTCATACTTAAAACTCTCTTAACAACCTCGTTGTCATTTCGTCTCATTACATGTCGATACCATCCCAAACGCGCACTTCTCAACTTCTCGGTGTTAAATACTTAATTGCTTAGCCTATTGGTTTGGTATTACGTGATTTGAACACAGGCATATTCGTATCATCTTCGAGTACGCCCGGCATTATGCACTTTAGTCGTCTTGATTGGTATCATTATAATGTCTGCAATTCGTCACAAACACAAAAGGACACAAAGAAAGTTTTATTTAAGACGAACACGAAATGTAGAAAGAAGGAGAAAGTAAACAAGAAATAGATAGCCGGTTCGTCAATGCACCGATGTATCGTGTTCTATCTATGTATCGTGTATAGTTATCGCCTTTTTTTTTATTGCCCTTGTAGGCAGACGAGCATACGGCCCACCTGATGGTGAGTGGTTACCGTCGCCCATGGACTTCAGCAATGCCAGGGGCAGAGCCAAGCTGCTGCCTACCGTTGAATATTCTCCACAAGCCTCGTTTGAAGAAGGACATGTCATAGCGCTCGGGAAACACCGTGGAGGGGAGCTCATTCCATAGCCGGATGGTACGTGGCAAAAAAGACCTCTCAAAAAAGGCCTGACTATGCTTGTGAATTAATTTTGTTTAGTATAAATAATGTTTAGTATGATTGTGTGATAAATGAATGTATTGATATAAAATAAAGTATGTATGTACTGTTGTGTAGTGTAATTATAATAATATATTATAAAAAAATAAATACATGTGAGTCACCCGCAGGCACAACTTCATTTCTATTAAACAAATAACTACACCACGGTGTCAATAAATAGAACAAAAGTACCTTATCCCTGTCTGAACAATGTCGTATCGTCATCACTAACGCAAATTAAATTCGGTCTGTCGAAACCTGTAAACGGGTATTCGAAAATATTAAATACTAGCGACCCGCCCTCGCTTCGCTTCGGAAACATTTAACTTTATTATTAACTAGCTGACCCGGCAGACTTCGTAGTGCCTCAATCGATAAATAAAAGATCTAAACTTCCGGATTAAATAAACTTAAATAAAAACAAAAGGAATCCGTCCGACAGGGGACACATCAAAGGGAAAACAAAATTGTTATTTTTATTTAATTCCGAACATTTTCATATTTATCTACCTTTTAAACCTTTTCTGGACTTCCACAAATAATTAAAGACCAAAATTAGCCAAATCGGTCCAGCCGCTCTCGAGTTTTAGCGAGACTAACGAACAGCAATTCATTCTTATATATATTATACATAGCAGAGTCTCGCGATGTTACCCGTGGCTATTTTCTAAGCTACGAAAATAGCGGGGCCAAGCTAGTCTAAAAAAAGTAGCCTAAGTTACTCTTTAGATCATCAGCTATCTATCAGTGAAAATCTCGTCAAAATCGGTCCAGCCGTTCCAGAGATTAGCCGGAACAAACAGACAGACAGACAAAAATTAAAAAAAATGTTATTTTGATGTATCTACCGTATATATATTCATACGCATGTAGTAAAAAGCGGTTATTACAATATTACAGACACTCCAATTTTATTTATATGTACAGATGTATCAGCGGGGTAAAACAATGTAAAAGTTTTAATAGAAAGGCAATTTTCTTTGTAAATAGTGAAAGAGAAGAATTGCTTTTGTTTGTTGGTAGTAATGGACTTGGCAGTTTTTAAATTAGGTCGTTCGACTCGCAACATTCAACTCGGCGTGGCGTTTGTTTTCTAATTTAAATTAATTATTTCTGCCGTGAAGCAGTAATGCGTTTCGGCTTGTAGGGTGGGGCAGCCGTTGTAACTATACTGATACTCTACAACTTATATCTCAAGGTGGGTGGCGCATTTACGTTGTAAGTGTCAATGGGCTCCAGTAACCACTTAACACCAGGGTGGGTGGCTGTGAGCTCGTCCACCCATAAAAGCAATAAAATTTTTTTTTAAGAAGAATCAGTATAAAAATGCGGCAGATATTATTATTTAGACGGAAAACAAAGATAGATTAACTATTTAGTTTCCAAATTATATAATAGCATTCTAAATATGCCTCGCTCTGTAATTGAAAAACAATGAAAAAAAAAAAATTTTTTTTGCTTAGATTGGTGGACGAACTCGCAGCCCAACTGGTGTTGAGTGGTTACTAGAGCCCATGGACATCTACAACGTAAATGCGCCACCCACCTTGAGATATAAGTTCTAAGATCTCAGTATAGTTACAACGGCTGCTCCACCCTTCAAACCGAAACGCATTACTGCTTCACGGCATAAATAGGCAGGGCGGTGGTACCTATCCGCGCGGACTCACAAGAGGTCCTACCACCAGTAATTACGCAAATTATAATTTTGCGGGTTTCAATTTTATTACACGATGTTATTCCTTCACCGTGGAAGCCAATCGTGAACATTTGTTGAGTACATAATTCATTAGAAAAATTGGTACCCGCCAGGGATTCGAACACCGTTGCATCGCTCAACACGAATGCACCGGACGTCTTTTATCCCTTAGGCCACGACGACTTCCAATTTGCTGAATAGATATTAATTTAAGAAGTATGTACTACAATTTTACCAAATAACACGCTTATATCATATTTTAACTTGAAAATTTGTAGTCTAAACGATAATATACGATAATAATGGTCGTATTGCATCTGCTACAAATTCATAATGCTTAAGAAATTGATTATGTTAAATGTAGGTAGGTACATTTGTTTTATAAAGAAGAGCTCACTACAAAACTGCCAATTGAACTTGATTGCAAGATTTATAAGGCTCTTTGATTTTACGGGAATACACGACAAAGCCCTTTATAAAATTTATATGATTGTCCGTTTCAATAAAGAAGTCGACGGCTCTTCGCTTTTACGTTCTGACCCCGATACGACATTACGTTATTAAGGATCCATCTCGGATTTATCTCAGGCTCCATGTAATATTCATTCGCACGTGTAAATGAAAGTACCTCATTTCTAAATTCATAATTTTTGAGACATTTGTAGAAACAGACTTACTGGTGGTAGGACTTCTTGTGAGTCCGCGCGGGGAGGTACCATCACCCTGCCTAATTCTGCCGTGAAGCAGTAATGTATTTCGGTTTGAAGGGTGGGGCAGTCGTTGTAACTATACTGAGACCTAAGAACTTATATCTCAAGGTGGGTGACGCATTTACGTTGTACATGTCTATTGGCTCCAGGAACCACTTAACACCAGGTGGGCTGTGAGCTCGTCCACCCATCTAAGCAATAAAAAACAAAAATACACGTAGGTATATTTTATTTTATCAGTTTAGCGAACTTTAAGTAGCATACTGATGCCTTAAGCTTTAGGAATTAATAGTTTAGGACCATTATGATGACATCCACTTCGCCGCAGAACCTATTTCGATTTTATAAAGATCTCTCCCTACGCAGAATTTTGATATTTAGCCCAAATAAGTTGTTTGAAGCCTTAGATAATAACATTATTTTTCTAAGGATCGTTATTCCTTAAAATAGTTTTGACCAACTTTAGAGTTAGATCATTTTGATCTAGCCGTCCGCATGAGATATTACCAAATGTCTCTATGTACGTAGAGAGATTTAATTCTATTCCTTTGAGTCACTCGTACGATGCTCTCAATAAAAGTGATTCGTTTTTAATGGAACGGAATAGGATTGGATCTTTTGATTGAAATCCAGGACGTTCTTTGTAAAAGGTTTTCATTAAACATTCAAGTGAAAGTTGAACATTAGTAGCATTCCTAGTTTTCGTAAGTAGAATTTCACTGTTCGTTTTGTGAGATCTTACAGAGCTGAAGTTTTTCAAAGCAATCAAGCCTTTACTAAAGAGTTTTATATTCCTACTAGGTGACCCGACAAACGTTGTTTTACCATATAATTTATTTCTGGGAAAGATAAATAATCTAAATACCGACTGCAGCGCCATCTGCTGGGTTGATTTGTGAATCTAAACCATCCAGGGCGCCACCCAAATGCATACAAAAAGAATCCATTCAAATCGGTCCAGCCCTTTAGGAGGAGTTCAGTGACAAACACATGCACAGAAGAACTATATATATAACGATAATTTATTATTGGTATTTAAATCTCTATATACATATACACATAAAAGTCACCGTGTATATGACCTCCATATACCTTCAAGTCCATAGCTTCGAAGCGGCTGGACCGATTTTGTTGAAATTTTTAGGAAACCTTCAGATTTACCTGGCGGTTTGATACCTGTGCACTTTTGATAGCGATCGATCAAACTCGAATCAAATATCGGCCATTAGTTTTGACTAGTAAATTAAATAATAATAGATTAAGTATCAAACATCACGATATCACAATCAAATCTCGCATTTGCACCGTAAAGCGTTTTGAATCGAACAAGTTTAAGATTTGTTTTAAGATTTTCGATAGCCTCAGAATCAGCTGCATTAATACTCCTCCTCAACCTTATTGTAATATATGTATATATTTTCTATAATAATGTATTGTATATAGTACACCGCAACATACCTGCTATATATTTTACAGAATTCCTGTAAATTAAACGACTGTCTAGAAGAGATCGCTTTTAGCGATAAGACCGCCTACTGTACAAATGTACTGGTGGTAGGACCTCTTGTGAGTCCGCACGGGTAGGTACCACCGCCCCGCCTATTTCTGCCGTGAAGCAGTTATGCGTTTCGGTTTGAAGGGTGGGGCAGCCGTTGTAACTATACTGAGACCTTAGAACTATATCTCAAGGTGTGTGGCGCATTTACGTTGTAGATGTCTATGGGCTCCAGTAATCACTTAACACCAGGTGGGCTATGAGCTCGTCCACACATCTAAGCAATAAAAAAAAAAACTATTTTTTACTGTTTTTTTTAATGTAAATTGTGTTATGATGTGCAATAAAGTGTATTCTGTCTCTCTCTCTTAGGTGGTGGCAGTTTTCGGTTCAGCCCAAATGGCAGCTTCGCGTCTGATCAACCTTCAGAAACACCGCATCGCCCAGTGCCGGGCCGTTCAGATTAACATTCTCGGCGAAGAGTGCGTACCGGTCCAAGTGGACGGTGAAGCCTGGCTCCAGCCCCCGGGGTGCGTCAGAATCATACACAAGAACCGGGCGCAGATGCTGTGTCGATCCAGAGCCTTGGAGACAAGCCTACGGTGAGTTCGGTATTCTGATATCCACAGTATATCCACGGTATATCAATATCTGATATACGGTAAGTTCGGTATTTTTGGTAGGCAGCAGCTTGGCTCTGCCCCTGGCATTGCTGAAGTCCATGGGCGACGGTAACCACTCACCATCAGGTGGGCCGTGTGCTCGTCTGCCTACAAGGGCAATCAAAAAAAAACTATACTAGGGGTCGGCAACCTGCGGATCTTTGGATATGAAACTACGGCTCTTTAGTTCCATACGCAAATATTTACTTATTTTATAAAAAAAAAAACATTTAATAATTGTTCTGAATCGACTAACAAGGATTGGGCACCATTTCTATCTCTCAGCCCATTGTTGTAAGTAAATGTTTAATTGTTTTCATTTTTTACTTAAATAATAAGTGTTTATGTAATAATACCACATATGTATATATTATCCAATTTGTTGTAAAAAACACTACTTATATAAGAATAAATACATTTTTTGTGGCTCTTTAAAAACTTTGAAATTTTGTAAATTGTAATTTTTGGGTCTTGCGAATCAAAAGGTTGCCGACATCTATCTGCTCTATATCATAGAACCTTTAAATATATTTCTACTGTATTCTCATCGTCGGATACAAAACGACGGCTCTAAATCATTGTGTTTTAGGTCGAGATTAAAAAGAACTTAATTTTTTTAATAAACAAGTGTAATAAAGTCGTAAATGAACATTAAACACCACTACGGGTCTTAGACATTCATTTTTGTATATGAAAATATATATATTTTATGAAATTAACTGAAGCAAGAAACGTCTTGGTTAATAGAGATGTAAAACCTTTGGATTTGTTTTGAAATTCCTTTGGGAGGCTTAACGACGGAGGAAAGATCTTCCACCGAGCGGGTGATATTGCTCGGTAGACCGACGGTCCGAATGTTGTTGTTCGGAACTTGTATATATGTGAGCTTATCTTGAAAATGTCGTAAGCGAGATTCAGGCATCTGTCAAATATCTTGCGTTGTATGATGGCTACCCGCCACATGCCTTTCAGTTCACTTTTTTAATGTTTTGAAAGTGTTTCAATAGCGGAAAGAGTAAATGTAGTCGTTATATCGAAAACAGGACGTGGGATGAGAAGCAACAGTTGAAAGCCCACGCTTTGGCCGGCTCTGGTACTAATGTCAACGCGAGCGCTTCCACCAGCGGCCGTGACGTCCTACTGGCTGCCGAGAGCGCCCAACTCTTGGCGCTACTTGATGACATCAACACCCTCGTCAAACACGTAAGCCACGGCATAACAGAGAGAGAGAATACACTCTTGTTACTGGTGGTGGTTGGACCACTTGTGAGTCCGCGCGAGTAGGTACCACCACCCCGCCTATTTCTGCCGTGAAGCAGTAAGGCGTTTCGGTTTGAAGGGCGGGGCGGCCGTTATAACTATACTTGAGACCTTGGAACTTATATCTCAAGGTGGGTGGCGCATTTACGTCGTAGTTATCTCGTGTTGTGTGACAGCTACCCGCTACACTTTTGTCGTCGGATTGTATTAATGTTGTTCTACCCTCTGACCCGCAGGTGAAGTTGTCCTGTATCAGCGAGAGCGCGGTGTCGGGCGGCGTGTGCAGCGCGGTGTCCATTGCGCGCCGCGTGTCCGCGCAGGCCGACGCGCTGCAGGACGCCGACGGAAAGCTCCTCCCGGCCCCTCAACTGAGGAGACATCTCGCTACTTTGGTGAGAAACATGATGCTCCCTCTAAATTATATAATATAATTTGTGTAATAGCTGGCGGTAGGAGCGCTTGTGAGTCCGTACAGGTAGGTACCACCGCCCTGCCTATCTCTACCGTGAAGCAGTAATGCGTTTCGGTTTGAAGGGCGAGACAGCCGTTGTGACTATACTGAGACCTTAGAACTCATATCTCAAGGTACGTGGTGGCATTTACGTAGTAGATGTCTATGGGCTCCGGTAACCACTTAACACCAGGTGGGCAGTGAGCTCGCTCACCCATCTAAGCAATAAAAAAATAAAATCAAAACAGCAGAGGTCTGTGGGCTGAAAAAAAATTAATATATGTACTAAATACGAAGTCCCATACGTTCTAAAGGTGGAAAGCTGTCACGAGCTGCTGGAGAGCGGCGGCGTGTCGGGCGCCGGCGCCGCCGCCGCCGCCTCGCTGCGGGCACACCTCGCCAGGTGCGAGCTTAGAGACGGACACGCCTACCTGCACGCGGACGAGGTACGTAGTATATATAATGATTGATGAAATAATAAACACAAATCGAATATTTAACGAAGGATCGAGATGGATTATATAATACGCTTATAGCATTTTTAGCATGCTATGTGAATTAATTGTTTTATCAAACTTCAGCTTTTTTATTATAACGCTAATCAACGATGAAATAATTACGATTGATCAAAATACACTAATTATGCTTATAGCATTTTAGCATGCTATGTGAATAATTTTTTTCAAACCTCAACTTATTTTATGATGATTGTGTTAATACTTTTTTTAGAACAAATTCACGGCTCACCTGATGATAAGTAATTACCATAGCTCATAAACGTTATTACGAGACTGCTGTCACTGTTTATGGTAGGCAGCGGCTTGGCTCTGCCCCTGGCATTGCTGACGTCCATGAGCGACGGTGACCACTTACCATCAGGTGGGCCGTATGCTCGTCTGCCTAAAAAGGCAATAAAAAAAAATAAAAATAAAAACTCGCTCTGAGATAAACGCTCTAAGTCTCAATTGTGTTCAACGACTGTTTTAATTTTATTTTATTATTACTGCTTCGTGGTGGAAAGGCAAGGTGTTGGTAGCTACCCGTGCGAACCCTCAAGATACCTTACCGTACCAGCTTATATACGTTGTATATATATAATAGTACTGACAATTAATTTGATTGTTGTGTGTTTAATAATACTTTTTGTACATCATCGACTCCAGACTCTGCCCACCAAACTCCCCAAGTCTTACCGTAGACTCTCATTAGACGGCATCAGATTGTATTTTTGAATTGCGTTAACATTATCATCAGTACGTAACTGCCCGGTCACACACGCATACACACACACACACATACAAACTAGTGACGAGTCGTATTATTCCATTAGTATAAACCCTGACCTACCTCTACTCCGACCTTAGATCCCAAAGAAAGGCCGCTGGCTCCGGGGTCGGAGGAGCGTCTCAGAAGGTCCGACCACAGTCGCTGCAGTGCGCTCGTGGGGCGTCAAGGAAGTTCAGAACTGGCTTGAGTCACTCCAGCTCGGGGAATATGCTGACGCGTTTACGAAGCACGACGTGACGGGGCGAGAGCTCTTGTCCTTGGCCAGGAGGGACCTCCGGGACCTTGGAGTGACTAAGGTAGGTCACGTGAAGAGAATCCTTCAGGCAGTCAAGGAGCTGCAGTGACAACGGCGCGGCCGCTCCGAGGGAGACGGCCACAGTTAATCTATGTATCTTTTGTGATCTCTGATGCCTAACTTCCTATTTGTGATTTGATATTTATTAAAAAAGAAGATTTTCTATTAAATTACTATTAATTAGCTTTCACTACGCTTAATAAAATTATGATTTGTACATATATAAACTGTACCCATGTAAACACCACTTTTATAATTTACCTAAAGTGCTTTCCGAAAATTATATTCCGTAATGAACGAATTTACAATAATCACTGTCCTGAAAAGTTTGTAATAAAACTATTAAAAAATTATTACATAAATAATATAGATTTTTTTTATATTTAATAATTGTATTAGTTTGTCTAATTTCAACGAATTCTTCTACCTCTTCTAAACTGGGTTCCTGAATTTAGTATTATCTATGCTTTTAGAGTCACAGAGATTACTAATAATAAAATTCAACGATATTTAAAATACATTTCTTTTATCATTTATGATTAATTACAACCTATATATAAAAATATACATGGATACATACTATATAATAAAATATATATTGCGTTAAAATTATATATATTAAGATATGCATGAATATATATTTCGAAGGATTCATCTTTTATTATATTTTATAGGCCAAAAACTATAGAAAGAAATCAGGGAAATATGGCGAGTATTATGCTAGAGGTCGCATCGGCCAGACTCTGTGGTACCTAACCTTAGTGGCTTCCACTTATTTAAAATCACTAACAAGAAATGAGCTGAAACTCACACATAATGACGTTTGACGCTGCTAAGATACGATTGCATTAAATTATACACTATTAATTGAAAAAAAAAAAACAAACTAAATGAATTTGGAATAGGTATTTTAGCTCAATTAAATCCCAGTTGATTTCGTTAACTCGTGTTTTTAATCAAGAGCCTCCGCGGTAACATACATTGTAAACAGCAACAAATAAATAGGGAACAGCTTAAACACAAATAAATAGGGAACAGCTTAAACGAATTTATTAGTAACTATACCAGTCAATATTCTCATATTTTATTAAATTCTGTATCTATCGTTAACTATTAATAAATCAGACTTATGATGCTATATTAATATGTGCCGCTTTTGAATCCTATAACATAATAATAAGATCATACAATTTTAGTATATATTTTCATTTAAATTATTATAAATAAAAAAATAACTTATACCAATCGAAATTCCCCCAAAATTACCAAATAATTCCCAAAACTTTTTTTTTATAGTAAAAGTCTATTTATGACGATTTCTAGAATATGAAATTAAATTGGTATTAAAAAGATTTTTTGTCCTTGACAACCCACATTCGTAATAATATCGTTTGGACATAGACGAACTAGCTGCCAAATTGTGGTCATAATAAGCTGAATATGATTTTTAATATAATACTATATGTATAATCATAACGAATTTACAATCCTATCTAGTTTTATTAAGATAATATTTATCTATACACTATAATTTACATACAAGCTTTTTTTTTGTAATATTAGAAGTCTTGTTTTCAAAGTTTCTTCTGTCAATATAACGTTTACAAAAAGATCAATATGTATATAGAACAGAAACAATTTGCCTTTGGGTAATTAGTCAAATAGCCATATAAAAATATTGATAACAATGGGATGGAATAAAATGGAAGAACACAATTAAAAAAAAGTAAATATTCATTTTACATTACGAAATAAAAATTGACAAAAATTCAAATAACTCAAACACCGAGACAAAAACTCTACCAAGTCAGTTCAAATATAACTTAAATTATCTTTTACATTATTTAATTAGTAGTAGAAATTTGTCAGTTCAAATATAACTTAAATTATCTTTTACATTATTTAATTATTAGTAGAAATTTGAAACACAATAAGAATAAACTCATAATATGGTAGGTATTTACGTCAAGTAAAATTGACAACACTAACGAACACTATAGATATTCAACTAATGACCACTAACTACATACTAACACTATTAATTGACTTAAACATTTTAAATACACAGATATAATTGGACCATTTATTTTGAAAGTGGTGTAAGTCAATTTTTGAGAAAAATGAGCTATCACGTAATTCATGCTTAATTTAATGTATTTTTTTTATATAATGACTAGTCCGTGTTTAATTTCTCAAAAAAATCCCATGTTTTGTACAACTTAAAATCGGTCGGTACCTAAATGAAATTGCATAATCATCGATTATGAAAGTGGTGTAAGTCCAATTGACAGAGGTAGGTGGCATAGCCAGACCTCATATGATTTGCCTGTATTTTTAAATCAACAAAATATATAGTAACCTTTAATTTTCTCGAAACAAAAGAAAATGGACTTACACCACTTTCAAAATAAACGGTCCAATTAACGATTATGACATTTCGCTACTTCGGCTGTTGCTATTAATAATATAGACTACATACGTAAACAAACAATTCCATACACTTCATTACCGACTTTTTTTATCGCAAATAAAAATAATAGAAGCAGTATTGGTAGTAAATAAACAAGCCTATATAGTTAGAACCAGTCTGTCTGTAATCAGACGATAGGCCAAATGTAGCTCTGGTATTATTTCTTAATTAATGAAGTGCTCTTTCTAGGCGTTTATTATTCTCTTTCTAATTTTTTCAGACGCTTATTATACCTATGTATTCTTATTATACCTAAATATTTTAACATTATCAAAAGGTATAAACGAAACATATTCTTTTGATTCTATAGTAGATGTATAAATTTCCTGTATTATATTATATAAGCACGCTATTTAATAATATTAAATATAATTCATGGAATATTTTAACTATCATGCTATTTTCTAATAATACTTATTAAAAACTGTGGTCGTGCTCCATCGAACCCGTTCACTTTAGTAATAATGATTGTTCGTTCAATATTCTAAATGATATTAGGTAAGCGATTTCACGTAATGCGTGTATGTGTGTGTGTTTGTATTAATGATAGTCTATTTACAAAATGTGATCTCTTGTTGTTTATGTTACCTTTAGTATTTCTAGATTAAACTACGGCTGCGTTCGATGAAAATTACGTAACTTTGACCACGTACTTAAAAAATTAAAAATAGTTATAAAATGAAACAGCAGAACGTTAGAGAACGTTAATAACCTAATCGGAACAGATAAATAAATTTAACATTATTAACATCAATAATTTTAACCTAGTCCAACGCAGTCGGATTCTCCTTGATCTGCCTTATAAATGTTTTTTATAAATTTATCTCTACGGATTTACGACTCTTAAATAAATTATATTTGTGTAAAAGATTAATGCGTGTCTATTTATATGTATATTTACATTAGTATAGAAAGGGAACGTGATCGTATGTCAAGGAACTATCAATGTTTCCGCCGTTTGGATGCGGTAGTTTTATGCCTTAGATAAAGAACATTCGAAAATACTAATAATTATGATAATAATATGACTTTATAGATTAAAAATATTGTCTTGTACTAATCTTATAAAGGTAGATACCCTTCGATTTATGAATTAGTAATGCTGTCACCGATACAAACAAATGATTGTTATTATAAAACAGAAAGACAATGCACTAAAGGTGCATTATATTGTTCTAATACATTCGTTGCATTAAAACTGCAGTATGACTTTATAAGATAAAAAAATTACTTGAGAAATTTATTTCTGGAACACTTTTCCGATTTTCGCTTTTTCCTCCTTTTTTCGTAAATGATAAATGTAAGAATAGAATGCGAACCAAAATTTAAAGTATGATTAATCTTTTCAAAGATGAGCAAAAGTTTTAAGTGTGGTAGTAGGGTTCATAAAAAAATAAAATAAAATGTAAATTATTGTTCATGACGTCAACGAATGTTTAAAGCAATAACGATGCTCTCACACGTACCCAGGCGTCCATCTTTAAAATCTTTATTAGTAAATAACCCGTCAACTTTTTCCCGCTTTCACAGAACGTTTTCTTTCAATTAGTTTCAATGGTTTATTCTGTGGCATATAAACTAATGGTCTAAAACAAATATAAACATCGCTATTATGGTGTCTGTTCTATAAAAACAATCTCCTTAAAGATATCTAATTAAAGATTATTAAAAATTATTTCGTAATAATATGTAATTAATAAATAATTAAATATAAAAAATTTATTCATTCTAAAGATTTTAAATATCGTGTTTGAAATTAAGAAAATGTGATTCTGTTTCATACGGTTTTTCTCTTATAATCATATCAGTATGTAAGTTTTCTTATATTTAAGCGCATACGTATTACTAATTTGTTTAATATGTCCTTTTCACGATCTATCTATTGGCTAAGCGTATGGCTATGATGTTTCTTTATTATAAGTCGTGATTATAACTTTGAAAATCTATTTGAAATAATATACTTTTGAATTTGGAGTGAATACATGTATCTGTATTTTTTGTCTTCTTTTATGCTACATCTTACATTTATTTAATAGGAATTTACGAATTGTGTGTTTAATGTTGCATAAAGTCAAGATTCTAGTCATTGTGTTTAGTTATTTTCAAATCATTTTGAAATATCTAGTAAATCGAATTCTAAGTGTATCGAAAAGCAATAAATTATTCAATACTAATCTTATTGTTGTCGTGATTTTTAAAGTAAAATGTAATTGGATTCGATATTAGTATATTATTTTTTTCGTAGTTCAATAAAGTACATTAGAGCGTTAACCGTATCGTTTGACTTTGGCTTCAAGCTGTTGATGTTTGACATTTTGAAAAGTACGAATTGTCAAATACAAGTTTTGTGTACGTACAGTCCAATTTAGCGAATGATACCGCGTTTTCATTGTGACTGATGTTAAAGTCAAATGATACGGTAATAGATTGTATGGTAATAGTGTTCTTGTGTTGTTCAACGCTATGCCGCTTGTAAGTTAAGTTCAAAAATTACTTAAATATTATATTATTTGTAAAAAATTATTTAAATTTGCATTATAAGTTATAACCTACAATTCAATTGTATACGATTACGGCTTCAATTAATTAAGTGCATTGAGACCAAATTTATGATATTATTGTAGTTCCCGTTTTCGATTTTAAATATTTCTGAACATTTTTTTTTTATAACGCTTCTCAGAATATCATCCTATTGTCTAATGAAGATGTTCTAATGTCAGTCTTTTTACTGTTTTTTTTTTTAAAAAAAACACTGATATTAGACGTGATCATATTAGGCAAAAGACTTGAAAACTATGATTACCTACATAATGGCACTCGCGTATGAAATGTAAATTTTCCTGTTTTGCACAATTAACTAATTGATTGGAAGTATAATTTTAATAAATTAAAGGAACAATTACGTTTCCAAAATTATTGGGTTTATCCATTAGATTCGATGGATAAATAAGCTAATCCTTCACCAATTTGGCAAAGACGCTATGTATTTATAATTTAAAGTGCTAATTTAGTTGCGTTTTGAGATGATAAAAAAACGGTGTGACCGTCTTTCGTTAACTATTTTAACGTTTAGATTTTAAGTTGATATAATTTTTGCTCAAAAATAATATTTTAAGTTTTACTATATTTAGTTTGAAGTTAATAATTATATTCAAACTTCTATATTTTGTAAATGTACGAGGAAAATTGAGTGGGACCTACTTTGTATTAGATCTTATCTCACTTTCTGATGTTGTGATCGAAATAAATGACTAGATTCGTTTGAAATGTTACAAAATGTTTCTCGAAATTTTCTTCTGTCTTATTCAATTTCCGTAACAGAGTATGATATTATGAATACAAAATACTTTTGCCCTGGTGTTTGCCGAATTTCAATGATTCTTACAATTAATTGAGGTTATTTACAAATTGAAAACGTAAAGTTCATTACCCTTTGTCATTTAAATCAAGGCTTAAAATGACATCGAGGGGTGAAAGGCGATATTTGGTATAAGAGACATTTTGCTTAATAAGCATCATTTACTTTTGTAAGTAAACGTGCTTTTTATTTGGTATTTCATCAACAGTTCCATATTTTTAATTAAACTTCAATTATTGCGCGCGCGGAACTAGTTGGCCGCGCTTTTGGTATGTGAGCGGTGGGACGGAGAGGCGGGAGCGCTTGCTGTCATTACTGATATGAGATTCGATACTATGATGGATGAAATCATTATAAACTTACAAGATGATTCTGTATGGCTGACGCACAAACCGTGCAGGCCAAGAAATGGGAGAAAAAAAAAAAAGATGATTCTGAATCAAATTCAGAGAGTTCAGAATCAAGTGATTCAGAGGATATGTCAGAGTTATTTCATATAAGTATGTATTAATTAAATAATTTCATATATCATTAAAATATGTCAGAATAATTTCATATACTTAATTTGTTTTTGGTTTATTTTACTATTAATTACAATATTGTACCTGTCTAGGTACAATATAAACTTCTAAAAGTTCAATTGTTTTTTATTTATTTATTATTTCATTTATTAATTTTTTTATTTTTATTTAGTCGTCACTATCTAATCTCATGTGCGTTCTCATGTGCATCTCACCCCTGTCGCCACCTATGGCGCGGCCAACTAGTTCCGCGGTTCCGCGCGTACCTGCTATAAGTTAACTCTATTGAAATAGCTGAAGAAGTTTTTTTTGTCATGAATTTTTTTTTTTTGAACTTTTAATGGCTCTTTTGTAATTTCGCTTAAACCAAATAGCCTTTCACCGCTCGATATATAATATGTATGACGTACACTCAAAAAAGAGAGTTGAAAAAACAGTACCTATGTATGTACTAGGTATATAGTTACATTTTACACATACAACTTTTTTTTGCACACAGCTACGAATTTAAAGAATAGTAAATCAAAAAAACATATGATTCAACATTATTCGGTATGCATTGGCGATGTAGTTTAAAAATAAAAAAAAGATGTGTGGTGTCGTGGGACGAAGTTCCTTATTATAAAAATATTAATTTTAAGTTCAATTCGAGGTATAAAGAAAATAATTATTCGGGAATACATTTTTATTATGATTTTTTTATTGATAAAAATAAAAATAAAAACTACTTTACAAAACTATCAACTTTATTTTATTCACAATGATTTATAAAAAATATATAATAATAATATACAAAGAAACAGCTATTTGTATGAATAATAATAATAACCGTCATCACGTAGATTATACATTAGACACTGTATAGCCATCATACTAAGACTATACATAAATAATAAAAATCTTACGTTACGGACGTTTTTTCCCGGTTAGGGTACCCCTCCGCATCGTCCCATAAGGAACTTCGTTCCAAAAAAAACACGCCCAAATAGAAAAGTTATAAAATCATCGTGTATTGTCATCGTAAAACTGAAACTGACTGAGGCTCGTGTGGTGGATGGCGACATTTACGTTGTTAATGTCTATGGGCTCCGGTAACCGCTTCACAGCGGGTGTGTCGTGAACTCACTTTATATCTCATAACGTGACAGAAGAAAATTTCGGTAGCATTAGGTTTAGGAGGCAATTCTATTCTTTAACATAAACAATAATAATACCTAAATATATAACAACACTGAATAGTTATTAATTATAATTTAATGTACTTAATGTTTTTCAAAAAAAAAAAAAATGTTTTACGCGATTTCTGTGTTCGTTACAAAAATACATTCAGTAAATTCTTAATATTTTTATACTAGTTGTACTAAAAAAAGAAAC
Organism: Bombyx mandarina; assembly: GCF_003987935.1. Next base: position 371,679 of record NW_021011623.1, read on the forward strand.
AAAGTTCATACCTAGAACGAGTCTGAAATAATACTTAGACTAACAGTCGTGTTTCAATCCCAAGAACATTCAATTCAGTATATAAAAGATAAATTTTCCAATGGTTAACCTTTGGAATAATTTCTTAATAAAATAATATCGTTTTACTATAAATTTTAACTACGCATTTTTGACGTTCTAAATTGAAATAGCAGCCTCCTAAACCAATATGGCCGTTGAAGGCAAAGAATAACTAAATGTATTAAAATTAAATATAATTTGATATTTTCTCTCGATATTTATATTTGGAAATTCAATAAATTATACTGTTACTCAAGTTTTTGTTTCATTTCTTTAACCCGCACGTGCTCTTACTTACTGTAGGTACGTCAAGCACTAAAATCTATCGAATTCGTAATGTAAATGTATACGAAAAGGGATCATTAAATTAGATATTAGTACCTACTCCATAGCCAACCTTCGAGGTTTACCTTACCGTATGTCAAAATAATTTTCGTGCTCTCGATTATGAGTACCTATGAGTTTCAAATTTCGAGAACGTGATGATTTGTTTGCGAAACTAAAGTAAGTAAATTCATTCGTGCTGAAATTCATTCTTTTTACGGATGGTAAGGGTACTGTATAAAATCCTATACATGTTTTCTCTTTTTTTTTTCCTACCTATGCTATGCCTTGAGAGGCTATTTCAGGTTCTCCTTGACGTGTAAGTGAACTCACGGGGCGCAAACCGGAGTGTTGCAAGCACTGGCCCTAGCAAAAGTAGTGCATATCAGAATCGACCACCGGATCGGAAACGCGACCCACTGAGAAGATACGGCGATTTTTTTCGATAGCGATACGAATACTTTATCGATAGTCATTCGTGCTCGCCCCTCTGGGCAAACAGAAACAAAACTAACTTAACAGAGGTATTTTTGTATAGCCTCCATAGCAGTCTTCTATTGTTCAAGATAATACGACCACTAAAGTACTTCTTTGAAGACGCTCTGGTATAACCAAATCTAACCATCTACCGAAAACTCCACTAAAGGTGTTATACTAATTGCTACACTAGTTATTATAGGAAACAAGTTGCGAGGTTTGAATTCATAATAACCAATAGAAATAGGCTTAGGTTTGTTTACCGGAATAACGAAGGGAGCTGTTTCAAGTATGACTTACAAAATACGACTGTAATACATTATTCAAGAAGTCCGAAATCCAATAAAAGCCATTAACAATGTGACGGAAAGAGAAATAGATACCCTACATACCAAAAGTAATCTAATTTAGTACTTTATTGGCGATATAGCAAAGGTAATGCGTGTTACTGGTATAGTAGTTAGTAGTGTATTAGTAATATAGGTACCTAACTCTGGATTTCAAACCGGCACGCTTGCTTCTTGGCAAAAATAGAAGGTTCTACTTTCACAAAAGTGGTTTTCTTATTATCTCGCCACCTCTGGTTATCACAACAAGATAAAACACATCCCGAAACATATCAGTTTTTAAGTAACCTTCATACACACAAAGCTTTGGGTGTTCGAAATATACTTACAAACGCGAAAAAATTATATTTCAACACTCAAATATATATCATAATATTATTTCACATTCGCTCAGTTCCACCTAAAAATCACATATCCATCTGCACGAGAGCCTTTTCTGAGAGTTGAGAATAACAGCTTTATTTGCTTTGCGTGCTTTGCTTTACGAAAATCTGAGGTATCTGCGCAAAATGGGCGCGCTGAGTTCTATTGTGGGTCTTCATGGTCCGTAGATGTTGCGAACGGACCGCAGGCCGAAGGATGTTTTTTTTTTATGATTGCAAGATTACTGGTGGCCCGGAGGCTTTTCCAGCTTCACCAGAACAGGTGGGCGAGCAAAGGCTCAGCCAGGAGGGGTGGGATTTGCTAACAACTGCCCGAGCGCCTCCGAAAGAGACCTAACAACTCAAGAGCATTTGCTTCGCGAATGAATCTACCACCGAATCGGAATCGCGACCCGGTGAGAAGATCCGGCGAGAAACTCAGCTGACTGATGCATGGGTTAGGTTGCGCGTCGACCTCATTGTCGAGTTCGACGAGTACGGTTACCGCGGTCCCTGTACAAGGATGTTTATAGGGCCCTACCCATCAAAATACTCCCCTTACACTATCACACTCGACGCTAGATCTCCGCCCGGGGTCAGAACCCGGGCAGAGTAAGGGGGTTCTCGTGGTCAACACTAGAACCAGACTCGCGACGCCACCCCTAGGACACCTGACAACGGGTCGTCGAGGCAATCATCAATGACTAATGATACCGGTCTCCGCGGTACGGCGGGCGTTCAGGCCACCCGGGCGATGCCGCTGACGCTTCGGAAACTCTGCAGGATCAGAACCAGCATGCCGGGTCGGAAAGCGATACACCGGTGACCGGAAACCAAACCAAACATTTTTTTTTTCTTTTGAACGAGCTCACTGCCCTCAACCTTAAGTGGGTACCGAAGTCCATACACATCAATCTCAACGTGAATGCCACCTAGTTTAAGACTAAATGTTATCTGAATTATAGTGTAATAACGCAAATTCATAGTCAGAAGCAGTCGTGGCCTAATGGATAAGACGTCCGGTGCATTTATTTCTAGCGATGCAAACGATGTTCGAATCCTCCAAGCGGGTATCAATTTTTCTAATGAAATACGTACTTAACAAACATTCACGATTGACTTCCACGGTGAAGGAATAACATCGTGTAATAAAAATCAAACCCACAAAATTATAATTTGCGTAATTACTGATGGTAGGACGTCTCGTGAGTCCGCACGAGTAGGTACCAACCGCCCTGTCTATTTCTGCCGTGAAGCAGTAATACGTTTCGGTTTGAAGGGTGGGACAGCCGTTGTACTATAAAAACTGAGATCTTAGAACTTATATCCTTTTTTTATTGCTTTGATCGGTGGACGAGCTCACGGCCTAACTGGTGATGGTTACCTCAGCCCATAGACAATACAACGTAAATGCCGCCATCCACCTTGTGACACAGGTAAATATTGTGAGATTGATTTTGTTACCCGATGTTATTCTTTCTTCGTAGATATCATTAGTGAGCATGTGTCAAGTACGTAATTCATTAGAAAAATCGTTACCTTTCTGCGGGATTTGGACACCGTCGCTTGGTACGAGTAAGCGGTTTGTCTTATCCTTTAGAAATACTTATGTTTAAAAAAATTATTTCAATAATTGTTATTAATGTATACAACTCTTACGCCGACTGTACAAGCTCATCTCGTTGTGTCGTGTGCTTCTCGTCCGCTTTCGTCGCGTAGAGGCTCGACACAAATCCACACCTTGTACACACTCGTATCAAATGAACTTCGGATGCCCGTTGTGATGGACCTAAAAGAAACTGACACAGTTGGCGACAGCTAAACGAACGAATCTGTACAGGCGCAATCTCATTTTCATCGCGAGACTCCCCAAGACCATTTGTCTCGAGCGCAAAAAACCGACACGCTTCCGAATGCGAACGAGAGCCACGAGACGAGACATGGATGCTATGTACACACTCGTCCGCGGCCTGTCTCGTGTGTCTTGACGAGCGTGTACAGCCGGCATTTCAGATTCATAACAAGGACTTGGTAAAGAGGACTTAGAGAGTCGTCGTGGCCTAAAGGATAAGGCGTCCGGTGCATTCGTATGTAGCGATGCACCGGTGTTCGAATCCCGCAGGCGGGTACCAATTTTTCTGATGAAATACGTACTCAACAAATGTTCACGATTGACTTCCACGGTGAAGGAATAACATCGTGTAATAAAAAACAAACCCGCAAAATTATAATTTGCGTAATCACTGGTGGTAGGACCTCTTGTGAGTCCGCGCGGGTGGGTACCACCACCCCGCCTATTTCCGCCGTGAAGCAGTAATGCGTTTCGGTTCGAAGGGTGGGGTAGCTGTTGTAACTACCTAGTCAGGTCATAAATTCTGTCACATGTTTAATGTAAAATAATTGAAACAAGTTTATTCATTATGTAACCATTCATATACCAAAATGAACTTAACAAAACATAGATTCTTATGACACTAAAGTTTATTCAAAATGACCTCCGTGATTTTGAATACAGGCCTTTAATCTGCGCGGCCAGTCGTCTATCGCAGCACGAACGAGGTCCATGTCAATATCGGCGGCTGCCTTAATCAAGGATGTCTTGAGTGACTCCAAATTGGGATGAGGCTTTGAGCACGCCTTTTCCTCCAAGTGTTGCCATATCTTGTAATCTAACGGATTCAAATCTGGACTGGAGGAGGGCCAGTCTTCGTGCCGGATGAAGTCGATTTCACGCGCCGCCAGCCAGTCTTGTGTGCTCTTCGCTCTATGAGCTGGCGCCGAATCTTGTTGGAATACCCAGTGCCTGTTATTGAACATGGTATGAGAAACAGGTTCCACAAGGTTCGTCAGGACTGTATTTTGATACACAACTGCATTCGTTTTTACACCTTTCTCACAAAAATGTACCTCTGTTAAGCCCCAATAAGAAACTCCCAACCATACCATGAGCGAGGATGGAAAATGACCTCGTTGGACACGCGGAATACGGTTGCTCGCTTCTTCACTACTGTGTGCGTACACCTTATCATTTTGTTTGTTGTAGCTCTCTTCTACGGTAAAAATTTTTTCATCCGAAAAAAGAATTTCCCGATATTTTTTTCCCGCGTACCGCTTCAACAAAGCGCGGCATCTCTTCAGTCTCAGGTCCATTAGACGAGCATTCAAACGATGTCCTGTTTTTCTTCGATATGCCCGAAGCCCTAAGTCTTCATTTAACATCCTTTTCACCGTGGTTCTGCTTAACCCCATCTGAAGGGCCAACAGTTTCTGCTTACGTTTGGGATTTCTTTGAATTCGCGCCTTCACAGCTTTTATCACTGCTGGATTGCCTAACAGACCGAGGGTGACCACTTCTTGACCTGTCATCTACACTAGAGTCTTCATTGTATCGTTTGATGGTACGATAAACGGATCTTTTGGTTATATTCAAATTTTTCAGTATGTTAAAAATTTGAATTGGCGCGTAACAGCAACGATGCAACGCAATAACTGCAACACGGTCTTCTTTAAGCGTCCACTCCATATTTAAAAATGAGTAAAATTCTAAAACTATACATTTTTATTTTCATGAACAATTCGAAATTCGAATTCAATAAACTTTTTTGTGGCCAGCATTCTAAAAGAAAAGTTTTTACTGTGTGACAATACTTATGACCTGACTAGGTATACTGAGACCTTAGAACTTATATTTCGAGGTGAGTGGCGCATTTACGTTGTAGATGTCTATGGGCTCCAGTAACCACTTTAACACCAGGTGGGCTGTGAGCTCGTCCACCCAAATAAGCAATAAAAAAATAATAAAAAAAAGCTGTCTCGACTGAACTCATGGCTACTAAACTCCCGATCCATTAACGGTGCTTTTAAATACCACAAGAGCTCGACGAGTTAATTAACGCATAGACACAGCCCACTGAGTTTTTCGCCGGATCTTCTCAGTGGGTCGCGTTTCCGATCCGGTGGTAGATTCTGCGAAGCACTGCTCTTGCTAGGGCCTGTGTTAGCAACACTCCCGGTTTGAGTCCCGTGAGCTCACCCACACGTCAAGGAGACGCTGAAATAGCCTCTCAAGGCTATCAGCACAGGTAGGAAAAAGTTAAGACTACTAAATTGTTAATTTTTTGAAGTAAAAACTTCTTTAGAATCGTTGTGATTTCAAACCGGATGCAACGGAAAAAACGACAGGTAAGAGACACAAATACAAAAATGTGTAGGATGCAGCCAGCAAAGAATGAGACAGAAATATACATACTATTTAATACAGCGCCATCTGTGAGATTTTTTAATACTAACGTGTGTATGAAAGCTCTTGTAGTAAATTTTAATTTAGGATTATACGTGAAATTAAAATATCAATTCACAGAGGGCGCTACCTTACAATTATTTACTAATGACAAAATTTTACATATTAAGTATATAAGTAAGTATGTAAGACGTTTAGGATAATTGTATTTTAATTTTGGAAGGTTTCACTTCTACCACGTGTGAATTGCACACATGTTTTTTTTTATTTTCCCGCTTTCTATATCCTATATATCTTTTGTCTGTCTTTAGTCAAATGTTTGCCATATAACATATTTTTGACGGCTCAACCTTAGAGATTATGCCCGCCACACAACGCATGAAACAATTAAGTCTATAATCTATGGCATGAAAGTCCGTGCCCTAACAAGCAAGACGCTCAGTTTACTCGTAGTTACGTCATTATGTTGTGTTTCAATTCTTTCTGTCTCTCTGTCTCTTTCTTCAATTCTCAAGTCTGTCTTTCCAGGATGGCGGAGATTTCTTATTTTAGTAAATTAAGTTAGTAAAGTGCATACATACTTTACCGTTAGGGATCATATGTATGTCCGTTTTCCATATATACCTATTATATAATAAAAAAAAACACTTAATGAAACAAAAACTATCTCAAAACTGCTTTAATTCTTTCTAAAGACCGATCCTTTCCTAATAATTCCATCATTTCTGCTACGCCGGGTCCCTCTTTGAGGCCACTCAACACTGCTCTAAGACTCTTCATTAATAATGGAAATTTAACACCGTTGTCCTCGGCGAATGCCTTCAAAAACCCCTTCAAAGAATCCTCATCGAAGGACCTTATTTTTACTAATTCATCAACCAACTTCCGAAGCAAAGCTTCATCCATGTCTACACTACTCGACGGTAGAATCCATAGGAAGCCGTACTTCGGTGTCAATAAATCTTCTATCCTTGTCACTCTCGAAGTGGCCCAGGTTAGGACGCTCGCGATGTTCTCCTCAGACAAATCCGTTTGATGATCAGGGTAGGTCTTCTTTACCAATTGTTTTAGTTTGTCTACTAATTGTCCTGACAAATTCGGCTGTTTTAAATAACGTTTCATATCTAATCTGTTACATTCTTCTAAAAGATCAGGGTTTAGACGACTCGGGTGTGAAGAAATCTTGTCAATTTTAAACTGAAAAAAAATTATACGGACCAATTAATATTTAATTATATTTGCAGATACTAAGCATGAAGTTTGCCTTATAAAAAATAACATTTATATAATACATTGGGAAAGCAAAGGGACATCATGTTTATCTAGAATTTTCCTAATAATCTAACTTCAAACATAAAAAATTTAGTCATCTTATGTATTAAGTTATTTTCTTTCATTTTACTATTGACATTTTGAAAAAAAAAATACCCAGAAGGAAATGATAATGGTATTTTTTATTTACACAAACTGACACGCATTGTGATACGAAGGTATCAATATACTTATTATGATCAGAATTTTTAAATTATTATTTGATTGATTATGGCACCTCTTGGGTCAGTTCATCCATTGTCCTCAAACGAATTCCAGCGCCTGACACGTGATCAAAACCACCACCTGACAGGGTTATGTAATTCACCAACGCCAATGGCAATATACCTGATAGAAAAAGTACAGTTTTTAGTATACAAATATAATTCTACTAAGGGAAATTGAAAATAAATGATTATGTTTATCCAGTAAACTAGCTGAACTATACCTTTATTCCTGTAATCCTCAACTTTGACGTCGCTCTGTCGTTTACTTAACTTCGTGCCGTCCGAGTTGACTATCAACGGTAAGTGACCAAACAATGGCGGAGTCCAGCCGAAGCCTCTGAAATGTGACATTGTCTGTAAGTCTGAAGATCTCACACATCAATAGGGCCATTTAAATCAGTAGTAACAGGCAGCAGGATACAATCCCAAATCCATCTTGCTCGCAGCCATATATCTGCCACAGCTCACAGATTGTAGAGTGAATTATGGTCCACTATCCTGTATAATTCTGTCACAAAGCAGTCATGCATTCATGTCTGAAGAGTCAGAGTTTTATACAACACAATTCAGAATTCAACCTCATATAGGGTGACCTCATATGTAGGGTGACATTCACTTTTTTACCTTCCTTATAGGTAGATGACTAACCTGATAATTTAATGAAACCAATGAGATCAGTAATGATAGGGGCACAGTCAAGCCGCTGCCTATCATACTGATGCCTGTGCACTCTAGAAATGCTCAATAACACCCAAAACACTATGGTTTGCTCAAATATTCAATCTATACACAGCTATCATTATATATGAAACTCTTCTTAAAATCCTTATTTCTATACTTCCAGTTCTACTATAAACTAATAATTGAACTTTTTATTCTTGCAACTCTTATCACTCAATGGAATAACTAAATAGACAAAAAAAAATCAACAGTATACTATAAAAATAATCTCAATAATAAAGTCAGGTGTTTAAATAAATTATTAAAAAACAAAATGTACATTCGCACAATTCGGCTTGAAACAAACCTGTAAATCAACAAATGTTTGGTAGTAGATATTTGCCACTCAACACCCCTCAGAACATGTGTTATCTTCATCATGTGGTCATCAACTACATTTGCAAAATGATACGTAGGAAAGCCATCACTCTTCATAAGCACAGGATCTCCTTCATTTAGGGAAACATCGTAAGCTATTCCTCCATAGATTAAATCTTCAAAAGATTGGCAGTCTGATGTTAACTGGAAAATACATATAACTTGATTTTTTATAGCTGAAAATGGACCGTTTCTTTTGCTGCAGATTAATGACAACAAATTTTGTGGTTACTGAAACCCATATTTAAATTGGAATGCACAGAACACAACAGATTAGTTGTACCTAGTGATCTTCTTATCAGCCCACAGACATCCAATGCTGGATATAGGCCTCCCTCAAGCCTCGCCACAAAGACCGGTCCTGCACTGCCTGCATCCAACAGATCCCCATGAACCTCAATAGACCGCTGGTCCATCTTGTGGGAGGCCTACCCACTATATGTGATGTGATAAACATTACTAATTGGCTAACACAAAATGTAATATACAGTCTCTAGTCTCTCAGTCTAAGTTAGGACTTAATTGAGCTTGAAATAAAGATACAACTTTGTATTGATACATGCTTTTTTAATGCTAGAGAACCCACCATTTCAATGAAAATGCATTTCTTACTTTAAACCTGATACAATAGGGAGTCCCGGCTTTCATTTTTTCCGAAATCTCTGTATGTGACAGATTTCTACATCTATTATCATATTTTGGTATCCGTTGTGATCTGATAGCATCTCTGCGTAGTATATTCAATCTTCTCTCAGTACAAAAACATTTGTAAGCTGAACCATTTTCTAAAAGTAATTTTATGTGTTCTCTGAAAATAACCTTTTTTATTTACTTTTAAAAGTAAAAACTGAAAAAACTTCTCTATTAAAATATTCTATCGCCTCTACAGTACATTTAATAGTACTAATTTAGTAACTTGAAAAACTGCCCTAAAGCTCTGTGTGAATGTTTTTTGTTTTTCATAAAGTACATTTCAAATTCGTTGAAATACAAATTAAATGTTAATTCCATACCTACAAAGTAAACTTTGTTACATCATCTACTTGTGTGTAATTGTGTGTTATTATATTTGTTTTTTTTTTGCTACAACGCTACTTCAACTTACTGGTAAATATTTAATCTCTCACTCTGTACGTACGGACCGTAGGTACCAGTACCCGGGCCTTCATTGCACACGATTCCGGCCCATTCCAGGTCGCTCACAAGGGCCTCTAGAGCTCCTTCAACTTTCCGCGTTTGATCCGTATCTTCAATTCTAAGTATGAACGCGCCATTATGAGATTTTGCGAATAAATAATTATATAAAGCCGTTCTAAGGCCTCCTAAATGTAAATAGCCTGTTGGACTGGGAGCAAATCGTACTCTGACTGTTTCAAAAGTATGTGTTTTACGAAGCTGATTGATTTTAAATAGACTGAAAAGAGTTAATCTAAATGAACGGTTTATTATCATAATTTAGAATCGCTATTAACCAGTGATACAAGCGTGTTCAAGGAATCACCGAAGGTTATGTCAAGGTTCGAGTTTGTTTATTATTTTAGTTTAATCTTTAAGGTTATGTTTTTCAGTTTCATTTTTTTTAATGGCAATCTGTAGATTAACAATGGTTTAGATTTATGCATTTTATGTGAGGTCAGATTTGATAGTTATTGGGCTTTGACTTTTATCAAGTTTTCGTCTTTAGAGCGAATGAAACAAAAAAATCGACCTATTTCAATAATTTTCTACTAACGCTTAAGGAATCTTCACACTTTTGAAAATCCATCTATTTTCTATTAGCTGTGAAAGAAATGAACATGCCGATTATGATTTCTACTTTTTTTTTTCAAAATATCGGTGTTGTCAAATCAAGTTTTCGATTTCGATAGTGTTATAGTTTCGATGTTTCTCGTTCCATAAACTGTTTTTCGAAAATTCGTACCCTCCTGCACTGTCTAGTGTCTACTGTCTATGTGATTGTTATTTCACTAAAGTTCAGATGTCGAAATAGCAGAGAAAGTGATTAGAAATTACGAAAATCCAGTAAAAATGGTGAGTTTTGGTGATAAAACGATTAAAAGTGTTCACATAATTTCCATTTGTTGTCAAATTAATTTCAATTAGTTCCTACAAGTCGTGAATTTAAATGACAGTGCTGCAAAGGTTATGATATGACGTTTGTTTCCAGAATAAATTAAAATCGTCACAGAGGGACAAAGTGAAGAAGTTCGTCGCTTTCACGCAGACGAGCGAAAGCACAGCTATATATTGTCTCTCACAAAACGATTGGAAATTAGATCTGGCCAGCGACAATTACTTCCAAAACCCCGATGCGTACTACAAAGATTCCATAAAAACCTCAGTGGATAGAAAAAAGCTTGAACAACTCTTCAACAAATACAGAGACCAACAAGAACTGGATAAAATTACGGCAGATGGGGTCATGAAATTCTTAGAAGACCTAAACTTAAGTCCAGAGTCAATTTTAGTTTTAATTATAGCGTGGAAATGCAAAGCAGCTGTACAATGTGAATTCACTAAAGATGAGTTTATTATGGGCATGGTTGAGTTGGCTGTTGACGGATTAGACAAATTAAAAGCTAAATTACCAACATTAGAATCAGAATTAAAAGATTTAAATAAATTTAAGGATTTTTACCACTTCACATTCAACTATGCTAAGAATGCTGGTCAGAAAGGTCTAGATCTAGACATGGCGATAGTTTATTGGAATATTGTATTGCGTGGAAGGTTTAAGTTCTTAGATGCTTGGTGCAAGTTTCTCACAGTAAGTATTGATAATATTAACCAAATTCATTTGATTCCTCGTTCAAAAGTAATTCTTATTAATATTTCCATAGTACTCTTTGTAAGGATGGCCCTTGTTAATATGGTATGTAATAATAAAAGTATTTATAATATTATACCTGACTGAATTGAAGAAAATATTTCTTTTTTCAGTAATGAGAGATATATATGGTTAGTGTGGATTGATACAAATGTATCTTGATCACAAGACTGATCAAAAATTCCCTACTTGAACATTTTCATGTACTTTGAATTTAATATGTTCTAGTTATTTATGCCACAAAATTTAAGATAAAAACTTTTTTGAATAAACTATCCTAAAATTACAGTCTACACTCATAAGGCAAACAAGCCACATTATGCCCTAAACTTAATTTCCTAAAAGTCTTCACTAAAAAATACAGTAAAATTTATCACTTTCATGGTTTCCATTAATGATTTGCGATTAGAGTAATATGTGATATAATTGTTTGAAAATAGATACACAGTGTCAAACGTGGATAGGTCATTCATACTGACGCTGGATAATATCTTTGATAGTCTGTTATCCTTTAAACTGTCATTTCTTGAGATTATTTTTCCACTAAATTATCAATTGCTATACTCGACATATTTCTGATGAAAAACAAGTTGAGGAATAAATTATTACAATTACTGGAATATGAAACAATTCAAGCTCAAATTTTTACCTTGTAATATTTCAGGAGCACCACAAAAGATCTATACCAAAAGACACATGGAATCTTTTACTAGACTTTGCAACACAAATCGACGATGGCATGAGCAACTATGATGCTGAAGGTGCTTGGCCCGTATTGATTGATGACTTCGTAGAGTGGTGCCAGAAGCAGGAATTGACCTTGGATGGGGTCAAAGCTTTAGAGCCGGTGTCTGGCTAGCTGATGGCCTTTGGCTCACCGCCACTTGAAGTGACAGCTCCGAACATTGAACAAGACTATAGTTCTACGGACTGCCCATCATCAACACTGACAATGTCCCGCTGTTTTGTGTACACCATTGGGCTATATACCGTACAGTGGCTAGTGATGTTCTTCATTATAGAACTGTGTAGTTGATTTAATCGTGAAGTGCACATAAACTTGTTGAGGTTTATTAGATGTTGGTTAAGACATAGTGTCCTTAATGTTGCACAATGTGATTGATCCTTATTAACTTATGTCAAGCATCATACAGACCTCTTAAAGGGTTTAAAAATGGAAGGAAGGTGTAATGCAAACTTTATGTGCTAATGAAACTTTCATTAACCATCTATAATTAATAGATAAAATTAATTCTATTTTGAACAATTTTGTGTTTAGTGTAAATATGAAATTCTTTGTTTATTACTGTTAAAAACAATTGTATGCATATAACACAATACTTTCACACGGATAATAAATTTTATTAATGTCAATCTAATCAAATAAATCATATATTTAAGTGTCAAACTAATACTTTCTCACAGATCATTTTTGTCTCTTAGCTTTTGTCTACCTTCATTTAGAGTCACCCTTAGTTCTCCACAACATTTTTTGCACACTATCGGACAATGAGGCTTGAGATACTCTGCATTGCCATGCATGTTACCACAAAATATCAATCACTTTGCAACATTTTAATGATTACCTACCTAATTAATTATTTGTTGTATCGGGCACCTTCAATTGTAAAAAGCTACGAATTTTCATCTGTTAGACATTATTCAGATTTTATTAATATTTTACCTATTATGGTATAATCCCTGAAATTTGTAAATAATAAAAAAAAATATTCTGAAAAATAAAAATATTGTTCTTAAAATTGTTGAACATGAGTGATCTGCAAACTGTATTGCCAGCACTATAACGTAGTTGAGTTAAAAATATTGTAAATATGTATAAATTTTTATTGATATTATATTTTTATATATTTAAATTTCATTTTGCGGTTTGATTTATTTCATTTATCGGGGCTAACTTTAGGTATTTGAAACAAAAAAAAATCCCAAGTAAAAAGCAGGTTACATACGGGAACAACCGATTTAAAATTCGTTATAAAACTTAACGAAAAAAAAAAACAACAAAATCAAGAATATAATATATGTATTACTTTTTTTTGCGTTACACTAATTTTAAGTTATTGTCTTCGGAGCTACGAGATCGGAGGTTTGATTTGATGTAAATTAATCTTACTCATTAAATTGAACTTACAATCTTTTGGTTCTGTGTTGTTTTTCAATTTGTATAATACGTTAGAAGAGTGCTGTTGCTTGCTAGTAAATATTAACTCGTAATGCGTTTGGTACTTAGTTAATTGTACAAATATATTAAATTTTAAATTGACGTAATCGAGTAATAATTACATACATTAAACTGTTAAATCGTGTGTTTTTTTAAAATAAGGATTATTATAGGTAAACGATGCAATATAGAATACGTAAATTGTATTTTTTGTCAAACAGTCCTTAGTCTCTGTAAAGTCCTCCTTAGAGCTCTAGAAGGCCCGTTTACTTAATATTTATCTTTAACCTTTATCGGGCTGTTATAGTTTAGGCTGGCACTCCGGAAATACCGGTTAGTCTCGCGCGAATTTTATTATAATTTTGTATTAAATTAGATCGCGGAAGTGGCATTGGATTGGCCACATATTGAGAACGCCCGATACCCACCTATCAAAGAGAGCACTGACCTGGAAAGTGTCTGGAAAAAGGAAGAGAGGCCGCCCCAGAACAACTTGGCGACGCTCGGTGGAGCAGGAGCTAGGTGTCTTGGGCATGACGTGGGAGAAATTAGAACAGACTGCCCAAGACCGATGTAAATGGAAAAAATTGATTCGAGCCCTACACCCCAGCAGAGGGTAATAGAAAATAATGATGATGATGATGATGTATTAAATTATAATAAAAGTACCTATGTGGAGAGGTGAGTTTATGGAGTCTCTCTGGACAAAAACCGTCATTACTTAATGCGATATATATGATATCGATCGATAAGCGTTTGCAACATAAAAGTCGATAATAGGTTAATAGTCGATAGTGTTAGGAACTAGCCCGCACACAAGTTTAACGATGGACAGGGAGGCTTGGCCCTCTGACTCTTCAAACATCTCGATCCCTGTGGGTCTTGACAGTATCAGATCAGTGAAGAGGCAATTAAGCTGCTTTAGCAAAAAAAATGGAAGATTTTAATGATGTGTGGTCACCGTGATGTTATGATAAATGCAATAGGTAGGTATGTACACCATTTATTGAAACTAATTGCGCGCCATCTTTCACACGTTGATGGAACTACGCCATAAAGCTTCTCTGAAGTGCCAAGATTTAAATTTTGCAATGGTGCTGCACATAAAACAAACAAAAAAACCTAGGCAGAAATATAACATTATTATGTAAAAATTAATTTTCGATTCAGGTTAAGAGCTCCTTCATTTACATTTAAAAAAAACATTTACTACTACATTTTAAAAAAAAAGAGGTATTTTCAAGTGGTTCAGCCGTCTTTCACGACTTCCGGTATTGATAATGAATTTAAAATTCAAATTTACTCTCTAGTTTCTACAAAGGTATTTAAAAAATTATGAGATAATATGAAGTACGAAGATGATAGCTGGTGGTAGGACCTCTTGTGAGTCCGTGCGGTCCGAGACCACCACTCTGCCTATTTCTGCCGTGAAGCAGTAATGCGTTTCGGTTTGAAGGTCGGGGCAGCCGTTGTAACTATACTGAGACCTTAGAACTTTTGTCTCAAGATGGGTGGCGCGTTTACGTCGTAAATGTCTATGGGCTTCAGTAACCACTTAACACCAGGTGGGCTGTGAGCTCGTCCACCCATCTAAGCAATAAAAAAGATGCAGGTAATTTTGAGTTATCGGAAAGTTAAATTAATTAAAATTAAATTATAACAATCCTTCTTTTTAATGCATCTAGTTTGTCAATTACACTGATCGAATGAACATATTTTGGGTTATAACAACAAAGTAGTCTAAAAACATAACATAGAGCAGCGGTCGGGGAACTTTTTTAATTATTCCCCCAAAATAATTTTGTGTATGATAATTTGGTCTATGATATTACCCCATGGCGAAGAACAAAAAAAAAACGAAATCGCTTCTTTTTAGCATCTTTCATATTATAGCCTCCATGATAATTATGAAAAAAAAAATAGATTTTTTTCGTTTCATTTCATTTCGTTTCCATCGAGTTTGCAATCACGATTCTAAAGAAGTTTCACTTCAATATATACTTTTTACTCACAAAAAAATCATTTTTACTTCGAGACTTCGTGTCCTAGGGTGGGTGGTGGCATTTACGTTGTTGATTAGGGATTCATAGATACCTATTTAATTAGAGATTTATTCGCTGGTAGCCTAAGGTGCGAACCAGTGGTAGAATGTGGAAAGCACTGTTCTTGTTAGTGTTAGCAATTCTCTCGGGCTAAGCCTGTAAGCTCACCTACCGGAGCAGTTGAAATAGCCCCTTAGGATACCAACGAAAACGAAACAAAATTGTAGATCATGGTGTTCGGGTTATTTTTTATTTACTAACCCGGTGAAGGAGCTTACGATCAACCTAGTATTAAGTGGTTACCTGAAGATATGAGAACTAAGTCTAGATTTTATTGTATAATGCTGTCCTACTCTTTAAAAGCCGAGACGTATTACTGCTTCGCATTGATTTTAATTCATATCGGTTCTTCTAAAAAGTCCATCGAAATTTTAATGAATTCTCTCCATTTTTCTGAAATATTTCATTGTATCTCATCTCAGTTTTTTTAATTAACTCCCCATTATCAATTTCAGAAAGCTTGCTTAATTTTTACGCTCCGTTTTATTTTTGTGTAGCAATTATGGATTCAGCATTTTATAATAAATAAAAAACAAATGGTTGTGTGTTAAGATGCGGTATGAAAAATATTAAGTGTATAATCTATGGTATGATACCTTTGCGCCTTTGCCGTTCTGGCAATTAAAAAACATTCAAGAAAAAACTCCAAGTGTCGAAAACCTCAACCAACTAATAAATACAATAATAGTAAAACTATTGAGACCTGAAATTCAAAAATTTTAAAGAATTCATAGTTTGTGAAAATGGCACTCCGCCTGGGAGGAGCACTGAAAGAACTGCGTATACATTTATGTCAAACCAGCAAACAGTCTGAGGGAGTGAGGTGATTAACTTGATTACATAAACTGTAAAATAATCTGCAAATGCCAAATTTTTTTCCCTTTTTCCAGGGAATTTATCAAAAACAACTATGTCAATATTAAGAAGGAAAACCCCAATTTTCCTATATTAATTAGAGAATGCAGCGGTATTCAACCTAGAGTGTGGGCGCGTTATGGTAAGTTACACGCAAGAGATTATTTTATACCGATTAAAGTTAAAGTTCATCTAATTAAAATTAATTTAATTTACCCCTTTTTCTCTACCTATTCGCTAGTAGCCCAAGGGGCTATTCCAGCTATACGAGGAGAGGTAATACCCTGTAAACGTTATTAATATTCCTACTTTAAAGTGTTCATAACTCTGGCTTGAACAGTCAGTACAGTATTCAAGAGTAAACCACCTCAAAAATAATGCATGTGCCCTGTTTGTCTAACAGTTGACTGCAATAAGAACAAGTAAAGTTTGTTTATCAATTGCGGGTAACTAAATTTTATAGTTCAAACTAAGCTCTAGACATTCAGCACTTAAACATTCATCATCATCATCATCATCAGCCTGCGGCAGTCCACTGCTGGACATAGGCCTCCCCCAAAGCTCGCCACTGAACCCGATCTTTGAATCGAAGATTTAAATATTCAAAACATAAAAAAAATTTAAAAATCAATATTTAACTTTCAGAAAAGGGTGTTGAAACATCTGAATCTTTGACTGACTTGTCTAGTGAACAGGTGCTCAAACTAATCAAGAGTCTTGTTAAATGTAATACTATTTTAATATTGATCTTTCAGTATTTTATTGGCAGTATATTAGATTTTTAGTTTTTAAGCATTATAAATTTGATTTAACCATTAGTTTTTTACACTCATCCAAGCCATTAAGTATATGTATCTTATTTTCTTGCAGTTGATTCAAGTATGATTCAAGTAACTGTTAGCAGATAATTATCTAAGTCACATAACAGAGGCTCAATTTGATGTGACTATTTATCAGAATATAGAATAGAAGCATTCTCATCTTGCTACTGTTACTACCACCCTTTGACCATGCTAGTCATATCTTTTTCCCATGCAACAGTTTCATTGACCCTGCCACCGTCCTGCCTATTTCTGCCATAAACCATTAAACATTTTGTCAGGAAATGTTTGAATATTATTATTCCAATATAACTACTTCCAAACTAACTCTTCACTAGTACAAGAATATAAAAAAGCAAACATAAATTATCATGTTCATATTTCTTATTCAACTAAATTTTATTTTTCAGAAAGAGGAGCTGAAAAATCAACACCTCTCACAAATTTATCAGCAAATGATGTTCTGTCGGCCATTAAGCAGTTAGTGAAGTGAATTTAAGTTAAATATTATGTAATTGTTCATTAATAAATGTTTTATTAGCGTTTAGAAAATATTTCAATAGCAACATGAAGATTGCAATTTTTCATTCCCACTCAATGTATTTATTCAATAAGTGTAACATCTGAATTTGTAAATGAAAACAAAAATATCATGACCTGATCTAGATTGAAGTGTAGGGCAACCACTGTACATCCTTTTGTTTCCAAGTAGAAAATAGTGTTGATATCATTTAGGGATTGTGAACTACAACCAATGATTATAATATTTTAGATAATGATTAAAGTAACATACATAGACACAAAGATTGATGAAAAGATTTTTATTATGCTTAAAATTTAAACTAAAACAAATCTGAAATGGCAAAATTAAACAATATTAAACATTGATGTACAATTATCATAAAACTATACATACAGCTGTCATTACAAAGATTTTTTATGAATTAGTCTTTATGATTGTAACACAAATACTCTGAAGTAACAACCCTTGGCATAACTAAAAAATTCTAGAAAAAGTATTAACTGGATTATGAGCATTCAAAATGCAACCGAATAATATAATTTCAATAATATAACATGAAAATAAACTAAAACACCTAATATTACTCATAAAATAACTTTAGTGTCATCTAATGATGTGTATCAAATTTATTGTATTTACACTATTTTTGTTAAATAGCCACAGATGTGCTAAGCTTGTGGCCATTTTGCTTTTTCTTTTCAGCAGCACATGACAATGTCATGTATTGTCGATATGTGGATTAATTTGATTTTGCCATTAATACTGAGTGTATGGAACCCAATTCCATATGTTCTAGTAATTAACTATATGAAAATGTTTAAAAAAATTGAAAAAGGACATTACTAACCTTGTTTGTAATGTAACACAATCTACAATTAATCAGTGTTTGGAATCAACACGCTTAGCGCAAATTGCAAAATGAGTAATATGTGAACTTAAACAAATTTATGGGTAGGTTGCACCCCTGGAATTGCTTATAAGGGTAATCAACATATGAGTTCAGGCAGTAATAATAATAATTGTGAACCTTCCCTACTCGTGAGAATGGTTCGTTTTCACCCTGTATTCCAAGAGCTAGCACTAAGTAACCTGCCTAAAGAGGAACCATGCAGTCTACCATATGAATACTATTCATATTTGTTCAGCAGAAAACTTGATTTACTTTACTTCGTAGACATAATTAAACACTGGTAACAACACACATTTAGACTGTTCAATAGCCATTTAACACTACTATTATATAATCACAATATTTAATCTTTCTAATTATTTAAAACAATTGTTCGTTCTACAATCTGCTCATTGGACATATTGCCTTTGACTAGTAAATCATCTAATCTAATATTAATAAGCTGGTAACCCAAACCACTCTGGTTGGAACTTTGCTAAAGTTGGTAACACTACTGTGGCGTGTTCAGTCAGTCTCTTGTCTGTGTGTGGGTCCGGTACCATAACTACTTGCATGCCAGCTTTTATTCCTGCTGTGACGCCATGCGGGGAATCTTCAAACACAAGACACTGAAATAACAAATAATCCATTTAACAAGATATAATAGTTACACAGGACCTTGAATATAGGATATTTGTTTTTTTCTTCAACAACAAATGTATTAATATATACATTATTGTAGTTAAATGTGAGGCTGCACACTTTATGTTAGATGTTTATTGGTGGCTCATAGACAACATATCAAAATTTAGATGCCGTCACACACTTTAAAACATTTGAGTTAAAAGTCTCGATTGTGTTGTATAGTTAATGGCTATTCCACCCTTCAAGACCAAACGCAGAAGCAGTTGTGTGCTTTGTGGCATTAAATCAGAATGATGATGCAGTACACTTGTATAATATGCCCTCCCATTAAATATGGACAAAGTCATGCAAATTAATTAATAGTGAGAAAGGTAGGTACCACCGCCTTGCCTATTTCAGCCACGAAGCAGTAATGCGTTTTGGTTCGAAGGGCGGGGCAACAGAAGTAACTATACTGAGACCTTAGAACTCAGATCTCAAGGTGGATGGCGCATTTACGTTGTGGATGTCTATGGGCTCCAGTAAACATCAGGTGGGCTGTGAACTCGTCCACCCATCTAAGCAATAACAAATAAATATATATATATATTTATGTATATTTTGCAGTATGTAGCGGCCTGGCATTGCTGAGGTCCATGTCCTACGGTAACCACTCACCATCAGGTGGGCCGTATGCTCGTTTGTCTACAAGGGCAAAAATAAAAATAAAATGAGTTCAAATTCAAACTCACCTTTGAAGGTTCAGGTTTGTCTGGGAATCTATTGGCTGCCACAAGGAATATATCAGGATGTGGTTTCCCAAATTTCACCTCCTTATCAGAACTTCCCATGACCATGTGGTGGAAAAGTTGGAAGAGCTCCTTATGTGCAGCAACTTTAGTCTTCACTGATCGTTCACTTGATGACGTGGCTAGCGCGAATGGTACTTTTGTTTTATGTAAATGCCTTATTAGTTTTTCTGCACCTGTGATAGATGATGAATCAAATATATTTTAAACAAGATACTTCAATTTTTTTTTTTTTTGTTTTTTATCGATGATTCCACATGGCAGATTTCATCAAATGGGTGCCTTTTAATAATTAGAGACCATCATGGCAAATTAATTTCCTTGGAGAAGTATGTTTTTATAACAACAGTATTTTTATGTTGGGTCTACAGAAACATATCAAGGAGTGAAAAGCAATATAAGTGACATTTTTGCAATTTTACTTTATAGTTTAAAATTTGGAAAAAATATAATAACAAAAAAACTTCTTCAGCTATTTGAATGGAGTCAACTTAATATTAATAATAATTAAACTTAATAATTTATTATTACATCGAACTTTTAATACCAAATAAAATGCACCTTTAATTACAAAGATAAATGTCGTATACTATGCCAAATGTTTCTTACACCAAGCAACAGCCTTTCACCCCTCGATATGTATATATACAATCAGAAATATTGATTGATGTCATAAGTGTAACAGAAAAAATCACCGAAATATAATTTATAGAGATTTTTTTAAACTGTTGACCCAGCCATTCACAAATACGATTGGTTAAGCAGTTATTAGTTCTGGAAAAGTTGCTTGAGCCTTTTTAATTTCTAATGACATGATCAGTAGAAAGGAATATGGGTTTTCCAATGCAATTCTAGCAGTGAACAATTGGAATGTTTCTTCTGGTGTGTTCCTTTGACATTCCACTTGTATTCCACGTTCCAGGGACACAGCCAAGCCGCTGCGTACCGCTGAGTATTCTCAATAAGCCTCATTTAAAGAAGGGCATAGCGCTTGACACACCGTGGAGAGGAGTTCATTCGAAAGCCAGAGGACACGTAGCAGAAAAGACCCCTGGAAACGCACTGCGGTTGAACGTGGTTTTAGATAGTATGGATGAATTTACAACACATAACAAAGAGAATCGAAGTCTCTGTAGACCCATAGATTCCAAACGATCCGTAAGAATGGAATTATCGACAATTCGAATGGCCTCCTTCTATGTGGAATCAAATCGAAGTAGCTGGTGTTTAGGAGCGCCGACCCAGAGGTGAGAGCAATAATACTCCATGCGAAGCCGAACTTATGCTTTGTAAAGCAAATGTCTGTAAAGTAACCTTAACTGGTATGTGAGCTGGGTTCAAACCTGACGACGGCTGAATCTATGGCGTCGGCTGCGACCCCTGAAGGGCACCTCAGAAGAAGGAACGAAAAATTTCAACCTCTGGAGCACCAGCTTATGAAGTTGGTCTGTACAGGATTAGCAGAGGAAAAGCATTTATACTGCGAAACTCTATGACACCTGGTCGTCGTTTGACAGCCAGGTCAAGAGAGTGATAGGGCAGCAAGGATAAGGTAGTGATTAGACAATTCTAAGTGGAGACCTCGGTGGTCGACTCGAAGAACGCTCATCTACTGTCCCAGATTTTGAGGTGCACCTGGGAGGTCAGTGGTTCTGGACCCCAACCACTCTTTGGTGATGAGCATTAAAATTTCCAAGGATCACCTCCACATATGGGCACTGCTCAAGCATGCAGTCAGTTCCCCCCTGCACATGCTCAAACCACTAAAAGAAGGCTATAAGGTATCATAGGTTAAAACTATAGAAGCGGGAAACACCAACCCCTATCTACCCAAAAAGCAATGAGTTCTGGGTGCCGACATAGCATGATTTTCATATTTAATATAAAATATATAAAAACTATACTATAATATACTAAATACATATTTAATCTAATATTTTATTTTATTTCTATCTATACACTTAATTTTTTACTGGTGGTAGGACGTCTTGTGAGTCTATACGGGTAGGTACCACTATTCTGCCTATTTCTGTTTTGAAGCAGTAATGTCTTTTGGTTTGAAGGGTGGAGCAGCTCTTGTACTGTAAAAACTGAGACCTTAGAACTTATATATCAAGGTAGGTGGTGGCATTTACGTTGTAGATGTCTAAGGGCTCCGGTAACTATTTAACACCAAGTGGACCGTCTACCCACCTAAACAATAAATAAAAAAATACTGTTTCATTCTTTAAAAGTTACAAGTAACTTTCCATGCATTTAAAACCATGGAAAAACAAAAAAATATTATTATATCTTAATTATTTCTTTAATACAATTAGGAAATGAACAAACCATCTAATAAGGGTGTACCAGCCAGCATCTTATCCCCTAAGACAAGTAATTGATCTCTAAATTCTGTAGGAGTCACTGGTAAGTTCAGTTCTATGCACAGGATTTCAGAGAGTCGTTGCTCTGTACCACCCAAGATTTTCATCATGAGCTCATCGGTGTATGTGTGGCCATATTGCGCACAAAGTTGCGTTATCATTTTTTTGTAAACTTGCTCGGTGTCTGGAAATTGAAAATGTTTTAATGGTTATTTTATCTTGCTTTCACAACTTTAAGCTACATCTAATTCAAAATTAAATTCATATTATATAAACAATTAGGACTATATATAAAAAAAAATAAAAAAAATGTTATTTTGTTAGTTAAAAATGCTTATTATTTCAATGTCTTCATTTGAGATGTTATTAGTTTATATACTCTTTTAAACTAGTTTTATTCTTTGGTATGATATGGTTTATTTCAATGTATGTAATAACATGGTGATAAAAATAATAAAATTATACATACCTAATAACAAACCGTCCATATCAAATATACAGTGGGTGACGGTCTTAAAATTATTCGTCGAGTAGCATCGCGCGCCAACAGCTTTAGGAACCGTTCTTACTATTCTTAATAAATTAAACCTCATGATTGAACCGGTTACGTAAATACAACAACTAAATAATTAATAATTAACTAAAATCAAACAGTATCTCATTAGGTAAATATTAGTTTCTTAGATGGACTCAATAATCCTTTCGAAAACTTTTCGTAGTGTGAATTAATTAATTAAAATAAACGGAATAATAAATTCAGACTGAACTTTGTCTGCATCTGCAATCCTATTCTTTACCTACTTTAAGTTAGTTTTACCATTCTGCACTTTACAGTAGGAATCTGTAACAGTTACACTACTCTGTGGAAAGGAAATAAAATAAGTGATGCGAACAGCAAATGATATAAGTATAGAAAAATATATTTAGAAATCAACTTTTAATTTTCATATTAATTAATTTTCAACTTGTGAATTGAAATTGTAATTTAATTCGTATTTTAGTAACATTGCAAAACTACAAGCTGGCAATGCTCGAAGCTCGCTTTCGGCTGACTTCAGTCGTACAGTACAATACAGTCGGGCTGCGACCATCATGGATCGCAGTTGAACGGTCGCGGGTTGCGTGTGGCATCTCTTGTATCGTAAAATAATTTCAAGATATTAGTTTTTAATAATTTAATTAATGGACTTAGGGTTAAATTTGTGTTTCTAATAATTAAATTATATTCTTGAAAATCACTAAAATGGATGTGAGAGAGTGTTGTCGTATCGAACTGTCGCTTAACAAAAAATCGATTTTCGGATTCAATATGAAGAGTCTTATACTATTTCTTTTGACTGTGTGTTTTTTGGCGGGAGCCAATGCTGCCGATACGGAAATTTCGTGTACAAATGTGAAAAATATGTTTGAAAAGAAAGGGATGTCCGCGATGGTAGATATTCAACCGCAGCCAAACTCAGGTGAGAATCACGCGCCGCTCTACAGCTGAATGTGATAATGATAATGATAGTACATGATATGGTTGTTGTTAACATGCTTTCGCAAACGAAACACATGTTACAGATATTCTATTTTAAAGCACATTAACGGTAAAGCAGCGTAATGTGTAGCTCAGTGTGGTTTATTTTAATCACTTCAAAAGAAAATTTATTCTCTGAAGAAAAATGCTTTATCGCTAAAACGAGAACAGTAGTTTTGTTAAATCGCCAGACTCGTGTTTGTTTGTATGTTGGTGTTGTACCTACCTTCTAACAGCAAGTAAAACTTTGATAATAATGTAATAAAGCTTTTTTTTTAATTTAAAGTATGATTCTTTGATCAGAACTATATGTAAATATTGTTTGTTCGAAATCGTTTATTAAATCGCTTTGTATAAAATCCAAACTATTTAATTTTAAAATTTAATCAGTCAAGTTCCTAAAGTAAAAATTTGTTAAAAAGATGCATTGTCTTGAAACGAATGCAACGTAGAACAATCGGACCGTTAATGGCACGCTGTCCTTTTTTACCTGAGACATAAAAATAGAGATGCCCATGCATTGTATAAAATATTCTGGAATCTTGACAAAAAAAAAGGAAACGCAGTTACTCTTTTAATAAATAGTACGTACTTATATATATTTTTTATTGCGTTACTTGTGGGACCTAATTTTTGACTTGCTATACTCAAAATTCTGACATTTTTGTAAATATCAACGAACAAAATGGTAGAATTTCGTTGTCAATGTTTCTTTGAATATTGGCATGAACAGTATAAAATCATCACAGTCATAATGTACTGACTGCCCTGATTAAATGAACCCCAGTCTTTGGAAGCACGACTATGTATCCAGGAAGGTAAACCATAGGTATTGATCACCATTAGTTGGCTATTGGCACGTCTCTGAATATAATTATTTTCCAGTAAAACCATTTTTGTTTTCACCGCCACCTTGATGTGACGACTATTTTCAATTACGATTAAAAACTTTCAGAAAGCAATCAACGTTATGGTCGAAAAAAATACAAAGTTCTCAGATCTAGAGTCACGTGGGTGTAGTTGTCTTAGTGGGCGGTAACATGAAAAGCTCATATTGCAACATACTTGTTCGTCTAATAAAGTTGTATTCTGCGAAATAATTTAAGTATGGTTGACCAAATGGTCAAGCAAATGCAATGGTGAAACAAATTCTTCAAACACAAATCTTAGATCTACGTAATATTCGTGGTGTACGATCGTTAGCTTGCATTATGAGGAACACCTGTAAATTACAGAATTACTGATTTGAGACTGAACTTGACTTGCACATCTGAGATCTCTCTACATAATGTCTTTGAATCGGCAGTTTCTTTACTTTTGCCAATTTAATGAGTAACCGTTGAAGTTAGCTTGCACAACTACTAATGTAAGGTTACGTATTATTATATTATTAATCTTACGTATTACAAATGTTTTCTATATCTGTACTTAATTATCTTTATGAGACCTATCATCATATCTTCTAGGCGCTCTCTTTACTGACGAAATCTCGACCGTTTCGAAAAAGCCAATGTTATCATTTTCTTTTAACCCAGGATCTCGCGTTTATATTATAACACAAAATAGGTGATGATTTCACATCTTTGGTTGCCAATTCAGACTATTTATTCAAAATGAAGAAATTGTGTATGAAATTTGCACGAACTCAAGATTTGGCAGTAATTTTATTACAAAATAGTCCTACTAATGTCGTTGACACTGAGGGTTTTGTCGTGATGCCAAATCATTCGTACTTTTTCTCCAATTCGTTTCATTGTTAATACGAATGTTCTTAATTGGCATCTAGGCGTAGCAAGTATAAGTTACTCCACTAATAAATAAACTTAAGATTACTTGCTGAAATTTCCTGTATCGTTTCCATATTATTAGCAAAAGTTTGTTCTATGGACGAAGTCTCATATTTGTAAACACATTTGTTAGCCACAACCAACCCAAAAATATAGCATAGTGTTTCATAATCCATTAATGCTAATTAGACAATATGGTAGTGTTAAATGTTTCGAGATTAGATCTTAATAGCAGATATGAATTATAATTTTAAATTCCTTTTTTTACCAACGTTTAGACATGTATTTTACTAAACTTGCTTTTCGTCTTAATTTTATTGCACTTCTTCGTTACAGGATGTATGCCATTCATTTATCATACTGTGTTATACATATTTTGCTACTTTTGCGCTCTCATGAAGAATCAGTGATTAAGCTTTCAACCATGGCATATTCCTTTACGTCCTACTATTGATTGTTTTCAGAAAATCCTTTACAATTACATTCATAAACACTCATTTGTAAAATTAGTGCGAACGCATTCAAAGTAGCGTTTAAGCATAATAATCTAGAATAAGATAACACAAATATATTGGAAGAAAACTAAAGTGACTGTCTATTTTTCGGGCGATACTGGGTGAGTCACAAGGCAGAATCAATTAAATTAGGTACTTAAGTATTTAGATGCCTGTGATTAGTGGAATTATTGTTTGTTTATTTTCGGTTTGTTTGTTATTAATGTAAAGTTTTAATGGTTGACGAGCGATTGCACCAACGATGAACTTGTAAAGAGTTCACTATATAGAGAATATAAGCCTAAGGAGAGCATTATTTCAAGTGCCGTCATCAAACCATCTGAATTTCCATAGTGATATAAATTATGTAATTAATTTCCATATGTTAAGGACCGATAATTGTGACAAACCTTGGGAGAGGTCTATGGCCATCCATCCACAGCTGTAGACGCTGATAATATTCGAATGGTTACTTACATGACAATCGAATAAAAGCTACAAGGAGAAACCAATGAACGATTTAATTTTAAATTGTAAATATAATTTTAATCGTAATAGAAAATATTGCCATGATGCCTATCTTATTTATTCGACATTCTTCTACAGTTTACCCGTCGTAGTTTGAACAAGTTGCATTAGCCGTAGTCACGAGTGGCTGAGAAATCGAAGTTTCTGAAGTATTCTGCATGCGGAATAGTTTACAAGTTATTTAGCATGCAATAGTCGAATGTTGCGGCTTCTAACGGCATTCGTCGCGCCAAGTCTGTACCGGTATTCAGAAATCACCAGTACTCGTATGCATTTCAAACCAGATTTTAATATTGAGTAGCCTTTATATTCAAATGTGGAGTATACGTAATAATTTTTGAAGGATCTGTAATGATGAACATGAACACGAATAATGTGCTTCACCACCGTATTTAATTACATACAATAATAAGATTACATCGTTTAGCAATTCTATTTACCTTTCATAATATGTTTTCGTTGGAATACGATTTATTACATTGTTATTACAAGGAGACATACATTTCTCGCGGTTACTCCGTTTTAGATAGATTGTCGAAGACTACCCTCGATGTCACATCAAAATATTTCAGTCAGAAATATCATTCCGAACGAAATCACTAATAGTTTCGGCTTTTTTCAATATTGCGTAATTAGAGGTATGCTTTAATTAATTCATAGTTAATTCATAGTAAACGCTCTCGCGGCCGATCACCCACAAGGTGGACAGACTTGGTTAAGTTTTCTACGAAGTGTTCCCTTACTGAGTGTACACGTACCGCCACAAATAGAGAGAGATGGAGAAGCCTCTCAAAAGCCGCAACCAAATATTAAGACTTAGGTAACCACGACCACTCCGCCAGGAGTGAACGACTGAGAAAGAAAGAAAACTGTGTGCTAGTTATTAGAAGAAGTCACGAGGTAGCCAGTTCGGGCCAAAGAAAATCTTTCAAACGTAAAACGTAAAGGTCAACATCCTCTAGTTTCTTAACAAAACTGACCAATAGAAATACCAAGTCGGGATGGACTTCGTTATCTTGAAAATATCCTGTTTGGTTATGTACTTTCTAAACTAACCTATCTATCATAGCTGTCATTGAATATTTATTGATAACGACTACTAGACGCGGGAATGTGGCAACTGAAGTGAGGACACGACTACGGATAGTTTGACGCTTATAATTTCTAAGCCGAATATATATTTTTAGTCTGTACCTATAGCTGGACGGCAGAGACATATGGACAAGCTCATGTTCTATATATTGAGCTACTGCTGGAATTTTCAGCTATTGTTTATGATTTCTATACTTGCATAAAAATTTAATATGTTTTTCCAACCCAACCATGACGTCTAATTCATTTGTTGCAAGAATATGTAGATAGCATCTCTTAAAGAATTTCAAGATCATGATGATAATGATTTCTAAAACTCCCGAAGAACTCTTCCGCCGGTAACGAATATTTGGTATGACAGAATGTTGTGGGTGGACTGGTTGACAGCGGAACGTATGTTGAGTAAACACGAGGAAGGTCGACAACCCTACGCCGAGCAGACCTTATTGATTGAAGTACGAGACCTACTATTAATTTATCAGTACACGGTTTTTGATCTTTTTGAATGATTAATGTACTTGCATAGCAAGTACTTAAAATGCGACTTTAAATTGAAAAAAAAACATGTTTTTATTTGACTTTATAATAGATAAAAAAATTACTAATGGTAAGGTGTCAGGGTAATTAAAACTTAGATCTCATGTCTCAAGACGTGAATTGTTTGGAAGCTTTGGCAAGAACTTACCACACCATCGGATCTCCCACACATAGATCTATTTCATTAAATAAAAAAAGCATTCCTGAGTTTAACTATAAGATAAGGCCAATTTGAATGTAAATTAATAGAAAATAATGTTCATGTTTGCCTTCGTTTACTACTGGTGCCTTAACGAACACTTACACAATATTTTTTTGCCGTAACGTTCAAATTGTGATCCCACTCTTAAAATTGGGACTAAAAAGTTATAGGCAGTATTGATATCTTTGAAGAACACGTCAGAATTGGATTCTATGTTTACGATTACACAGACCGAATTGCCGTACACTCGGTTCTAGTACCATGCTTGGATCGAAGAATTAAAAATCAATATATGATTGAAATGAAGCAGAATGAAGAAACTCAAGGGGGTAAATAAAGGAGACTAATAGCTTGAACTGACTTACTCTCGATTTGTTTGTTTGCACAAATCTTTGGAGCTGCGTAACGGATTCTGAAGTAATTTTAATTTGGGGCTAATTTATTTCAATAAAATAGATCCTCCAAAAAAAGGAACTCTATGATTGTTTTTATGTCGAAAGGACTGAAATGATTTTGACGAAATCCAGTACGGAAATAAATGAAAACCTGGGATAGAATATAGGCTTCCTTTTATTCTAAGTTGTGCACCAAGCCGGCGGAGCAGCGAGACGAAAGCTATTATTGAAAACAAAAAGAAAAAAAAATTAGTTACCTTTCTTTGTCCATCTGACGTGTTATTTCATTGAACTGTAAAAGATAGTGTTAAAGTGTACTTTATGAAGTTGTTTTTATTCAAACAATTACTTTATATTTATTGTTACTAAAAATATAAAATCAACTATTAAATCAGTATAAATCTACATAATTGGTCATAAAAAGATGACATTGTTATGTGTTTCACATGTTTGTCCTAGACATTAAAGTCGAAAATTGTTTAACTTATCAAATAAGGGTTTTTATATACCTGCGCAGCTCTTTCAATATAACAGGCACAATAGGTACAATACATGAATACTCGATCACTTGCAGAGCCCTTTTGCCCTCCCTTTACGAAATTCAATTAATTAGGTACGAATCTCGTCTGCACCGGATGCCATTACTGTTGTTTTTTTTTCACAAAGTAGGTACGTACATGTCTTGCGCTTTTTAATCTTTGTATTTAGGTAACGGGCTTGATTTAAAAGGTAGCGACTAAATTTTCTTGTCACGTCAGATTCCAAATTTTATAATATTCAGGATTGGCGAGATTTTTGAAGAACCCGAGTGGTCACGCCCTGCGGCTTTGTTTAATTTTCCTACATTTGTGCACTTTCACAAATGCTAACCATTTAATAAATCACCATAATTACATATTTATACCTGAAGGAACACTAAATTAACAAAATAAAACAGTTCATATTACTTCGATATTCCCGTTCCCGCCATTGATTCGTAAAATTGATGCATAAACGCATTTCGTAGATAAAAAAAATTTAGTCATTGAAATAGAGGTTGTCACACCTTTAATGTTATACTAAATCCCGACGATTCTTAATTTGGGGTTATTTTTATTATTTTTTAATTCACTTATGTTAAAGGTGGTATAATTTAATAGGTAATAGGCTTACAGTAGGGTCCTCATTATTTTAAAGGTGTGGACTATTACATTACAAATCGTTTCACTTTCGAAAAGTCAAATTGCTGGTATTTTCTAAAAAGAGTCATGATTCCACCCGATACGTAGATACCTACAACAATTTTCGTATATCCGTTCTTGACATGATACTATTTGATGGCTTCCTTTGCAGAGCGGCCCCGTGGGCTGACAAATTTTAATATTGCCGTTACGTCACATTCGGCCCTGACGCAGACAGTTTTAAGCCGATTTTAACGATACTATAATCTGTACACATTTTTATGACTTTTGCTATTGATCGGTGGTTTGTGGGTAGCGGGTGTTCTTCAATGAAGTAGGAAACCTATGGAAATGAAACGTCAACCAAAATTTCGTGCCACTGTGACGTCATCTAGCCACAAAACATGGCGGCTTTAGTGCTGTACAAAAGATTTAAATGTTATCAGGTTTTATCGATAAACCTTCTTGGCTCATTTTATTTTAAATATTGTTGAGTATTATTTATTTGTAGAATTTATACTTTAATAGGAAGTAAGTAGGTATATTGTTATGTGCAAATATGATATGATTTAGATGGGTGAAATCTAAGACAAGTTCGTCCTTCGAATTTGCCAAGTAAACGATATGATGATTTTTAAAAGTTGCTACACTGATTTTATAAAGTTGTCGTTTGTCGCAAAACTTATAGATATGGCGTAGTTCAAAGCCATCAGCCCATTTCTAGCATGCTAAATGTTATCGTATTTTGAGTACGTGTTTTTCTTAGACTATTACAATCTATTTTAATTGTTTTGCTGACTCTAAAGTCCGTAACATACTACCGCAGCGCACCCCAAGGAAGGTGCGCCGCACCATTTGAATCACTTTCGCTTGAGAGTGATTCAAATTTTAAACTTATCAAGGGACCGCGTGAAAAAAAAAACACCTACAGAACATTTATTCATTAATTACAAACGTCATTCCTTGTGACTTCCTCTCTAAAATCACTTAATTATTAAATATTTAACAAATTTACAATAGTGTTTTACTCACTGCGGAATAAAACTATTTTATTTAAATAGTTCCGAAGAGATTTTGTCGGTAGCCTTTTTCCCGAAATATCTAAACAGAATGTCTAAATATGTTTTGATGACATATTTTAAAGTGGTATTTATGATTAGTGTCATGATCAATAGATTCCGACCGAAAAATGGATTTTTCGGATGAGGGCTCCATAATGAATTTAAATACATATAGATAATAGTTTTAGGACATCAACTTTCTTGAGATCCTATAAAATACGTTTTAATTATTATTTTTGTATGTTTTAAGCATGATCAATTATGAAATTTTATATAATCAATCATATTAAATCGATATCATAGTCAATAAATAATGTACAACCCAAAACAGACGGCCGAACTGACGTGACAATGACATTTGGCGCGCTAAACATGGCGGATTTTCGGCCTCACTAGACGGAGACGGAGATATTTACGTATATTCATGTTTCATTTTATGTACGCACTGAAATACTGTTATATTGTTTTCCTGCGAGTTAAAGTGCTGAGTAAGAACGAGATAGATATATGTTTATGTATGTGCCTTCAAAATGGGTGCTATTTATATAAGCAATTGTACGTATAGAACAATATGTCGTGTCCTTACTATATAGGTCTATGGTGTTCTTGTTTTACGACTGACATGATTGGAATTGTTTGAAACATGCTGACAAATTCAATAGTTCATAACCGGTGGTTTGCTCTGAATAGCCCAAAATACTTTGAGTTTATGGGGTTTTCAATATCATTGTTTTTTCAATGAGCGTATTATTGTTTAAAATTGAAGTCAAGCTGTTAATGTATTGGTGTTGATAATATAAATATGAAATTGGAAATACAACGTAATTAGATGTCCATCTTTAATTTGTAAATTTTAGATGTGGGTAGGTCGTCATCGCCTGTGAATGAACGCGTATTAAAGATACTCTCTGCCTCTCTCTCTCTCTCTTTACACTATACCTACAACTCTGTTAGATCAGTTAGATGCCGACATTGTCGGTGTGATTGTGTGATTTGTAAGACTGTTTCGTTTTCTATTTGATTTGTTCATTAGTTTAGTTGAAATAAAGTGTTTCGTTGAAATGTTAATTATTTGATGTAATGATTTTTTGTTGTTTGTGATGACATATCGAGGGACGAACCATATCGACGCTTGAAAGGCAAACATGACTAAGCGACAATAACTGCTTTATACATAAATGATAGGCAATAACTATATTAGATGCGCAAAAAAAATTTATTTCTAGGTCTATTAAAATCATTTCAATCCTACTACAGCTAGATTCGTTAAAATAGATTTTTTTTCAGGTATTTCAACTTTAAATTAGTCTCCTGTAAAGTTCACGCATTGTCGCTTAGTCAAATTTGCCTTTTAAGCGTCGATATAATATTATATGGTTTATGCGTCATTTCGCTCAGTACGCGACATTTATCTTTGTAATTAAAGGTGCGTTTTATTTAAAAACTTTAGATAGTTCTTCTGTAAACTCGGAAGTGCCGCTTAAATCAAAAAGTCTTTCGCGCCTCGATATAATTTCATGAACTATCGCCATTCATCGCAGTCAGGGCATAAATTATTATTCTATGTGCAATCTAACAGTGTACAACTAATGTTGATTGAAAACTGGTTTCATCACAGTATTAACGCAAAATTAACAAATGTAATTGGTAACATAATTCAGTCAGATAGATTATTAAGTTTTAATTTATTGGAAGACTCGCTGCTTAATTAAGACAAATAAAAACTGCTATTAATTATAATCTGGGTACTATATTGTTGTTGTAAATGTGATGGTTTTTATTGTTGTTAGTCAAGTCAATTACGCAGAAATCGCTGAAGGGATTTGGATGAAATTTCGAACAAAGAATGTATGAAGAATAATGAAGAACTTATTATCATGTTAAATGCCATGATCCCGGTAACTCTGGTAATACGAGCACTTAGTGAATGCGACAGTGGGTTCGCTGATTCGTGATTTTACGCACTAACAAATCAACAACTTGTTGTATATAGATGTGAGTATTACGAACAAATTTTTATCTAAAAAAAAAATATGTCATCCTTTTACGTTTTGGCACGTTTAGTTGTTTGTATATTTTTATCTAAAACCGAAAATTATTGGCAACACGAAACTATTTTTTTTTTATAAATGTCATACACCTCTCACGTTTCGCATTCAAACTAATTAATAATAATAATAAAATGAACAAAAATTTCGAATCCGGAAAACTCATTAAATTAAATAAGGGTTTTTAATTTGCAGCCGGACATTCCATAGGCGAGGCAGGTGCCGACCTGTCGCCACCAGGACCGGTTTCGTACCATCTCGAACGTGGTCAGTGGCCGCAAAAAAAAAAACATTGCATTCAATATTTAAAACCGATGCTGCCAATTATGAGGCGTTTCTCAACACTAAAAGAAATGTTGCCTATTAAAAAAATATATCGCAACTTTTTTCTATTGCTAAAGCTCGTTTTATTTGTATAAAAAACAGTCGTGCTCACCTGATGATATCACGGCCTAAAATGTTGTTAATTTCATTGGAATTTTGTCTTGACTGATCGTGCAATAAAATTAAAGAACGTTTCTTAAATTTGAAGACGAATCACGTTGTCAACAGAACAATCTATGCCTAATAATTTATGATTGTATAGAATCAAACGATTCATTCGTAGCAATCAACACCGCGCGTCTCTGAAGTATTCCGTGTCAGTTCCATTCATTACACGACCACTTAACCTGGTTGTGTCTGATTTACGCGGCCGGCGCCGGTGTCCGTATGTTATGTTATTATTATCTTAATTACCTTATCGGGGCAACGTGATAGCTAGGAAATTATTTGAATAAAATGACGTTGTCGGATTTTTAGTTGTATTATCGATTACGATAGGTGTATTTTAATTTAGTCGATCAATGATGTAGTTTTAGTCGATTTTCTTTTAGCCGGTTGTTATAGAAAGAGGGTGACTTTTTCGCTGTCTGCATGGATATTTTTTGGCTTTTAAATAGTATTAACTTCTAGACCGATTTGATGCGTGACCATGATTTATTAGCCGACTTCAAAAAAGGAGGAGGTTCTCAATTCGACTGTATGTTTTTTTTAATGTTTGTTACCTCATAACTGGGTGAATCAATTTTGATGATTCTTTTTTTATTAGAACTGACGCTTCCCGTGTGGTCCCACGGAAAGAATGGAAAGCAGACGACGTCGACCCAAACACGTCATCTCGGATCTTCCCGATCCATTAATGGTGCTTTT
Organism: Bombyx mandarina; assembly: GCF_003987935.1. The sequence goes on from NW_021011623.1 coordinate 406,134, forward strand.
AGGTACCTCAAGCACCGGTCACCGTCCTCACCGAACCCGTCGCTTGCGACGAAGGGCGCGGCGAGTAAATTAACCCATAGACACAGCCCACTGAGTTTCTCGCCGGATCTTCTCCGCGGGTCGCGTTTCCGATCCGGAGGTAGATTCTGCAAAGTACTGCTCTTGCTAGGGTTCATGTTAGCAACTTCGTCAGGTTTGAGTCCCGTGAGCTCACCTACTAGTTAAGGTTCCGCTGATATAGCCTCTCAAGGCTATCAGCTTAGGTAGGAAAAAAAAATGTATCAGGTACCCATAACACAGGGAATTCTAATTTGGGGACGGATGACCGTCTGTGATTATAATAGTAAGTTATTATCATAGATTTATTTTCTCTTAGACATCCAGTCTATCACCTAGTTCAGTTCAAAGTTCAGATTCTCAGTCTAGTGAACACTATTTTTAACACGCTTTTATTAGCTTGGCAAGTATATGTGTATGTAACGTAACCTTTAAACATTATTTTCACCGACCTCCAGACGGTCCGATTAACTTTGAAATTTGCACACGCATCAAGGACTTGTATGTATGGTAAGACAATAATTTTACAAATAACATCGCTCTAATATTCTGACCAGTTTCAAGTTAACAAAAGAAAGATGAAATTAACAATGAAATTTATAGTTTCGCATTTCGTTACGTTTTAGCCTTTTGTAAATCTGCACGTTGAGTGAGTACATTTCAGAATTTGGTCACCCCATATTTTAGGCCAGCTTCATTCTGCGACTAAAACTTATAAATCATACAATATAATATATTAAACTATAGTAGAATTATTTTGTCCGTGCAGTTTGGGTCATAAAAATTCGGAGCGGTGCAGCGAGTATTTCGCTCTCTCTTCCACTCACGAGCCTAATGGACGGGCATAGTGATGCGCATTATTGTTGTCGATACGCGTTATCGATAGTGTATTTAGTTTTGTCATTTTGTGGGTTAGTGATAAAAATGAAAGAAAGAATCACTAATCGAACACTTACACCACATATCGCCGCAGCAAGTTAACGAGAATGGCAGAAATTAACACTTTGTAATTAACACTTTCGGGATTTATTCTTATTTTTGTGAAAAAATTTAACATATTGTTGATGACACGTGCAAATATTATTTTGAATCAATTCTGCCGTTTTGATACAAAACAAAGGAGTAGCCATTGTGTCACTAAAGAAATTCAGAGAACGAATGAATAAAAACACGTTACTCTTCGACATAATGTAATATATAATTTGCAGGTAAGTACAAATGACTCTTAACATAACAATGTCTCACCACCCTTCGTATACCACCGTCGCCGTGTACCTGCCTTCGATGACTCATTTGTTTTTATCGATAATGGCGTTGCACCCGCGCAACATGCTCACCGCCCTAGCCGGGCTATGTTTTATGAACCAAACTGCACGGACAAAAGAATTCTACTATAGCAGGCAAATTTTGTTCATAGGTTATCTTAGTCATGGATAATGAAGTAACTGATTGATTGCGATTATTTTTGATAACTCGTATTTCGAAAAACAAAAGGTAAGGTATGAAATCATGAATAAATAGAGCAAGAGACTAAAATAAAATGCTGCTTTTCAATCGAACTATTGGAAATATAATTTACGTTCAAAAGCGCGATGTACCGCCATCTTAAGCGTCTACAAAGGTCGTGTAGGTCAATACGATACAAGTTAACGCTCACATTAATGCAGCTAATAATGCAAATACACTCTCCTCGTGTGTGATAACAGAGACAGCTTTGTTTTAATGAGATGATTAATAAATGCACAATGATGTAGTGTACCGACTTGTAGATTGTGTACTATAACAGCCTGTCAATATGTCTGTCCCGGGTTGTGATACGAAATAATGAAGATACCATTTGTGGGATGATTCTTCACAGAAACACCAGAAGCTACTGTGTTGTGTTCGAACACAATCGAATAAATCGATCAAGTTTAACACGAATTAATAACAGAAGTCACTAATATCGATTACGTTCGATTATTTTTATTATTGATTTAGTGGTCACTAGCGAGACTTCAAAGATCTTTAATTCTGACCATGATCTAGATTTTCTGGAAGTCGCATATAGTAAGTGTATGCTAGCATCCAGGTTTTGTTGCAAAGTACCGCATTTTAAGGGCGCGGTATTTAGAAATCATAATGCCTATTTCTTAAACTCACGGTCACCTACATTATCGAAATTGATGATGATAATCTAAAAAAAATAGTGGTATATACAGTTACATGTATTTAGTATCGATTCAGCGGACCAAGCCGCGCGAGGCAGGGATTCTAAGCTAGATATATAATTGACAACACTAATTTCGACACCCACATTGGACACATCAAATACGACAAAACGAATCCTATACCATAGAGCCAAGATCTATATTCCGATGCTCCACACCCACGCACAGCTTCACAGAACTGAAGGCTGGATACAATGTTAGTGCAAATCGGATGAGTGACGTCACAATGTTTTACTCATCAAAGCTAGATAATAACGCTACCTTATGTCCGGTCGGCTAGCTAGTTGTTATTGAATTCCTGACAGTACCTGACTCAGCGTAATGTAGAAGAATTGCACAACTGTATCGACACGATGTATGAACGTGATACGAAATTATAAGAATGCTTATACAGAAGAATTTAATTCGAATAATTCGCTGCAAATAAAAGATAAAACATATTACAGAAACACACGAGTATGTAGTAAAAACATTATCTAGATATGAGACCAAGTCTGGAATCAAATGCTCTGGCAATTGTCTTCTTAAGCGTACGTAGCTAAAAAAGCTTTCACTGATGGTGAGGTCTCTTGTGTGCCCACTCCAAGTCTTTTTATTCTTTATTTCCTACCTTTTCGTTAGTAGGTTAAGGTGGTATTCCAACTTCACACGGTCCGGTAGGTGAGCTCCCGGGCTCAACCCGAGAGAATTGTTAACATTAGCCCTAGCAAGAGCAGTGCTTCGCTGAATCTACTAGCGAATCGGAATCGTGACCCACTGAGAAGATCCGGCGAGAATCTTAGTGGGTCCATCCTGCCTATTTCTGCCGTGAAGCGGTAATGCGTTTCGGCTTGAAGAGTGGAGCGTCCGTTGTACTATAAAACTAAGACTTAGTACTCACGGTACAAGGTGGGTGCAGGCTTCGATCATGATGGCCTCTGGTACTACTTAACACCAAGTGAACCGTGAGCTCGTCCATTCGTATAACCGATAAAAAAAGTAAACAAAAAATTAATTAAAAATTGTATTAAAGTTTTGGTCATTTTAAGTATGTTTCAATGATACTATGTACCTACACATAATATATTATGGACTTGTTGTTGTTGTCTGAAATAAAATAGAAATCATTCATCATTCATTCATTCATTCTTAAGTAAGTCATAGTTCTCGAAGACATTTGTTGATAGTATATTTAAACTATAGACGACAAAAATCGAGCAATCTGAGCTACGAAACAAACCTGCCATCTAATAAGTCCGGAACGTGCAATTTTAATTGTAAAAAAAAAATCATATCGGTATATTTATTTACATCGGTCTTAATTGATGTTACGTGTTTGAAATCTTAAGCATTCCTGATCATATTAGTGCTATATATTATGTTAATATAAGTTCAAGGTCGCCGGCGCGTTCGTAACGTTACATTTTGATCATAGATCGTTATGCTCTGCTGTTTTCAGTTGATTCGAGTCGGTATGCCCACTGAGTTTCTCGCCGGATCTTCTTCGTGGGTTGCGACTCCGATTCGCTAGTAGATTCTGCGAAGAACTGCTCTTGCTATGGCTAGTGTTAAAAAATTCTCTTAGGTTGAGCCCGTGAGCTCACCTACTTGTCAATTTTTTTTTTTTTACCATTTAATTTTATTTCCTTGAACCCACTTTGGATGTTACGACTCCAATCGCTCGGCAGACAGAGGGTTCTAAAATTGTTTTTCGAAACTTGTATACAATACCTATGTAAACTTATCTTGAACATATCGTTAGCGAATTTCAGGCATCTGTCAAATATATTGGGCCTCTATGATCCTCTTGGCTTCTTGGGCCTCTATAATAGAGAAATAGATATAAATTAAGTGGAATCATTTTTTGGAGCGACCCGCGCCATCTATTGTACGTTCAGTAAGCAGCGGCTTGGCTCTGCCCCTGGCATTGCTAAAGTCCATGGGCGACGGTAACCACTCACCATCAGGTAGGCCGTATGCTCGTCTGTCTAAAAGGGCAATAAAAAAATATAGTGTCACTTTAAGAAGCTGCAAACAACAACTATGTTATAGTTCAACGTCCCGTCCAGGCGTAGTTGAAATAGTCCCTTAGGCTATTGGCGAATAGATAGGGAAAAAAAGCTCAACACTATTCGGATAAGCGTCACACGATCGTGTAAAGGAAGACGTGTCTGTAGTCTTCACCTGGAATCGAATCAAAAGTACAAGTAGTCCTTCATAGGCGGTTTACCACAGAAGAAAAGCCAATAAGTTCAGATCTTACTCATTCTAAATACATACACATAAATACACAGTATATACACGTACAACGCTCTGGAATTTTTGCAAAATATTATTTGTTCAGCACATAAACAAGGCAAGCACATACAGTCAATCTATATATATATATATATATATATGTAAGCTTGAGGGTAGACATTATCTTGTTGAACACCAAGTAAAACGATGTCACTATTTGATTCCTGATTTAATCAACAATATGTTATCTTAACAATTCACTTTAACACTTGTCCAACTTTAACCAGTACGTAACAGTCACTGAATCACACAACGTAACGAGGATATAGTAAGTGCACCAGGCAAGCGCAGTCCAACGAATGTTCATTGCAAGGCACGTTCCGCCTTTTTATACTAGCCGGCGCAGCTGGCTTATGAGTCACTTCTGTTGCAGCTGTTGTTTACGAGTCGAACGACACGGCCGGCGCACCTGGCTTGTGTGAGTCACTCCTATTGCACGTGCTAAACAAATATCGTTAACGCCGTCATATATATAAATGAATTGCTGTTCGTTAGTCTCACTAAAACTCGAGAACGGCTGGACCGATTTGGCTAATTTTGATCTTGGATTATTTGTGGAAGTCCAGAGAAGGTTTAAAAAGTAGATAAATATGAAAATGCTCGGAATTAAATAAAAATAACAATTTTGTTTTCCCTTTGATGTGTCCCCCGTCGGACGGATTCCTTTTGTTTGTTTAAAGTTTATTTTATACAAAAGTTTAGGTCTTTTATTTATCGATTGAGGCACTACGAAGTCTGCCGGGTCAGCTAGTTATCAATAAAAACTATGGTCAGCTTTATGGCTTCTTCTTTTATTTTTATGACGATTGGCCTGGCGCCATTGCTGTCAGTGTCGAGTTTATAAAAATCTTCCATTTTTAAATACATACCTACGTACAGATATTATATGTAAACTGATATAAGCCAAATTATAAATTAAATTAAGCTCAGTAAAATATTGGATCCTGAGTGATATTGGTATTTCGAAAACAGTTTTAGAGCTATTATCACATCATTATCATTATCATTATCATCACTTAGTCATTAACATTGCCAAAGACACATCTAATCCACTGACTATAACATAATTTATTCTCATTTTTATCTTTTAAAATGAATTCGTTATCGAAATATCTAAACGTCATGAATTGCAAATATGAGATTTTGAAACTTGAAACTTATTTTCATTCTAGCTGCTATGAAGCTTGATGAAGCTATGATGCTTCAAGAAGCTAAATTATCTTTATTTACGTAATCCAAAAGTGTGACAAATAAAATTTATATATTTATCGTCTTGCTTAGAAACTTTTGATGTATAGAACAATATAATTAGTTAATAAATATCTCATATTATTGCATTCATTTCTATAAAAATACATAAACTATCTTCAAAAATTACTATTGATAACTTTAGAATTTTTTATAATATTTCAAATAAATTATTACGTACTATTATTAAAATAATTTTTCTTGAAATTTGTTTTTTTTTTATTGCTCAGATGGGTGGACGAGCTCACAGGCCACCTGGTGTTAAGTGGTTACTGGAGCCCATAGACATCTACAAAGTAAATGCGCCACCCACCTTGAGACATAAGCTCTAAGGTCTCAAGTATAGTTACAGCGGCTGCCCCACCTTTCAAACCGAAACGCATTACTGCTTCACGGCAGAAATAAGCAGGGTGGTGGTACCTACCCGCGCTGACTCTCAAGAGGTCCTACCACCAGTAAAATTGTTTGTGCCTCTCATTAAATTCATCAGGTGTCATTGGTAACTTTAGTATCAGATTTTCCGTATTTCAGCGTAGATTTCAACGTATTAAGACAAAAGATAAACGCTCAGAGCGCAGTGCGTTCAAAAGAGTGGAAATATTATCTGACTGAAACAAATGGTTTTTTTTTTGTTACGATAAAACTGTTCTGCGTAGTATTTTTGTTGTTGTTGTAACGATCATAGATTTGCACATATCAGACTAGATAAGCTATGATGAGTCGAAAACCGAAGTCAACCCAGACCGAATATTCCTAACGGCCAACTTTATTGGACAAACATTTGAAAGGAATTAACCGTAACACCATACCATAAAATAGTGTGGTAATCAAGTTAAAGTGGCACTTCCGCCATTTCCGTTCCTATTTGTTACACGTGTCTAAAGTTGCGCATTTGCATGTTCAACTTCGATCTTTACAAATGGAACCTCACCGAGGATTCCCACCGAATAGGTTAGTGATCTATTGGACTTCTTGAAAGGAACTGCGATAACGCGCGTAAATCGTCCATCGTTACGCAAAGAGCTATTTTTGACGTCTAGTTGCTGAGAACGGCACTTCTCTGTATGTATAATCTACATAAAGTTGATATTAACCCCATGGCGAAGAACAAAAAATAACGAAATCGCTTCTTTTTAGCATCTTTCATATTATAGCCCCCATGATAATTTTGAAAAAAAAATATTTTTTTTTTCGTTTCTTTTCATTTCGTTTCATCGAGTTTGAAATCACAACGATTCTAAAGAAGTTTCATTTCAATATATACTTTTTACTCACAAAAGTTTCATTTTTACCCCCAAAATTTCATTATACCCCATTTGGGGTAATTTACCCCGGTCCCCCGACCGCTGACATAATGCCTAAAGTCCCGGTTAACTAATAAGTTATTAATATGACAATATGAAGCATAAAACTGTTAAGTCGAGCTCTGAACGATCTCAGTCAGTGTCCGATGTAGAGCTGTGACGTGGCGAAAACGAAACTCGCCCCGAATCGATTCCCGCATACCGAAGCTCGATGGATTCCACGCGAGGAATGCGAGTCCGCGAGACTGTTAGACGTCCGGAATTACAAAAAAAAAGTTTTCAAAGTAATCTCAAGATTTAATAGGTTGAAATTTTGAATGCTCTTGACGTTGGTTTTTCTTTCGGAGCTATTTATGCGTATTTCTTTCAGAATTAAGCTATAAACGTTATCACGAATCACGATCAACAAATACGTTCCATAATGCAAAAAAAAAACACGAAATTCGTACTGCATATTTCTAAATTTATGTTCCCGTATATAAAGTTTGAGAAAGTTGCAGATGTGCGTTATTGCAAAGAGCTACGGTAAATTTCGAAATTGCATACGTACGCGTATCTATGTTTTGACAGTGACAGTGAAATCAAAACTGGCGGCAATTTGTGAAATTATTACGGAGCCCAAAAAAAAGTAAACACTTTTAAAACGTCAGACAACATTCCTTTGAGCAATCAATATAATAAAAAAAAACAATCAACACTTTTTGAGCTTCAACCTTTTAAAAAAAAATATCGAAATGTAACTATTCAATCCGAGCTCTCGCTCATAATAGCTGTAATCTCGTTTTAGTCGATTCGTCATCGTTCGAATTAGTTAATGGAATAGCCAATGACCGTGTGAATAGAACCTTTCCGATGCCTATTTGATTGTGATTGCTGAGAACTATCGAGTGTTTCCAAACATTTGAGTATTCGAAATACTTTAATTTAAATACACAGTTATTTAACTCTGACCACGATATTTCCTATATCCTATATGGTGTTATAGGCCAGTATCTGTCGTACTGGCTTAAGTTAATTTCTAAAATTATCACCGCAAAAATAATCATGTGAGGCAGGGAGGGAACTGATCATAGAACTGTTAGCTAAACCACAATTTGCACACTTGCCTCACCGTACTACGACTTGGCTTAAAAGACTGAGTTTCACGTCGGAACTTCTCAGTGGGTCGCGATTCCGATCCGGTGGTAAATTCTGCGAAGCACTGCTCTTGCTAGGGCTGGTATTAGCAAATTCTCTCAGATTGAGCTCGTGAGCTAACTTCCGCGTTCGCGTGTATCTGGTATAGCCCCTCAGGCTACCAGCGAATAGGTAGGGAAAAAAGCTTAAGAGAACGATAGATAGAAAGGCTATTGTTAATTGTGATGACGGAGGGGAGTGATGTGGCGGGTAGGTTCTATGGACCTGGCGGTACCGTTTCGGGCGAAATTGCTGAGTTCAGAAAAATGGTCGAGCACCTCGCGCTCAAACTCGATGAGCACACCCGACGGTCCCGCCACCCCCATAGAATCTACCCGCCACATCACGTTAAAACTTTAATACTCTGTTTAAGGACTACCTACGTAATTATCGGCGAAATTCGTAATATACAAAAGCACGATGTTTCGGTGAGGTCCCAGATGATTCAGGACTCGGTCGCATGGGAGCGGAATGCGGTCGGGCAGGCCTCGCCGCGGCGGGGGCGGCCGCCGGCCTATAAACTGCGTTCCGTAATTACAACCCGGGTTCGAGCCTCGTGACGTCACAGTGCAGCAACGCCCGATCCGGTTTGGTGGGAAGGGTGGAATTAGCATAATAAGATCGAAAACGTATCAATTATGTGACAATGAGGTTGGTAAGAGAGCTTACAATATGAATGTGAAAGGCTTTAGAGGAAGAGATAGGCCGAAGAGAAATGAATGGATTGCGTGAAGGACGATATGTGTAAGATGGGAGTAAACGAAGAAATGATATATTATAGAGGCGTATGGAAGGAGAAAACATGTTGCGCCGATTCCAGGTGACTGGGAGAAGGGAAGGAGAATTATGATGAACGTAGGTATCAATTACATATATCTATTCGTTATTGGTTCGCAATGGACATGAGTTTTTTTTTTATCGTGGGTCGGGGAATCAAACTCACCAGCTCTCTGCTGCGCGTGACTGAAGTTTTTATCTCTGCCACAGTGGAGACAGGCTGGTGGAGTAGCTAGTGTTGCCGCATTCACTTGTCCTGTAACACTGGCAATAAAGCATCGCGGCTACGTCAATCTATTCCTCGAACCGGAAGACATGATTGTTTAACGGCAAATATAGCGAGACACTCACCGGAACTTAATTTAGAAGCGAAATGTAATTACAATATTGGAACATCTATTTAGAGCATCCCAAAAAAGTACATTGAAATGAATTACATACATATATTGGTGTGTTGGGCAGCGGCTCGGCTATGTCCTTGGCATTGTTGACGCCTACGAGCGCCAGTGAGCACTCACCATCAACTGAGTCGAAATAGGCCTGAACAGAGCCGAAAATCAGAGCATTTCGAAATCTGTTACCGTCAAGGGCCAGGGCCGAAAATCAGAGCAATTCAAAATCCGTTACCGTCCAGGGACAGGACTGAAAATCAGAGCAGTTTGTAATCTGTTAGCACCAAAGTGAGGTGGACCTCTCCTTGAATTAATTTTTTTGTCTTTATTTACGATGTAAGAAATTTGTTAAGTACAATAACGTTACGAACTATTCACACTTTGGATAAACAATAAGGTCGATTATTACGAGTTCGTCGTTCGACTTTTACAATCTTAATGTAATCTCCTTGTTGATGAACGTATACAAATTTGTATAACAAAACGACACCGGAAACACAAACGAAATCGACTAGAATAGAGGATATTGAGCCTGAGTGAGAATCGAACTAATCCACTGAGTTTCTCGCCGGATCTTCTCACTGGGTCGCGATTCCGATTCGCTAGTAGGTTCAGCGAAGCGCTGCCCTTCTAGGGGCTAGTGTTAGCAATTCTCTCAGGTTGAGCCTGTGAGCTCACCTACCGATTCGTGCGAAGTTCAAATAGTCCCTTAGGCTACCAACGATTCGGTATGGAAAAAATATTTGACGTGAGAAAACAGGCAGTCACGAAACCAAACCAAAGAGGCGGTTAATATGACTTAATTTGTCATTTGACTTAAAATATAATTAAAGTATTTATATAGAATTAAAATATACATTCAAACACGTGAATTTAATACCGCCGTGGTAATTGTAAGGTTTTTGTTTAGACATGTCCCCGGAGACCGAATTAAATTGAAAAGGTAATTGTAATAAATGAGTCATTCAGATTGAACGTTATATTAATATTTATTTTTAGATATATAAATGACACATAATACTGAAAGAAATAAGTGCAAATTACAAATATTATTTACTTGTTTAAGTTTAGTTCAGTTATATTACTGGCGGTAGGACGTCTCTGAGTCCGCACGGGTAGATATCACCACCCTGCCTATTCCTGTCGTGAAGCAGCGCTTCGATTCGAAGGGTGGGGTAATCGTTGTACACTACTGTTAAAATAAACAGAGACGTCATGAACTCATGTCTCAATGCATTTACGTTGTAGTTGTCTATGAGCTCCAGTAACCACTTAACACCAGGTGGGCTGTGAGCTCGTTCATCCACCTAAGCAAAAAAAAAAAAAAAAAACTACCGCCGGATCGGAAACGCGACCCACTGAGAAGATCCGGCGAGAAACTCAGTGGAGAGAATACAAAGTTAACAGACAACGAACAACAACTGAATTCTTTAACGCAACAAGTAAGTATAGTTGATAGTTGAGAGCCGCAGTACTATCACGACCCACATAAAGCGAACCATAAAACACCCACGGGCACGGGCTCGGCTTAATGTCCCAAGTTACCATTTATTGCGGAACTAGAGGTCGCCTCGCAGCTCGTTACTTCATTTAATCGGAGAATCACTCGCACATCTGTGAACGATGTTTTATCTGCAGATACTTTGTGTGTGCGTGAGAGAGAGAGAGAGAGAATAGTATGCATCACACAGAAACGTAATGAACATTGAAAAATTTTTTTTTCTTTTGGAACGAAGTTCCTTATGGGACGATGCGGAGGGTTACCCTAACTGGGAAAAAACGTCCGTAACGTAAGATTTTTATTAGTAATGCACACAGTGTACGACATAACTTTGTAATAACATACAAAAAATAACATATTTTTTATCATTCATTGACCACGATCTCAGAGCGTTCGTTTGCACATTACACTAACTCATAAGCAAACAACCGTGAATGAAGTGTACCACAATAAGTTCGCACGTCACCTATGACCGTGGGTTGTTGCGAAACCTCCAGTTTTATTTTATTTATACCTCGAATAAAACTTAAAATTTATATTTTTATAATAAGGAACTTCGTTCCTATCCGGTGTCCCACGACACCACACATCTTTTTTATTTATTACTTAGATGGGTGGATGAGCTCACAGCCCACCTGGTGTTAAGTGGTTACTGGAGCCCATAGACATCTACGACGTAAATGCGCCACCCACCTTGAGATATTAGTTTTAAGGTCTCAGTATAGTTTCAAGTCAAATAATCCAATGCAAATAAGTCAATAATAATAATTTTATAAATAAAAGCGATCTCTTTTAATCAACCTTTGACATCTATTCTGGTAGACAATACCGCTGCTAAGTTGCTGTTATTAAGTTTTGTTCCTCTACCTAATCGTTAGCAGCCAAAGAGAATTCTAACTACACACGGATGTGAAGGTGAGCTCACAGGGCTCAACCTGAGAGAACTTGTTACACTGCCCCTAACAAAAGCTGTGCTTTATTGAATGTAATACGGGATTGAAATCGCAGCCCAATGCGAAGATCCGGCGTGAAACTCAGTGCATTGTGTCTATGGTATTATTCGCAATATTTAGAGAGAACTATCAGAACAGACCACATCTTTAAACATATTCGGAACTAAATCGTGAGGTGAGGGTGTTCTTCCGGCTTCCGCAGTGGTTCTTCTAGTTTTAACCCAGTAAGTTTCTCACCGGGTCTTTTCAATGGATTACGATTCAGATCCGGTAGTAGATTCTGCGAAGCACTGCTCTTGCTAGGGTTAGTATTAGCAAGTTCTCTCAGGTTGAGCCGGTGAGCTCACCTACTTGCCATGCCATGGAATACCCTCTTAGGTTACCAGCGAGTAGGTAGAAAAAACATATGTGTATCTATTTTTACACTTCTAACGCTTCGTGCACATTATGTTATCGTTGTCACGGATGACTGAAATTTAATACGATTAAGTACTACGTGCTTCTAATGATCTCGCCGTAATGTGTCACCTGAAACGTTTTAGACTTTGAAGTGTATCGCAATTCGATTTATTTTTCATTGGCTGATTATCTGACGTTAATTCTTTGATCAATTTCAAATGAAATAAAACTCATTTCATTCATGTTTTTAGGTAAAACTAGAGGTCCCGCACTACTACTACGATTGTAAGTTTGTACACTATTATGTTTGTATTTTATATTTCTATAATCACAAATTTCGCCAAGACTACACTATAAAAAATATTTACAAAGACAAACAATATTTAATCTATTCTCAATTTGACAACAGACATAAAAAAAAAAAGTTTGACAATAAATAGTATGCATGCGTGTGTGCGTCAAATACAGGGTATGTAGTGTGTGTAATGTTTTCTTTAATGATTTAATGTATATTTAATGCATTATTTAAAAAAAAATAATAATATTGTGCACTTCTTCTCTATATTCTCTATAAGTGTGGAAAATTTCATACTCCTCCGTCCGCGCAATTTTCGTAAAAAGTGATACAAAGTTTTTGCTTCACGTATTAATATATTATAGAAGATTCAATTTATAATGCTGACAACATTTAATTAATTAGATCATACGTTTCGCAACGATAACGTCGTATACCGAACATTTATGATCCGAACTGACGCAAGTAAACGTAAAATAACTATGTTCTATTTAATTTAAAACAATACAAACAGTACGAGCGCTGGCTGGGAACGGATAATTTGTAATGAAGACAGCAACGTTGGTGGCTTGTTTTCTTTAGCCAACAATAAATCAAACACAAGAAAAGAGTAAAACAATTCGGCATCTTTGTTTTCATTTACATTTCCGGTTTTCGGACACATGTGAGGATCGAAAAGAAATCTATGAATGTGTTGCCAGCTTCAACTGATCATAGAATAAAAATGTTTTTGTAATTAAACTTATGCTGGTCATTACATTTATTTTAAAGTGGTTTATTATGAAAAAATAACAATTTCATTGATTAATTTACTTGATTATAGTATTTTCGAAAATTGAATGAAAATTGAATATTGAATAATGATCTAGGTTAATTGAATAGTGAAAGTAACTGAATTTCGTATGATTATTTAAACCGTTTCTAAAATTTCATAGTTACTGTTTCAGTCTTACATTTAAGTTACAATTGATATTGAATTTTTATCATATAAAATGAAATGTCAACCATGAGCGCTATACTATTAGGGTGCCTTAAGAATTGCAGACGTTCCGGCCATTTCACATCTAACTAAGTGTAGCATCACGCCGGGTTATGAATGAACCGGACCCCCGGCCGTGCTCGGGTCGCAGGAGGGGGGACAACCGCTATCGGAATTCCAAAAACTCGAGTGGGCGATGAAAAAAAAAAAAACGGTTGTCGATACAATAGCGCCCGGACAAGACGTTACGCCAACCCGGGACTGTTTCGACTCGAATTCTCTTAAATAAATTTAATCTACAAGTACCTGCGACGCCACGGCTTGTTAAAATAACAGAATAATGAACCTCCTGTTTGGTTAACATGACAAAGAAGGGAGTATGGAATGCGGTTCATCTTGCCGGCGCTTGCATCGCGTCTCGCTTGTCGATTAAAAAACCTTAGTTTTCCATTCGATCTGGTATGAGGTCGCGAGCATTGAACCTTTGGGTTTCACAGGACAACGTTTGAAACATACTTTTGAAAGTATCAACAAAAGAAAATATGAGTAATGTTACTCTCTTCGTTACTTACTGTCCCATACACTTTCACTGTTTGATTTCGTTTTTCTTTTTTCGAAAATTTCGACTCAAAAGATTTGTGTCCGCGTAACGTATCTTTAATTATATTCCATTCGTAACTTTTATGTATTCTAATAAGTCGTAATCTGTAAAATTTATTATAAAAAAAAAGAACATAATATTCCTAACCTAAAAGTACATGTTATTATCCGCAACACGCTTCGTCAAAAAGTACAATACCGGTAAAATGGGGCGATTAGGGATTGACAGGCGAATCGGGAAAAACCGGGAAAATCTTTCGACGCTCAATAAAAGTTTTATATTCGTTGCAAAATCTTCCATTTTTTGTAGTTTAATAGTAGAATGTTGAAAGTTCACAAAACAACTCTGAATATGCATGATAATAGCTGCTAACTTATAAAAAATCGCGTTTCAAATTAACTTCCTGTGGTGGTCATTATTTTAGTGCTAGAAACTTTGCTCTCTTTTATTTATTTGATAATAATAGAAGACGACTATGATTTATAAACGTTATTTAGTGTTTGAACCAGCATATATATTAAAGGTAAGTCTCAGTTGTTATTGGTTTTAATGTATTTGATTAAATAAAAATACATGTAAAAATCTGTTGTTTTTGGGGATATTGGGGACGTCTTAGGTACAAATAACAACGAAAAAGGGGTCAATTGGGATGAGAATACGTGAAATGGAAACGACCTAAGTATAAATAGGTACAGGTTTGTAGGGTTGTCTATGTAGTTATAACAATATTTTTTAAATTTGTTGGTAAAAATCTGGTTTATTCGAAGCGAAATTGGGAATAAGTCTTTAGTTGAAATAGATAAGCAATTTAATATAAGTAAGTCGATTTTGCAGAGACATGTAACAAGATCAATGAAATCTCAAGGTGGACAAAAATGTCTAAGTAATACATAATAAAATATTTAATATTTGTTCAGAGTGGGGGTATTCATCTGATTAATCCATGGAATAACCGACACACCTAATCTCTTAACCCAGATAGAAATATCAGCACTGTCGATTGCACCTATAATTGAGGTGATGTCTGCCATGTACTTTTGTCAGTTTTTCAATTTTTTTTATTGATGATCACTTTGTTGGTGCAACTAAATAAATAAATAAATTAAAACTATATATAAAAATAAAAGTAGTGCCAACCCTAGCAAATTTCTCATTTCGTCCCAATTAACCGCAATTTTCGGGTAAATAGGGATTACACCTATTTTTGCATTTTTTGCTTAAACTGGAATGCTAGTTGCATATTTTTAAATTAGACAACAAAGATGCCCCCAAGACTCAATCATTTTGATCCTGATATAGCATTATATACATCAACAACTACCTTAAAATTGCTCATAAAGTTGGAATTTGTCCCTAATCGCCCCATTTTACGGTACTTACTGTAAAATGTAATTACGTATAGTATAGATCTAAGAACTTTATTGACGCTTCGCTTTAAACATAAGCACATTATATTGAAATTGATATTTCAAAAGCGCCCGTTTTTTTTTTTACTTAAACAGGCAAACGAGAACGCGGTCCTGGAATTAGTTATTAAAGGAATATTGCAAAGGTGTATTGATACCGTAAGGCCAATTAATGCCCGATTTGTCGAAGTTTCAGTTGATTGCTGTCTCACGAAACATGAACTTATTTCATCTTCCCACGTGTCTATATATAGCTTAGTAAATAAATAGCTTATTAAGCTAAGCTTATCAAGCTACGCATGCTTCTTCGGCTTCGAAATGAAATTTAAATACATTTTCTTAAATGGAAAACGGAAACTAATTAGTTACGAATACAGATAAATTCTTGAATTTTTATATCGGAGAAAGCTTGTTAATGGCATAGTGCTTGCTTGTTGAGAGCCGGAGTGATAACACGGCCCTCTAGTTACCGCACACGACGAGTTCATCTCGGTGTACATTTTGATAAAAACTCCCCTTGACTTGAGTAAATTTCGTAAACTCTTAAGAGTTCAAGCCAAAAACGATGTGTTTTTTACTTTTACTTAATACTAATGGTCCCTCGGTAGTCGAAATTCGACTATTGTTCCCCAGTAGTCGAAATTCGACTATAATTAATTGAAATGATAAGTTTGTACACTATTATGATTCTATTGTCAATGACTATTTATTATACTTGTATAATCAAAGATTTCACCAACGCTATACTTTAGACAAATATTAATTAAGACAAAAAAATATTTAATCTACTCTCCATTTGACTATAAGCAATAAGAAAAGTTTGACAGTAAGCAAATAGTATGCATGCGTGTGTGTGTCAAATAAATGGTAGTGTGTGTAATGTTTTTTTGTATTGATATAATGTATGTATTTTTTATGCATAATTTTAAAAAATATGAACATTCTGGATTCCTTCTCTCTATTCTCTATATGTGTGGGAAGTTTCATACTCCTCCGTCCGCGTAACTTTCGTAAAAAGGGGTAGGTACAAAGTTTTTTATTTTTTTTATTGCCCTTGTAGGCAGGCGAGCAGTCGGCCCACCTGATGGTGAGTGGTTACCGTCACCCATGGACTTCAGCAATGCCAGGGGCAGAGCCAAGCCGCTGCCTACCGTTTAACTCTCCACAAGCCTCGTTTGAAGAAGGACATGTCATAGCGCTCGGGAAACACCGTGGAGGGGAGCTCATTCCATAGCCGGATGGTACGTGGCAAAAAAGATCTCTGGAAACGCACTGTGGATGACCGCAGTGGCTCCAGGTAGTATGGATGAACTCTGCTCCGGTGGCGGGCGGTGCGATGGTAAAAACGAGATGCTGGTATCATCTCGAACAATTCCTCAGAGCACTCCCCATGGAACATACGGTACAAAATACAGAGGGAACCGAAGTCCCTCCGCAGACCCAGAGGCTCCAAACGATCCGAGAGAGAAAAACGCTGACCCCGTCGATATCATTGCTCGGTTCTAAGAACTAGTTAGGATGTATTACTTTTTATACACGCCAGTGCGCGTACTGCAAAGGTACTGAAAAATATTGACGCAGTTTTCCTTTGTAAATGTTTGTCCGTTTTTAACTAAACTTTAATATAGAGCGTAAGCCTGTAACACTTTAATGCGAAATTCTTAAATGCGACTGCTCATCCAAATAATAATAAAGAAGAAATGAGCCGTGTTGCGTTAAAACCATCTACATTGCTATGATGCGCTCCAATCAATCCATCACCGTAAACATTCAAATGCTTTAAATTCATGAATCACATTATAATTCTATCGATTCTTAAAACCTCTATGGAGTTTTCGACTGTTCTCGTGTGAAAAATAACACGTTAGATTTGTTGGCAGAGCCGACGCTAAGGGCCGTGGGTCGACTGCACTGACAATAAAGTCTACCTGCGCTATGTAGATGTTATCTGAAACGGTCAAAGACACCGACTTACGTTCGAATTTAAACCTTATAGTTTAACGAATAAAGGTCGTAAAAAATACATTTTAAATCTCGCACAAACACGTAACGGTGTGTCGTAACACAGTTCAGTGTTATATTGTGCTTTTGTTGTAGCAAAGAACAAATATTAGTCATAAATGGCACATTAGTGCAGCGAATACGCCGGTAGATCACAGCGGACGACATTATATAAAACTGCTTAAACTCATACCTATTTAATTTATTAACACGCTTTTGTTAACTTGGTATGAATGTATGTTTTTGTGTAACGGAATCTTTGTATGTGTTTTTCAACGACTTCAAGACGGACAGACTAACTTGAAAGCTTGCACTTTTTTTTTTCTTATGCTGATAGCCTTGAGAGGCTATTTCACCTTTATAGATTTGCATGTGCAAATCTATAGACACAGCCCACTGAGTTTCTCGCCGGATCTTTTCTGTGGGTCGCGTTTCCGATCCGTTGGAAGATTCTGCGAAGCCCTACTCTTTCTGGGGCCAGTATTAGCATCACTTCCGGTTTGAGCCCCGAGAGCTCACCTACACTCTAGGGTAAACCTGAAATAGCTTCTCAAGGCTATCAGCATAGGTACCTAGGGGAAAAAAAAAGATTTACGTTTAATTTATGTTTAATGAAAATCACTAGTCGATGATCATATAGAAAATACATATTAGTATCGGATCCGTGTTACCGTAATAAAAATTCTTGGATACGTCACCTCGATATCTTGAAATGGGCTAATAAATACCGGGGGTGCTGCCCTCCATATCAATTAACTTAAACGTTTGACGTTAGGTTAGGGACCAGACTTTGGTTCGGTTAAATGTATTTTTTTTGAAGTTGTTTTTTTTTTTGCTTTGGCTCGAGGGACTCCTCTGTCTTCGCCGTAGCGAGAGCAGTGCTTCACTGAATCTACTACAGGTACGAAATCGCGGCCCATCGACAATAGTTCCGCCGAAAAGCTCTCTGGGTTCTTTCTGTGGGTTCAGTTGCACGTGAACAGTGATTGGTGCTTGGAATGCCTAAAAGTACATAAAAAGGATCGAAAAAATTCTAAATTGGCATGCTTAGGGCGACAGCGGCTGTGCGTTGCCCCGTCGTCGTCTGAGTCGGGTGTGTAATTTGAACCTTTTGCATTGAGAGGCGAATGAACTTAGAGCCCCGAACCTAGTGTTCAGAGGTGATTCAGAGGACCTAATAGATATCTTTATCTTAATTCTGCCTTTATATTGACAATACTGAAATTGAAACATGATCGTGGTTTAGTTTTTTTTTTTTAACTTCACTTGTTAACGATAAATTCAAAGTACTACATACTATAAATCTCAGAGGAAAACCATTCGAAAAAAAATAATTAAAATGTATAAAGAAAGTGCCAATAAATTTGCTGCTTTTCGCTTTCAATACGGAAGGAAATCATTCCAGATCATTTCACGCCATTTCGGATTCTCCCGATCCACTAACGGTGTTTTTAGATACCTCAAGCACCGGTCATCGTTCTCGTCGAACCCGTCACTTGCGACGAAGGGCTAGGCGAGTAAATTAACCTACAGACACGGCCCACTGAGTTTCTCGCCGGATTTTCTCAGTGGGTCGCGTTTCCGGTGGTAAATTCTGTGAAGCACAATGCTCTTGCTGGGGTTAGTGTTAGCAACGTCGTCAGGTTTGAGCCACGTGAGCTAACCTGCGCGATCGGTTACTTTGACAACCTCACAAGGCTACCAGCTAGTAGGAAAAATACGAAGGAAATATCAATATTATTTTGTGCAATCGGTGAGAAGCTAATTAATTTTAAAACAAAACAATCTTGATAACGTAATAAGTGTGCTTGTTACAAGACTGTGTAACGTTCGTATCTAGCGGCTAGTTTGACCCAGATTCCGGTTATTTCGGTCGGGTCAGTTACTTGCAAGTGAGTCTGTTTGAAATTAAACAGTGACAGTTTTCGTCTTGGTGCGATGGCCTTTTTTTGTTGTCGTTCTGAATTTATGTCTAAATAATATCTTTAATCTACGACTTAGGCTTAGGGTATAGGATTCTATTTTTTTATTACGTATGCGGACGATCTCACCGCCCTCTGGTGTTAGGGAATTACCGCAGCCCATAGACAAAAACCCGGAAGAAAAAGCCCATAGACAACAACGTAAATACCGCCAGTCATCTTGAGACATGATTTCTAAGTCTCAATTTTGAAATACAACGGGCCAATTTTCAAATCGAAACACTTTCTAAGATTGCAATTATTAAAAAAAAACACGGTAATATTCGGACTAATAATGGTTTAAATATATTAATTAATTTAGTGCCAAAGGTAAAGTATATAAAGTATATATAATATATATGTATAGGTCGTGTTCCCTGGATTCGGTAGAGGGCGTCCATAGTAACTCCCAAACTGACGTTCGTTTAATAAATCGCGTGAATGTAGCTGATTAAAGCAAACCCACAGCTTAGTATAGAAATTGAATAAGCTAATTTATTTAAAAAAAAACCGTCTTGTCGTTTATAACTCAAAAGAGATCGGTACAAAAAGTTATGTTGTTATTTTTATTACGAAGTTTAAAAAAATTTAAATATAAAAGTAATTAGATATAGAAAATGTAGAATAGTAATGTGACTAATAAAACCGTGAACGATAAAATGTTAAAAACTATGAATAGATATTAAAGAGCAATGATAAAAAGTTAATGTAACTTAATGCGTTTCATGGTTACACTCTATTGACGCTAATCTCTAAATTCCGAACACCAATAAAATATATTTCATGTGTTTGCCTTGCCGAATAACCTTTTTATCTGATCTCTCTTCTGACTTTATGGAAACCAATTACATTCTTCTACACGTATACTACAGAAAACTACGCATAAAAAAACTTCTTACGATGCCATTATTGCCAACGACGAGTTTATTCAATATTCATGAATTGTTAAAATACAATCATAGTCTATGACATTATGTTGATTTTTCTGTAATAATAATCAATTGAGATCATAATTAAATTAAATGTATTAGAATCCAATTGCAAATGCATAAGCACATAAATGTCGTAACAATCGTAACACACACAATTAATTCTTGCCACAGATCTAATAGATTTCCGCCAAAATTTGACAGTTCAAATATTATGTTTTTTTTTTCTTCAATATGGCAATCAAACTTCATTCGGAAGCTTATTTTAGCCAGAGTCGAGTCAGCCAAAGGCGACATGAGTAACTTCATCTTGAAGTGTCGAGTTGCCATGATATTCCAATGTAGAGGGATAGGAGCAAAGAAAATATTATGTTGTTAGCATACTCTAAAGTCTAATGTCATATTATGTTGTCTGTAAAATTTCGATACCAACTCGGGTTGAGATAAGATAAAGCTAAGATAGCATTATCTATTTCTATCGAAACGCTTAAAAATCGCTATGTATGTTTACTTCAGTGTTTACGAGTAATTTAACTCTTGTTCAGGAGTTTTACTGAGGAGAGGAGAGACTTAAAAATTAACCTATACTCCTTATTATATCGATTTCTTGGTCTAATGCTTTGTCAAATAGCATCTTAGAGTGAACCAATCGATTTAAAGATCTAAGTAATTTCTGAAATATTAAATAATTACAACGTTATGTTGTAGTTTGGTTAACATATTATTTGAATAAAATATATCTATTTTATATACGTAACAAGAATATTCAAGTATGCAAATTATAATTTGCGTAATTACTGGTGGTAGGACCTCTTGTGAGTCCGCGCGGGTGGGTACCACCACACTGCCTATTTCTGCCGTGAAGCAGTAATGGATTTCGGTTTGAAGGGTGGGGCAGCCGTTGTAACTATACTTGAGACCTTAGAACTTGTATCTCAAGGTGGGTGGCGCATTTACGTTGTGGATGTCTATGGGCTCCAGTAACCACTTAACACCAGGTGGGCTGTGAGCTCGTCCACCCATCTAAGAAATAAAAAATAAAAAATGCTCAAAACTAAGGGCCCATTCGCTTGCCCATTCGCTATCCAGGTGAAGAAGTGGTTGTTGATAACAACTATTGTGTTTCAGCTATTGGACTTAGGAGGTAAAAAAGAAATAATCGCCTTAATCAATTCGAATTAATATCGCAAGCTCGCTAACATCCTGGGTTATTAGACCTCCGTCTGTGACCTTGCTACTTGAATGTAGAATACGAACTGTTTTAATTATGTAAAGATTTATAAACATGTTTTGGTTTAATTAAACCCTTCCTGTTTTAATATGGTGCTCATTTAATGCATTACATTTTTCCATATTTTTTAAGATGCCATTAGAGTTTTCGCCGATTTTTTTGAGAAGAAACTTAATTGCTTTTTGTTATTTTTCTATGCTCCTTTAAAGTTCATTAAAGTGAGCTTTCATAATTATTTCAAGAGCGCATCAACAGCCCTCAATTAATTTTTAGAAATGATGGTAAAACAATTAATACTTTTAAAATATTCCGTTTATTAAAATACTGTCCTCCTACTTTTAACCTTTAACCTACTACTTTCCATAAATATCTATTTCTTAACTATTTCTATCTATTTCTTAAATATTATCTATGCTACTTTTAACCTTTTTGTAGTCCGGCAACATTTTTCAAGATGGTGTATTTTAATTGTGGTTAATCGTTGCGCAATTGAGAAGCTATCTCGTTTCGAAATTTTCTTGAGACACCGCCGCCACCTACTCACAAGACTAACAGAGCGAGTTTGTTTACTGTTCCGTTTGTAATGGAAGCTTCTCTTCATTTAAAAAGTCGTTATTTAGAGGTTGACCCAACAAATAACATGAAATACTCTTGACGAAGGCAAATCATAATAATAAAAAAATGCAGCTTTGTTACATATTATAATTTTCTTTAACTTAAATTAAAACTATTACAATATGTTAGAGGTCATAGAATAAATTGCTTAATTAAATAAACCTCTTTTTTTTAAATAATTGCTCTCTAAAACTATTTGAATTTACATGAAAACATGATGTAGGTAACTTTCCACTTGATATCCGAATACTTTAAAGGAAATAAATATCAGCCTAAACTCTTTATTGTAACTCCCACCCACTATAAGACATACTCGAGTAGAATGGTGCTCTCTCAATGCTGCTTTTTAGCACGCTCGCACAGTCAAAGGATTCTCATAAATTCCACAGAACATTTTGACAGTTTTTGGGGATAGTCTCTATAGAAACAAAACGTGTGCTATAAGCATTTTAAGCACGATTATTTAACAATAAAATACGATGACAGTGACGGCACCTCAAAGCGAATTCGCAAATTCGATACACCTTGAGTCACAGGAACCGAATCGCGAACATCATTCGAATATTAAAAAATTCAACGGTCAATTTAAATGTTGTCCGGATATGGAAGATGCTGGCTTTATACGATTACTATGTTTGCTGTCGTTCCTTTTTTGTATTCGCGGATGTCATGTTCCGTGTGCAGATTACAATGGCAGCATTAAAAAAAAAACAATTTGTTTTACACCTAACTAAGTTACAATTAGGCAACGGAGTCTTAATTTGTAGATACAATTATCTGTGGCCGTATCTAGTGCTGCTATAAATTATCCGAGTCTCTTTCATTGTTTTTACTAAATTACTGGTGGTAAGACCTCTTGTGAGTCCGCGCGGGTAGGTACCACCACCCTGCTTATTTCCGCCGTGAAGCAGTAATGCGTTTCGGTTTGAAGGGTGGAGCAGCCGTTGTAACTATACTTGAGACCTTAGAACTTATATCTCAAGGTGGGTGTCGCATTTACGTTGTAGATGTCTATGGGCTCCAGTAACCACTTCACACCAGGTGGGCTGTGAGCTCGTCCACCCACCCATCTTAAATAATAATAAAAAAAATGGTTTTCTGTTTATTTATTCAAATAAACTCGCCATCACGCTGATTAAGTTACATTTTATTTTAAGACTAGGACTTCGACTTCATGTCACAAAGTTCGCTGCCCGATCACGATAACGTATGCTTTTCGATACATTTGACGCTTGAAGAGGCCAAAAGGATCGCCAACCGCAAAGAAAAAAAAAATGTTTAAAATGAGTCACAGCCGACGAACATTTAGTGACTAATTACAGAAACAATATTGTGGATCATCAATCGTGACAGATCGTATGATAAAATTAAAGTAATATCGGACATTTGTGACGCGACGCGACGTATCATATATTACTGTTCGTACGGAAACGACATTTTTAGCGAAGTTTTACTTGTTTTTGCAAGTGGCAATTAATTTGAGCACTGGTGCTTCTCATATGGTCCCATGTAAAATTGAATAAAAATCTGACCAGTACTTAATAAAACATATTTAACTAACTTCGATTACATATGATATTCTCAATTTACATTCTACATTCTGTTTTCTATAATCTAAAAATTTTGCATTATTGTTGTCATAATTATTTTTTGTGTGTCGTCATATCCATTGCAGCCATAGCTGCATAACTGGTTTCCGAATAAGCAATAAGCCAGCAATGGACAGGCTGCTATGTGAATTTATCTTCTGGCTTTATTTTACAGCAGACACGCTTGATTTATTGATGTCTAGTGGCGCCGGTACCTGAATTTTAATTCTTTTGCCGTGCCTTAAATGAATAGGGTTTGCAAGTTAAGTCAGATATATAGATCGGAGTTTTTATAGCTTAGCTTATATTTTTACATTTTAATTTCTATATACTAGAGCGATACAATGAAGTCTTTTTTATTTTAATTAAGTATAAATATAAGTTGAGACAATCTAGTCTTTCATCAAGGGTGGGTGGTCTTTATTAATTAATGTAATCGAGACCAACTTAAATTGAGAATGCTAACGCCACGATAATTTTCCATGTAGTTAATCTTATTACGCTATATGATGATTTCTCCTTTCCAATAATTCCATCATTGTTTGTACTTCCAAACATCGAGAAATATTTCTTTTATTGCCTCCCATCGCTGCCTACCATTGAGTACACTCCACAAGCCTCGTTTGAAGAAGGACATTGTCATAGCGCTCGGCAAACACCGTGGAGGGGAGCTCATTCCAAAGCCGGATAGTACGTGGCAGAAAAGATCTTTGGACAAGCGCCGTCAATGAATGCAGCGGTTCCAATTAATATGGATGAACTGTACTCCGGTGGTGGAAAGTGTGATGGTAAAAAGGAGATGAGGGGATCATTTCGAATAATTCCTCAGAGCACTAAAATATTTCTAAAAAGTAAATTTTATAGTATCTGGCAACCCTGTACATACATAATAATATTTATATTAAAATCGTCCGGCGTCCACTGAGGTTGCGAGTGGCGTTGTGTTGTTTACAAGACGCGCACACATAAAAATTCTAATTCATTCCATAATTAGTCATTATAATAAACTGTTTTCCGATAAAGTATTGTAAGTTTATGCGCATTGTATAATTTAAGTTGCTGTGGTTATGGTTTTATTAGGAACTCTTCAAATCCGATCACGCTTCGCTGTGTGGTTGAATATACATATTTTTTAAAAGTATATTATTTTTTGTTTTGTACCCACTCGCGCGCCGTCGATTATGTTTTGCTAAAAACTTTCCCTGAATTTCCTATAATCTATATATTAATAAGAGAAGCAAAAACTTTGTACCCTTTTTTACGAAAAATTTCCTACACATAGATAACATAGAGAAGGAGTGCGGAATGCTAATTTTTTTTAAATTATGCATTAAAAATACATTAAAACAATAAAAAAAACATTACACACACTATATTTGACACACACTATATACTCTTTGTATATTGTCAAGCTTTTGTTATTCCTTAAAGTCTGTGGTCAAATTAAGAATAGGTTAATATTATTTATCTTTAATATTATTTGCCTATAATGTAGTCTTGGCGAAATCTGTGATTATAGAAGTATAAATACTTTCTGACAATAGAACCATAATCATGTTCAAACTTATAATTTCAATTAATTATAGTC
The DNA here is from genome assembly GCF_003987935.1 of Bombyx mandarina. Next base: position 431,623 of record NW_021011623.1, read on the forward strand.
AAATTTCGACTACTACGGGACCACTAGTTATAATAAATAGCTGGGAACAAACCACGCATGGTCATCGGGCCCTAATTTAGGATTCCCTGTGTAATGGATACCAGAGACTGACTATACTTATATACGTTTTTTTTATTGCTTAGAAGGGTGGACGAGCTCACAGCCCACCTGTTGTTAAGTGGTTACTGGAGCCCATAGACATCCATACAACGTAAATGCGCCACCCACCTTGAGATATAAGTATAAATAAAATAATTTATGAAGTCGTCGTGGCCTAAAGGATAAGACGTCTGGTGCATTCGTATCGAGCGATGCACCGGTGTACGAATCCCGCAGGCGGGTACCAATTTTTCTAATGAAATATGTACTTAACAAATGTTCACGATTGACTTCCACGGTGAAGGAATAACATCGTGCAATAAAAATCAAACCCGCAAAATTATAATTTGCGTAATTACTGGTGGTAGGACCTCTTGTGAGTCCGCACGGGTAGGTACCACCGCCCTACCTATTTCTACCGTGAAGCAGTAATGCGTTTCGGTTTGAAGCTGGGGCAGCCGTTGTGACTATACTGAGACCTTAGAACTATATCTCAAGGTGTGTGGCGCATTTACGTTGTAGATGTCTATGGGCTTCAGTAACCACTTAACACCAGGTGGGCTGTGAGCGCGTCCACACATCTAATCAATAAAAAAAAACCTATGTTACAAAGGAACATTTTGTTTGGGATGGGAATTTAGAATGTTTTCCCTATTATTCTTCCATTTTTTTCCCTACCTAAGCTGACGATAGCCTTGAGAGGCTATTTCAGCGTAACCTTAACTAGTAGGTGAGCTCACGGGGCTCAAACCTGACGACTCTTCTTCGGCTTAACGCTACTCGTGTACATAATTTAAAACACTTTTACTATTTAGTCGTTTTAAGACCACGACAACTGTGAAGTACTAGAAACATCGGAATTTGTCAAAATCATATCAATAAACGCTAGATTAAACCGTAAAATTATTTTAAATTACATTTAAACAATGTTTTATTGATGTATTGATTGTTCAACGATAAATAATTACGTGCTTAATTACGTCACAAAACCAAGAAGAATAAACAGTTCACTATATTCCTCAGACGTCAAGTCCTCTTCTATACTGAGCCACATAACTTATTTTCAAGGCAGCAAACATAATCTATACAAATAAATAGCATTGAAGTGCAATGGCGGATCCAGGGGGAGGGTCATGGGGGTCATGACCACCCCCTGAGCTGGGTCCAGGACTTAGGTGGACCACTAATTGAATATAATGATTTTATTTAAATATTTTGTCACTATACAGATTTTATGTAACTACATACCTTCAATATTTAATTAATTTATTATAATATAATAACTTTGTATAATGGCAAACGCTTGGGAACGAAGGCATCTAAATTTTGACTATGTGACCCCCTCCTGGCGCCAAAGCTGGATCCGCCCTTGTTGAAGTGTCTGTTTGTAATATTAAAATAACCGCTTTTTACTACATGCGTATGAATGTACATACATATGGTAGATATACCAAAATAACATTTTTTTTTTTTTTTTTTGACTGTTTGTTCCGGTTAATCTCTGGAACGGCTGGACCGATTTTGATGAGACTTTCACCGGCAGCTGATTTAAGAAGATCTATTTTAGAAAAATTCTAAAATTAATTATAAAATAATGTTTTATTAATTATCACGCGGACGAAGTCGCGATCACAGCAGGTATTCTAATATTATCAATGGAAGTTGATTGAACAGAAGATGAATCATGAAGCAAATCCCGACAAAGCTTAATAAACAAACAGAAAGAATTAAGTTATTCATCAAACATTACACAGTTGCTTACGTAAAGTATAGTTATCTGTATCTATTCGTCATGAATAGTTCTAATGTTGTGTTTGAGCAAGTGTCTCCCGATTTGTCGCCGGAACATTTCACCGTGAACACAATGCGTAACAAATTGTGTTTATTATTTGAACAACATGGCGGAGAAATTTAGGCGGGCTCCGTAATTACTAAGAAACGTGAGAAGATAAGATAAATGAATTTAATTTTTAAGCTATTGCATAGCTTTTATCGCGGGCCTTGAGCGCGGCGACCGAATCATGAAATTCCGTAACGAAAAAAACCTTCCACCCCTCACTCCGCCTACCATGTAGCTCGCGTTCAACACATTCACACGTTGCGCTTGTGTAATGTTTGTGAAAAAGCGCGTGGCGTGACGTCACACTGCATGCGCATCATGAAAAGCCTGCCCATCTCTTTCTCGCGCGGTCTAGCTTATACGCAACGAATTAATAGAATGAACAACTAACCCACTGAATTTTTTACTCGATATAATATGTTATAGTGGCGGCTAATTTGAAGAAAACACAAATGCTTTTGTACTATTTTTGTTTTTTGTTTAAAATGGATAAGCCGCCACCCACTTAGAGATATGTTGTTGAAGTCTCAATTGTGTAGTACCACCGTTCAAACTAGGATTCTTCGCGGCAGATTAGGCGTGCGTCTGTCTGTATATTGCACACAATACGTCTTACCACCGGCAAAAAAAAGTTAAAAAGTCCTATAAAAAATCAATGAAATCGATTCAAATACAATGGCAATGCAAAATGAGCGGTAGGCAGCGGCTTGGCTCTGCCCTTGGCATTGCTGAATTCCATGGGCGACGGTAACCACTCACCATCAGGTGGGCCGTATGCTCGTCTGCCTACAAAGGCAATAAAAATAAAATAAAAAAGAGCTGTCATTGAAAAAGTTCGGCTGTATAATGCAGATTTTTATGTGCGAAACTAAATATAGGTACCAAAATTTTTTTAATAAACAAAATCCACATCGGTTTATTTTCATGAACTTCAATCCGGAAAACGAAATAAACGTTAAATCGGCCTTCGAAACATGTGAGGCAATAAGGACATACGAATCGAGTTTCTCAACAGTTTGTACAGACTTAAGCTAGGAACATAAAACGCGGGATGTACTCTCTGTTCCGTTATCTAATCTATGACAAACGACAGTATCACGGTGTAGACAAAGCGAATACTGGAAAGCTTTGGTACGCGAAGCTTTTCGACTTAACCTGAACCGTTTTCTTTTATTCCGTACGCCTTTGAACTAAAAATAGGGAAACATTCTGATTTCGGCATTACTTTAAACAGAAATCTCTAAAACTCAGCTTATACAATCAAATTGGGAGTTCGACTTCAGGTCTGAAGATAATTGGCGGGATTGTGTCGTATCTTGACCACTGATCTTGACAATGACCACGACCACTCCACAAGCTAGTAGGCCGTGATTTCCTTCATTCGACTAGTGCAATAAAAACTTGATTTTTAATTTTATTTTGACTAAATCAATTAAATAGAGGTTCATAATTAAATTATTTCAATTATAAAGCGAATATACCATATAATATATGTGAAACACATAAATATGATACAAGACTTTAACAAAAAAAATACATGTGTGCAATTCACACGTGGTAGAAGTGAAACCTTCCAAAATTAAAATACAATTATCCTAAACGTCTTAAGTATATGTAAAATTTTGTCATTAGTAAATAATTGTAAGGTAGCGCCCTCTGTGAATTGATATTTTAATTTCACGTATAATCCTAAATTAAAATTCACTACAAGAGCTTTCATACACACGTTAGTATTAAAAAATCTCACAGATGGCGCTGTATTAAATAGTATGTATATTTCTGTCTCATTCTTTGCTGGCTTCATCCTACACATTTTTGTATTTGTGTCTCTTACCTGTCGTTTTTTCCGTTGCATCCGGTTTGAAATCACAACGATTCTAAAGAAGTTTTCACTTCAAAAATAAAATCCGTTTTCAATAAAATGAAAAGAGAATATTATCAATGTGGTCAAACTCAATTAAATAGGCCTTATCATCAATGTGGTCAAAGTCAATTTAATAATCATAAGGATAGTTCATGAAAATACTAGCTTTCCAATAAATAAATAAATCATTAAAATCGGTTTACCTACATAATAGTTCTGTCGAATTCAGAAGTTAAAAAGCTGCTGTACCGAAATCCGAAAGGTATTTAATCATAGAATCCTCCAACCCTTCCACAGGTTCTAAATACGTCAGGATATTGACCGCAGGGCCATTGTTTACATCTGCACGCAGCTATACATAGAACGCATGATACACTAAATGTACAGTATGACACTTGTTTGTTCACGATATGATAACAGGTCACGTTCCCGTACTATTCAATATTAGTTTGTTTATTTAGAAGGCACACTGTTTGTGCTACTACTGTTATTGTTCATTTTAATTACGTAGATTGATGTTATTGGCGAGAATCTCGTTAGTATAATAGCTTTGTAGTTTAACTATCGTTTTATTTATTTATTTCCCTTGTAGGCAGGCGAGCATACGGCCCACCTGATGGTGAGTGGTTACCGTCGCCCATGGACTTCAGCAATGCCAGATATAGATAGGAAATTATAAAACTTGTCCTCGTCGACGGATATATCAGTGCAGGACCTAAATCAGGAGCTACAAACTTGAAATTTTGGTAGTTGCTACCTATCATTGAAAGCGTCTACTAAGTAGGAACTTTTGGAAATTCCTCAATTAATTAGGATGAAAGAAGGAATATATGTATAAAAGACATTTCATATCATATTTTTTTTGATTCGAAATAAATATCCACGAAAAACGACAATATTTTCAAATTTCCATCCCTAAGAGATGCATTAATAGGGATCGAAAACAATTATTAGAACTATGCATTCCTAAGCGATTTATCGGACTGTAACGAAACTTAGTGTGATTGCTGTTGGTACTCCGGGGAATATTATTGTCATGTTACCGAGATACAAAAAAATCTGTTTCTCATTCTTCTTCTTCTTTGTCTCTACCATATTCCACTAGGTGAGGTCGGCACAGCAAAAAAAATTCTATTCCATTCTGTTCTATCAGCCGTCATCTCACACACATACTGGTGGTAGGACCTCTTGTGAGTCCGCACGGGTAGGTACCACCACCCCGCCTATTTCTGCCGTGAAGCAGTAGTGCGTTTCGGCTTGGAGGGTGGGGCAGCCGTTCTAACTATACTGAGACCTTAAAACTTATATCTCAAGATGGGTGGCGCATTTACGTTGTAGATATCTACGGCTCCAGTAACCACTTAACATCGGGTGGGCTGTGAGCTCGTCACCCCATCTAAGCAATAAAAAAAAAACCTCACTCCTCTCTCTCTCGTATCGTCATTCACACACTCCATCCATGTCTTCTTTGGTCGCCCTCTTCGCTCTCTACTTTGCACTACCATTTCCATAAATCTCCTAGTTGACATGCATGTTTTTCATTCATTTAGCGAAAATCATAGCGGGGCGCGACCGAGTTCAACTAATTTTAGTCATAATTTCAGGTCATAGTTAAAGATTCTCTTTTTAAATTCTTTATCGATCGTGTAAGTACCTACCCTACACCGCATTTCCATTGGTAATTCTTGACCCTTCCTATTCCATTTTTCCTAGGAGGAATCTAAATACCGGATGACAGATTTTTATTCTGCACGAAATGTCTAGAGGTGAAACACGTGAAGTCTCGTCAATTTTTTCATTATTGCTTAGATGAGTGAACAAGCTATCTACTGTGGCTGTGTAAAAGGTTACCGGTCCATAGACATCGACAACGTAAATGCCGCCACCCACCTAGAGTCATGAGTTTCAAGGTCTCAGTTTTTACAGTACAACGGCTGCCCCACTCTTCAAACCGAAACGCATTACTGCTTCAAGGCAGAAGTAGGCAGGGTGGTGGTACCTCTCTGTGCGGACTCGCAAGAAGTCCTACCACCATACGTTTATTATTTTTACTTACAATTTCACACATAGACGTCGTCTTTGATCACGAAAACTGCAAAGTGTTCAAAACTTCGGAAAATAATAAAACGGGATTACTTAAATCGGAAACGTCAGTTTAATTTTATACAGAAGACTACAAACTTCGCGGTTATTTTTTTTTACTTTTATGATTTGCAACTAAACTATTCGCAAATTAATAATAATAAATATTGGTCATATTAAGTTTTTTGGGATACGAGGAATATTAGTTCATTTTGGGGAGGCGGAGGATAACTTAATTAGATAGTGTCATATTGTAGGATATATCCATGAGCTAGGATGACCGCTTGTCACCGGGACATAATATGCCGACTACCTTGAAAATCAATTAAAAAAGTAATCCAAGTTTAAGTTATAATCCCAGCTATACCCCAGAAATCGCCATACCCAACCTAATTACCTGCGTTTTTGCACATTTCAATAGAGTTAATCCTTAATCCTGCCAAGGACTCCATCTTCAAATAACACTCACAAGTCCATAATAAAGTTCTTATAAACTTTTATTACCATTTTTCAATAAACGAATCTAATCCGTACACCAAAGGCATAACGCACATTTTTGTATTACTGCGTTTCGAATAATACTGCGAATGTAGTAGCATTGAAATTCGAACGTTAACTGCAAAACTTTAGGGTGTATTTCTGTACAAAAGAATAATATCCCATTACTGTAAAAGTATTAAACGATAATAAATGTTTATAAATACGTGTTTTTATAAAATTTTAAATGGCCTTTATTAATGCAACCATAAAGTTTATATTGGCTAAATTTTTGTTCTTCATTTTTCAGGTAAAAATCTTCGATGGACTTGATCTCCAATGGTAATGTCACGTAATTCGACACTTCACATCTCGGGATATGGTATTTATAAAGAAATCCCTTATTTACCGAAATGTTTATAGAGTATTTTTCTATGGCTTAACTCGCTAATCTGGGTTTTGAATGTTTTTTTTTTTCTGTCGACTTACTCATTCGTAATTATGGGGTAAGGAAATAACTGAATGCATGAGATATCCTTTTGACAACTACGGAATATTTGCTAAAGAGCGTCTCAGCCAGAGGGGTACAAAGGTTCTAGGTAGATATGGTAATAATAATTGGTAAGCTGTCTAAGAGCTGCCTCAAAGCTTTTTTTTTTATTCCCTATTGTAGGCAGATGAAGCATACGGCCCGCCTGATGGTGAGTGGTTACCGTCGCCCATGGACTTCAGCAATGCCAGGGGCAGAGTCAAGCGCCTGCCAACCGTTTACCACCGTATGTTCTTAGACGAAGCACATTTGTTAGCCGCTGTAGGATCTTATACGACATTGTTAGCGATTTATCGGCGATGATTGAAAAATCACTGGTGACCCGGAGGCCTTTCCAGTTTCATCAGGACAGGCTAGCAAAGGGATGGAGGAATGGGATTTGCTAACAGCTACCCGAGCGCCTCCCAGCGAGACCTATCTCTGCAGCCTAAGCAGCTGCTTGGATATATTTGTGCTAGCCGTTCAGAAATGACCATGGTCTAATGTAAGACTTTGACCTCGTGTCGTTTCATATGGTTGGCGGTATTCCCCTCTTATGTGGATCTTCACGACGACCTGGTTCTTGAAATGATCCTTAAATATACGAAGACAGATCACCGTACTTGTCTAAGAGTTCAACGCGACACTTAGTCTATAGCATCACCTCGCTCAGTAAAACCTCTTAGGTAACGGTTACGCAGCTATTAATCAACCCCCTTTTTTTCTACCTATGCTGATAGCTCTGATAGGCTATTTCAGCTTCTCGTTGACGTATAGGTGAGTTCACGGGGCTCAAACCTGAGTGTTGCTAACACTGGCCCTAGCAAGAGCAGTGCTTCGCAGAATCTACCACCGGATCGGAAACGCGACCCACTGAGAAGATCCGACGAGAAACTCAGTGGGCTAAAGCGGTTGCATCTTAGAGTTCAACCACCGGTCCAGGTTTTTTTTTAATTTTTTTATTGCCCTTGTAGGCAGACCCACCCACCTGATGGTGAGTGGTTACCGTCGCCCATGGACTTCAGCAATGCCAGGGGCACAGCCAAGCTGCTGCCTATCGCTAATCGGCTACCGGTTAATCGGCATAACGTCCGCACTTTCCATTGCATCAGTCAACCAGCCCCTAGGCAATGTAGACCTCTGGTGCATAGTCATGCAATGCAATAAATGGTTTTATAACTTAGCTCTCTTTTAAAGATCAATGACGTCAGCTATGACGTTACGCTTTCTAATAATACATGTCGAGTACATTTTCCGTTTTACCCATATATTTATGCGCAGCGATCGGTGTCTAAACGCTACTAGCCTCTGTAAAATAAACATTGGCCCCTAAAATAAACATGGAACACACGGGATGTTGACGACAGAGTGTTTCCAACGAATACACTCGGGGATAGCGGTCGGAATACATATTAGATATAAAGTTAAACGCGGACACAGCCAAAACGGATAGATTTTTATTAGCCACGTCGGCAAATTATCAGCAACTAGCAATCTTCTCAGTGGGTTGTAGATTCTGCGAAGCACTGCTCTTGCTGGGGCCAGTGTTAGAAACACCTCCGGTTTGAGCCCTGGGAGCTCACCTACACACTAGGGTATTGATGATATACCCTCTCAAGGCTATCAGCATAGGTAGGAAAAAAAGGGGGAAACTTAAAAAAAAACTAGCAATATTGATACATTTCTAATCGGATGTCGGCTCACAAAAACCCTAAACACACATTCCTAGTATCAAAACTGCAAGAGTAATAATATAACGAATCGAATAGTTTCCTTTTAACATTCAGAGTTGAGTGCGATCGTGGACTAAAAGTGAAAAAATTTATAAGGAACATTATTAAAAAGTTTTGAATCGATCGTGGTCTAAAGAATAAGTGTTTCATGAGCTCCTTCATCCATGTAAGCAATTAAAAATCAATGTCTATCATAAAGCTACCAACACAGTATCTGAAGGCGACGAATGAGGCTCTTAAGCAAAATACACAATTTGTTATCATCAGTATCATTTATTATCTAAACAGCTTTTATTGGTTAAGATTATTGGTGGAGGGAATTTTTTTTCTTCTTACTTTAAATTAGAAATGTCATCATTGTAATCAAGTCAATTAAATATGCATTATTAACACACAAACTACCGGTCAGATTTTGATACCATTTAAATGGAAGGATTTAAAACAAGAGAAGAATCATTAAAATCAGTTCACCTAGAAAAACGTTGCTAGAAAAACATATGAATAAAAATGCATTCGGATTGAGAACTTCCGCCTTTTTAAAGGGTTAAATCACTACATAGTATAAAACAAAGTCACTTTCTCTGTCCCTATATCCTTATGTATGCTTAAATCTTTAAAACTACGCAACGGATTTTGATGCGGTTTTTTTTAATAGATAGAGTGATTGAAGAGGAAGGTTTATATGTATAATAACATCCATTAAATAGTGGAGAAATCAATAATAAATTACAGTTTCCGAAACGAAGCGAAGGCGGGTCGCTAGTACCTACATATAGCGTAAGCTCTCAAAAGGGAAAAATACCCCGATTTTGAAACATTCTTTATTGATGCTCCGCTTGGTCCTATTGGTCTTAGCGTGATGTTTTATAGTCTATAGCCTTCCTCAATAAATGAGTTATCTGCCACTGAAAGAATTTTTCAAATCGAATCAGTAGTTCTCGAGATTGGCACGTTCAAACAAACAAACTCTTCAGCTCTATAATATTTATTAATATTATAACAATTTATAAAAATAATTTACATTTTTCCATTTTATTTTAATAGCTAAGGTAGGTATTAAAAATTTAAATAATGTGTAAGTGTATACACTTACGGTCTAGTTTTCGGAGGGCGGGTCGCTAGATACATTATAAAATACACTGTCTTATTGATGATACTTTATTATTTGTATTTTTAACTTGTACTACACTACATACTAGTTGGCATATCGTTTTTTTTTTCATATGCGTTGGGTTCGAAGTGCGACCTGTATTAAAGTGGCCACTTGAAGAGACATCGTGTTCGCCTACCGGCTTTTGCTCAAAGGATTATCTGGGTCACATACAGATATGATAGTAGCTGTGAAAGATTATCTAGAAGATTGCACAAAGTGGGAATGAGTTGCTCGCTCCGGGAATTTCAATATTGTAAAATTGTTATGTTATAATTACTTATTGTAATATGAATATTAAAAAAAAAAAAAATATTTAAAATAAAAATAAAAATCTAATATTAAAAAAAAAAAAAAAAAAAAAAAAACATGCCCGCTGAGTTTCTTGCCAATTCTTCTCAGGACGGAGGCTAATTATTGTGAATTGGCGGTAATTCTTTTGACGTTCAATAAGTATGTACTTTCATTTATGTTGAATAAAACTTTTTTGATTTTGATTTTTGATTTTGATTTTATAGAATTTGCAAGCAACTAAGTTTTTGCACGTCCATAATCTTGTCACTAATGGTGTTGGTAAGTTTTAGGTATTTTAATTTAATATTTTGTTCGGTTTTCGCGAGTTGTAGATATTACGCGTTTTATCTCGTCGTTATATGTATTACTAGCTGTACCCGTCCGCTTCGCTGGGCATTTAAAATTAACATTATTATTTCTCACCCCCACAAAGATTCTCATCATTAACGCCACCGCAACTGGTGTAGGGAGTCCAACACTCATATAAATATTAGCCTACTGTCTCTCGAACGCCCCACGAAGGAAGGGATACGTGCAAAGTTAACCCATAATATACGAGTATTTTTACGATTTCATAATTTTATTAAAACATCATCATCATCATCTCAGCCGGTCCACTGCTGAACACAAGCCTCTCCAATCGATCTCCATTGCGGCTGGTCCGTTGAAACCTGCATCCAACGTGACCCAGCTAAAATTAAAACATAGGACCAGTTAATGTAATCCTTCTACGAAGTCTGAGAGCGCAAATTGCGGTAAACTCAGACTCAGCCCAATGTATTACTAAGCATAATTCTACTAATATTATCCACTTTAGTTGGCCTGTTCTCAAATGTAGCTGTGTTCTTATCATGTCTATTTCAAGCGACAGATTCCTATCCTTCAATGTAAATGAGGTAGCCTACTCTGGGGGCAAATAAGTATCACTCATATAACGGTCCTGCTGGTATTTAGCAGAAGACAAAAAGACTCTTCAAACTACAGCTGCTATTTCTACATATCTTAAGCTGTAGTGGTCAGCTAATTTTCTAATCTCAAACTCATCCTAACTAGTTCCTAGCACCGGCACTAAAAGAAGCGGTTGGCCGGGGGAGCACCGGCCGGCACTTTGTCCCCCGCTGAGGCGTTCGCGCCCGATAGCGGGGGCAATGGAGTAGGGGAGGGAGCGATGGATGTGGTTCAGCCTTAATGGATCACACCTATCGCTTCCTGCAGGGAAACTTGAACCACTCCGCTGGGGCTCAGGACATGTTGCTCCAAACCATGGCGGAGTGGTCAATTGACGTGGCTGTGGTCGCCGAGCCATACTTCGTTCCCCCAGCGGATGACTGTTGGTTTGGGGACGTTGATGGCTTGGCGGCCATACATATCAGAAGAACCGCGATGGTCCCCCCCCTGGCGANAAAAAAAAAAAAAAAAAAAAAAAAAGCACCGGCACTGGAGCATTGATATCGACGCGGTTAGCGTTAACAATTTATAGTTTTCGCCTTTATTGACATTACGATATTGGAGATCCCAGGCTATTAGATAAATCATAAAGCAAAAACTTTGCAAACTTTTTAACGAAAATTGTGCGGACGGAGGAGTATGAAATTATAGAGAACTAGTCGTACTCGCCCGCTTGGCTGGGCATATAAAATTAATATTATTATTATTATTAGGGAGTCCAACACTCATATAAATATTAGCCTATCCATTAAGTACATGTATTTTCTACATGGATACCAAGTTTCAAGTCAATCGAATGCAGGGTTCAGTAGTTATAACGGAACATCTGTAAAAACCACTGAAGATTTATATATTAGTATAGATTACCGACATTTCCAAGACTATACATTTGTCCATTAGAAACCGAGACACAAAAACACTAGATTAGCGTATTGTATTGGTTTCTTTTAATTGCATTTTAATTCGTTAAATTTTATCAGACAAGTTATTTTTATTCGTTTAGATCGCTTAATATTTTTAATCAAACAAAGATATCACGCGTAACTCAGAAAAATGCGGCTTAAACTTTGTATGGTATGACGTAACCTAAACAGTTAGTAATGAATCATAATCTTAAAATGGCCTGGAATATACCCTAATTTCCAATTAGGCTTTGAGTACATCAAAACATTACATTAAAATTCGATTTAATTAATTATCGCACACCAATTTTTTTGGCTGAAGTCCGCGAGCTACGATGACCACACACCATCAGATAGTCCGTACCCTCGTCTGTCCATCAAGGCAATAGCAACAAAGAAAAGTAGACAAGTAAAATTTCAAATACAAACCCATTCAAAATAAGAGATTAACATTCAGCTTCCGATAATGATCTCGTGAATGGACACTTCCCTCCTCTAGCTTAGAAGCGAGTTATTTTCTCATACAGCGAAGGGCTATTTAAATAAATATCTTGAACTTATGCGGGCTAGTTATCCGCGCTAAACTACAGTTTTTAATGCAATCCTGAACAGAGAAATACATTATTAAAATTCCTTCTAAAGTTTCGCATTTGTTTGTTGTTGTAATGTTATTTTCTACGACGTATCAAATACCTTACAGTTTTCATAGTAACTGACGAGTAATGTGCTATTTGCCCGGTCACCGTCCTCGTCGAACCCGTCGCTTGCGACGAAGAGCTCGACGAGCGAACTAACCCATAGACACAGCCCACTCAGTTTCTTGCCGGATCTTCTCAGTGGGTCGCGTTTCCGATCCGGTGGTAGATTCTGCGAAGCACTGTTCTTGCTAGGGTCAGTGTTAGCAACATTCCGGTTTGAGCCCCGTGAGCTCACCTACACGTTAGAGTGAAGCTGAAATAGCCTCTCAAGACTATCAGCACAGGTAGGAAAAAAAAATTACAGGTGACCCTCCTTATAGCACGGTATTTTACAACACAGTTCCACTTTAACATGAAAAGAAAAATCCCTGAAACTCTTATTATACACGGTACTACTATAACAAGATAACGAAATTTTTGTTTACATTTTTTTGAAAATTACATTATCCACTATGAACACACAATATGTGGAATAACCGAAATTTTACTGCTTATTTTTTGTATATTATGTAAAAAAAAATACATAGAGGCATAGTTGAGATGTTTCATTCAGAAAAATGTCTTTCCTTTTTATACTAGATTCTAGTCTCATATCTTTGTAGAAACGTATCTACCGTTTTTTTTTTATTGCTTAGATGAGTGGACGAGCGCACAGCCCACCTGGTTTTAAGTGGTTACTGAAGCCCATACACATCTACAACGTAAATGCGCCACCCACCTTGAGATTAAGTTCTAAAGTCTCAAGTATAGTTACAACGGCTGCCCTACCTTTCAAACCGAAACGCATTACTGCTTCACGGCAGAAATAGGCAGGGTGGTGGTACCTGCCCGCGCGGACTCACAAGAGGTCCTACCACCAGTAAACCGTTTTACAGAAGGGTTTTATTATGATTATTGACGTTTCGACTACTTTACAGCTTTCGTGGTCACGAACGACTGACCTAACTTAACTGATGGAGCTTATTTTTAACAACAACGAAATTAGAGGCTGCGTTGTAAAGAATTCTTGCTTTGCAGCCGACAAGGAGCGCAATACTAACTAAATTTATAGCCAAGTAAATAAGTACGGTGAATGCATAAACCGTAGAGTATGTATAACTAGGGCGTGTCTGCTGCAACAATGTGTTATAAAAATGTTAAAAAACGTGCTAGTCGCCAAGCTTACGTAGAATGGACTATTTATTTCAAAGCGAAATCTCTTTTGGTTTGATTGCTTCTTTTATAGTGTTGCTGTATTTTTTTTTCTTTTTTTATTGCTTGGATAGTTGGACGAGCTCACAGACCACCTGGTGCTAAGTGGTTACTGGAGCCCATAGACATCTATAACATAAATGCGCCACCCAAATTGAGATATAATTTCTAAAGTCTCATTATAGTTACAACGGCTGCCCCACCCTTCAAACCGAAACGCATTACTGCTTCACGGCAGAAATAGGCAGGGCGATAGTACCTACCCGCGCGGACTCACAAGAGGTCCTACCACCAGTAATTACGCAAATTATAATTTTGCGGGTTTGATTTTTATTATACGATGTTATTCCTTCACCGTGGAAGTCAATCGTGAACATTTGTTGAGTACGTATTTCATTAGAAAAATTGGTACCCGTCTGAGATTCGAACACCGGTGCATCGTTCGACACGTATGCACCAGACATCTTATCCTTTGGGCCACGATGACGTATAGTTACCACGGCTGCCCCACTTTCATTGCTGCTTCACGACATATGTATATAGCTGTTGTGCTCAACAATTGAACCAGAGGCCAAAATTTTACCCATGTTTACACCATATTTTTTTATTCCCCATGGCTCTTGATAAATTGGTGACGTCTTAAACGTTTTCATCGATTGGTTTTAATTGTTTTATGGACTATCAACGGTTTTATCGATGCGTTGAACTTCGTTTATGACCTTTTAGTTTTTACTCACCTACGCCAAAGAGCGAAGCGTTCATGGCCTAATTATATAAGTGCCTTGTTCGAAGTTCGAGTGGTGCTGTCGATCGGACGCTGGGAAACGCAATTTTCTTACATATAATAGTGCACGCCTATTATGTGATCGTAAATGTAACTATACTGAGACCTTGGAACTCATATCTCAAGGTGGGTGGCGGCATTTGCGTTGTAGATGTCTATGGGCTCCGGTAACCACTTAACACCAGGCGAGCCGAGAGCTCGTCCACTAACCTAAGCAATAAAAAGATGTGATGTGAAATGATGAAATATTCCGTAGTATTATTATTATATATATTCCGTATTTTTATACATTTCCATATAATATTCCGTATTGCGCAAACGAACGCTCTGAGATCGTGGTCAATAAATGATAAAAAAATATGTTATTTTTTGTACGTTATTACAAAGTTAAGTCGTACACTGTGTGCATTACTAATAAAAATCTTACGTTACGGACGTTTTTTCCAGTTAGGGTACCCCTTCGCATCGTCCCATGAACGATGACACGATGAAGGAATAACAACCTTCATTCAAAGTTCAAAACATTTAATGTTCTGAAGCAATCGCCTACCTCCCCATTTGTGGCGGGAAGCAATCTCACGGCTGACTTTGTGGCCATCGTTTTGAGTTCCATCATTTCACGCAATACAATTGATACTGCGATCTCGTGCATCAAAGTGGATTTAACTCTCAAGTATCTTCCCGGTAACCACTTAACACCTGATGAGCCGTGAGCTCGTTGGCACGTCTTAGCGATATAAGTACTTAACGCGCTCGGGCAGTTGTTAGCAAATTCCACTCCTCCTGGCTGAGCCTTTGCTCGCCCATCTGTCCTGGTGAAACTGGAAAGGCCTCCGGGCTACCAGTAATCCTTCAATCATAAAAAAAAAAAACTTAACAATACAATGCAGCAAAACAAGATCTAATAAGTAAAAAAAACAATCGACATACCACTTTTTATTTCTTTCAATAATTCAATTAAAATTGACAGAAACATCCAATGTGTATTATTATTAAGGAATTCCCACGTTCATTATTAACAATCATAAAGACATTTTAACAAGCGAACTGTAAACACAAAAAATTCGCTGCGTTCAATGTTTAGAGTTAGGGTAACAGCGCTATGGTGTAGAGACGGACTCTTAGTTTTTTGGGGCTTCGCAAGGAAATAGCGATGGACCTTTATATTTACACATGGCTGTCTGTTCGCCATTTTAATAAGAATCGGAAGGTACACAGCAATAAGCCATGGTTATTTTATTTTGTTAATTTGGTCACATTGCTGGGTGGCTACCAGAAAATCTTGAAAAATTAACTGTGGTGGGCAAGGTAGAAGGGAAAAGACCCGCCGGCCAGCCACCAAACCGTTAATCAGATCAGATAACTGCGCTCACTGGACTCTCTGTTGCGACCGCCCTGAGAGAAGCCGAAAACCGAAGGAAATGGAAGCTGATGGTACAAAGAGCCACGAAGGGCTTTCAGGGACACGACCTTCAGCAATGAAGTATGCGACTAAGAAGAAGAAGTCTAGCAATTGTGAAAGTGCATAAATATGATAAAATGAAACCAAGTCGTTAGATAGCCTATCCTCTAAAAGCACTTTAAAGTATCAGTAAATAACTACCATTTTAATGGGATTTTATTCTATACCTCCTTCTCCTTGTTTCATTTCATTTCATTCAGATTAATTACAGTGTTTAGAACATCAACTTGACCGCTCCATATCATTTTCAATAAAGCAGAATACGTATGTATTTATTAATTTATAATTTTTATAAGCTCGACACTAGCAACAACAGGATCAAAAGAAGCCAATAGCCATACTTAAAAAAACTGATTTCTACTGATTGCCTATATACTTAAGTGTATGTAAGTAGTATTTGCGTATATTGGAAACTGTTTTTGTTTAATTGCAACGATTTCGGTAACGTCAAACTGAAATATCACTATATTTATATAGTTTTGCTGGCACTGTTGACAGTTTTAGACGACATGTCTACAGCCTTGCTCAATGAGTTTTTTCAATTAAGTAATAGCGTATTTGGTAGTAAATGTGTAATTATGTAAGGTCTTCCTATAATGTTATATATAGTTTTTTTTTTGTTTTTTTATAAATAATGAACCGCTTTTTTGTCGATGCATGCAGTCGGTACCTATAATTGTGTTAGCATTTAGTGTGAATTCAATGTATATGATACCTGTAATGTTCTGTGCTGATGTATATCATGTTGGTACCCAATAAATAAAATAAAATAAAAATAAAGAAACTAACAAAATCGCTGTTATTTTATGTCCACTTTAGCTCATCATTATCACAGCTTCAAGTGGCAGTACAATCAACGTTTCCGCTCCTGTTAATCTTAAATACCGTCGGCGCTCAAGTGTTATGGTTGCGCCGAGCACATTGCGAGTTCGAGTTGAAGTTTGTAAACAGTCTCTTAACTTGCAAGAAAGATACGAATAGTCAACTTTAAGGTTGGGCCTAGGTTGGGCCGCTTTAACAATTCTGATCGTATTTGTTAGAGCTGTATCAAAAAAAAAACCAAAGTTTCTATTCGCATATTTTGTAGGTTGTGCTTTTTCCGTTACCATGTGCACGAAATACGATATGATATATATTGCGCTTTGAACTTTGTCGTCATAGTACATATCGACGCTTGTAAGGCAAACGTGATTAAGCGACAATGCGTGAACTTTACAGTAGACTAATTTAAAGTTGAAATACCTAAAAAAAATTATATTTTAACGAATCTAGCTGTAGGATTGAAATGATTTTAATAGACCTAGAAATATCTATTTTTTGCGCATCGAATATGGTTATTGCCTATCATTTATGTATAAATGTGTGCTTAGTGTGAGTTTTTTAACGCTGTCGATAGCGTAAAAGTTAACTCAAATTTGTATGACTTGGAACGTTTGCCGCTAGGGACGCTGTTTTTTACTGAACTTTTACGCTAAAGAAATGTTAAAAAATTCGCACTAAGCATACTGGTTGACGAACACGCATACTAGGTTATGAGTGGAATCGAATAGCACTCGTTAAATTGTATTGTAACTTTTCAAATTAGGAAGAAGAACTAAATAATGGACTTAAAACTTCTCAAATCTTCTTAATGCACTTAAGTAGGGTACTCATATAAATTTTATTAGTAAGTCAACTTCGATCTTCGGAAATATGTAAAGCCCCTTAAACGCCCCACCTCCGAGCATAACGTGACCTCCATCAAAACGGGACGGTGCTGACCCAAACCCAGAATCTTATCAAATAATTATTTACGTTAACATTAAAAGCTTTTCGGAACACCGATTTTAAGGTGTAATTATGAATGCAAATTTAAGCCTTTCGTCGTTGATGTAACGACTAAATCTCCTTGTCGTTTCGCGGCCCGTTCGTAAATTAGCTTTTGGGCCCTTGGCCTCGCGCCAACTTCACGCCCCGCGCTAAAAAGGATCGCCCCGAAAATTTCCTAAAGAGGGTGTTATAAGCGTTTTTGATTACGTCCCACGATTGAGAATTTAATTGCGCTCAGAGGAAAGAGGGTTCTTTAATGTTTTTCAAAGAGACGAATGACATGGCTCGTTGACTTGTTTTCTTTCTTCGTGAAGCTCATTTTGGAGCGAACGTAAACCCTCCTCGCGGGTAGGGACCCGGACTAATTTGCCAAAGCGAATGACTTCGAGTCAAAGTATCTCGTGTATCCAAATAAAAACGTAACTAATTTGCAACATGAGATTGTGCCACAACCACAATCGTTGTAGTTAGTATAGTTAGAAAATGGGAAATTTTCAAATTCAGTAATAGTTCTTGGACTTTTCTTGAAATGTAGCAATTAAAAAGCCTTAGTTCTAAGGCGTATCCATTAACAGAATTTAAGCGAATAAGGATAGTTCTAAAAAAATAAAAACAAATGAAATGACCCAAAAAAATTTACTTTTTTAATTATTGTTAACTAGCGACCCGCCCTCGCTTCGCTTCGGAAACTGTAATTTATTATTGATTTCTCCACTATTAAGTGGATGTTATTATACATATAAACCTTCCTCTTCAATCACTATCTATTAAAAAAACCGCATCAAAATCCGTTGCGTAGTTTTAAAGATTTAAGCATACATAGGGATATAGGGACAGAGAAAGCGACTTTGTTTTATACTATGTAGTAACATAGAAATAGCAACTGTAACTGTAACTGTAGAAAAGTAGTAACACTGCAAACATTCTTTGAGTCCGCCCTTGACCACATGTAATATTAAAATGTTTTATTATTGTATTACATTAAATTGCTAAGTTCGGTTGAGTTACGTTCAGTAATGTTGTCTATTACAATAACGAAAATTACCCAAGACGGTCGACCACCTGCGTCGAAATAGATTAAGGTCGAAAATTACCATCTCTGGACAAGAGCCGCAGGATTAAATGTGGCCAGTGGAAATGTCAAGTGGTAGTTTGTATTGTACCTTTGTAACTCGAAAGTTCTGATTTCACGAAATCGATTCTGTTACGAATAACGTTTTCTTTTTTATTTGTTTTTTTTTTTGCGTAGTTGGATGGACGAGCTCACTGCCCACCTGGTGTTACGTTACCGGAGCCCATAGACATCTGCAACATAAATGCCGCTACTCACCTTGAGATATGAGTTCAAAACTCTCAGTATAGCTACAACGGCTGCCCCACCCTTCAAGCCGAAACGCATTACTGCTTCACGGCAGAGATAGGCAGGGCGGTGGTACCTACCCGTGCGGACTCACAATAGGTCCTACCACAAATAACGTTAATTTGTTTTTTTCATTGCCTCTAAAGACAGATCAGCATGCGATCTGCCTTTTGATGAATGATTTTTTTTTTTTTTTTTTTAATGATTGAAAAATTACTGGTGGCCCGGAGGCCTTTCCAGTCTCACCAGGACAGGTTGATGAATGCTTACCCGCATCGCTGGCGTATGAATAGCGATACCAGGATCACAGCCCATCTCTTGTTTATCGTTTAGAATTATTTACAGAATCAATCATAGGGCTCGGGGAACATAGTGCCTGAGAATTCGTTCCAGAGCCGGAAAAATATGCTCTTCTATCGTAACAATTGTCCACTTATAGTCTGAGACGTCGTATCGAAGTAAAATTAATAATTTCAAAATCGTTCAATATTTTTTTAAGGGAAATTATGACCTGGTGCCTAAGACCTTTAAGTCATGTCTTATTTTTATTTATATTCTTATTTTTATAAAAAAGGATAATATTGAGTGAAGGATGAAATGATGATGATTAATTTGACACATTAATCAACCGGGACGAAAATAAATGAAATGAGATGAGATGGGACGAAATATAATCTCAGTAAAATGGTGGTCGTTTACTGAGATTTTTTCAGTGGACTTTTTGGGAGGATCCCAAGAAGCTACGTCCAGCAGCTTAGTTTCATATTCCCACATTTGTGCACTTTCACAGATATTAAACAGTTAATAAAAAACCGTTATTACACATTTAAACTTGAAGAAACACTAAATAGACAAAATAGAACAAATCACACAACTTCACTCCTCGCGTTCCCGCCAAAAAGTCAAAATCGTTCAATAAGACCTTAATGCACAGATAAAATAATGATGAAGAACCCAATTATGAAGTAAGAAATGCATATGATATCTCAACAAAAGGATTCTTACATTACGTCTATCATCCTTGCAATGTCTCGAAATATAAAACCTATCGCTCCAAAGGCTCATTACCGAGTTACAATGGTAAGACTTAACTTCATTAGGTGTGAAAGAGAGAGCTCTGATCATTACAGAGGCCACCCGCAAGATGTGCGTACATCGCACGGACCGATGTCGAATAGTAAATAATGAAATTAAGTCATTAAAGTGGAATGACAAGTGTTGTAGTGCGGGGAAATATATGTGCGCGTATTGTAATGTACTAAAGAGTACTGCATAATATTATGTAGGTATATGAAAGGATTAAATAAGCCTAAAACCATTTTGAAGTCGTCGTGGCCTAAAGGATAAGACGTCCGGTGCATTCGTGTTGAAGCGATGCACCGGCGTTCGAATCCCGCAGGCGGGTACCAATATTTTCTAATGACATACGTACTGAACAAATGTTCACGATTGACTTCCACGGTGAAGGAATAACATCGTGCAATAAAAATCAAACCCGCAAAATTATTATTTGCGTAATTACTGATGTTAGGACCTCTTGTGAGTCAGCGCGGGTGGGTACCACCACCCTGCCTATTTCTGGCGTGAAGCAGTAATGCGTTTCGGTTTGAAGGGGGGGGCAGCCGTTGTAACTATACTTGAGACCTTAGAACTTATATCTCAAGGTGGGTGGCGCATTTACGTTCTAGATGTCTATGGGTTCCAGTAACCACTTAACACCAGGTGGGCTGTGAGCTCGTCCACCCATCTAAGCAATAAAAAAAAACCCTCAAACTATTTATTTTACCGACTGCGTTACTATGCGTTCTACATTGCCTAGGGGTTGATTGACTAATGCAATAGAAAGAGTGCGAACGTTTGCGGATTAACCAGAAACGGTGGTTGAACTCTAAGACGTAACCGCTTTAGCTCACTGAGTTTCTTGCCCGAACTTCTCAGGGGTCGCGATTCCGATCCGATGGTAGATTCCGCGAAGCACGGCTCTTGCTAGGTCTGGTGTTAGCAAATTATCTTAGATTGAGCCCGTGAGCTCACCTACACGTCCGAAGCGTGTAGCTGGAATAGCCCCTTAGGCTATCAGCGTATAGGTAGGAAAAAACCACCAACATTGCTAATAAGAGCCGTGAGCATACATCGTTATACTGATCGCGTCGTTGAAGTAAACACTTCGATTCTAAACAGTCAGTATGTTAGCACGCAGTATCTAAGTGTATTGGTTTCTATTTTTCGCATTTAACTCTATGTACACAGAATTCATACAATCTTCGGAAACATTTTGTGAAGGTACTTAAAATCCGCATATATGAAGACAATTTTCAGAAAAAAGAAATTTATATATGATACAACAATCTCGAACCCGCAGCTTCCTGTATGCTTAGTGCGAGTTTTTTAACGTTCTCGATAGCGTAAAAGTTAACTCAAATTTGTATGACTTGAAATGTTTGGCTACGTTAAAAAGGATCTGAAGCGATCCGAATTCCTGATTCAAACGACGTCGATTTGCTCCAAATCTTTGATGTCTGTTTGAAAACTAATCTAACGAAATTCAGTACCTAAGGCTGGCAAATTTATAATTATTCTTTGGGCCAAAATTATTATAAAATCTCGATTGTGCCCTTTCCCAAGTCCTCTGCATCTATCCCAATCTTGTACTTCTATCTGTCAATTGCTTGGATCGGTCGCGCTCAACCACAATTTTTTTTCGTAATTAAATGCACAGCCAAATTAATGAAGATGGTCGTAAATATAATATACTAATCACATTACATAATTTATAATAGAGCAAAGTTTGTTGTCGTCGTCTTATTTTCTAATGTATGCCAATTAGGAAAAGTTAATTATCTCGTGCTTACGAAAGTGAAAGTGAATAAATGTCACCGTCCTGGATTGCTGGTTAAATTCTTAACAAAACATGTGAAAATCAATTTAATTGTCGACGCCTTCAGCTCTAACACTAGGAGCAGGCCCTAGCAGCTTAGGGACCCTGGAAACTGTAATCGTCGAACTCGACAAAGAGTTCGACGTGCAACCTAACCCATGAATCAGCTCGCTGAGTTTCTCGCCGGATCTTCTTAGCGGGTCACGATTCCGATCCGGTAGTAGATTCATTCGCGAAGCAGCTACTCTTGAGTTGTTAGGTCTCCTTCGGAGGCGCTCGGACAGTTGTTAGCAAATCCCATCCCTCCTGGCTGAGCCTTTGCTCGCCCACCTATCCTGGTGAAACTGGCAAGGCTTCCGGGCCATCGTACTCCTTCAATCCTAAAAAAAATATTGTGTTATGGTATATTCGTTTGAAAATACTTTCTTTCTGTACTACGACCAGTGCGGCACTTATTGAACGTTAATGGTGATATTACAGAAACTCAGAAAGGCCCAGGATAGGGGCGCGTGGCGTGCTATTGGAGAGGCTTATGTCCAACAGTGGACTCAAAAAGGTTGAAGCAGCTGCTCCTGAGTTAGGTCTCCTTCGGGGGCGTTCGGGCAGCTGTTAGCTAATCCCACCCCTCCAGGATGGGCCTTTGCTCGCCCACCTGTCCTGGTGAAACTGGAAAGGCCTCCGGACCACCAGTAATCCTTCAATCATAAAAAGGGCAGTTAATGATGATACTTAAAACAGAAACTCACACAATTGCCAGCAACATTTTTTAAATTTGCAATTTGTCGAATTGAATATGGGCAGAGTACAACGTCAACATTAATTTTATATCAGATTTCAATGTCCCAAGTTCTCGAGGAATATTAATAAAGCAGACAAGCTGGCCCTGTGCGTGTCTACATTAAAGACAACAAACAGTGCGTTTGTCGATACCGGAAAGGGAAATAGCCACATCACGCGGTCACACTACGTCGATCCTTACGATGGTTAATGCTTAATTCATCGGTAAATGTAAACTTTTAATTCAATAAACGAATTAACAGTTTCACTGTGTTAAGATTTGAATATAATTAGTTTAGTGCAAGGTGCATTCGCGTCATGTTCGGAAGGAATAATATACCTAAACTTTGTACTTATTATTTATTCTCTTCGATTTTTGCAAGTCGTAGACACAATTAAAACAACTTTTACGGTTTAGTTTTGCATTTTTTATTATCATTGTATCAATTTCGACGTTATGAAAATTTTAAGGTTTTTTTTTTGGTCGCATACGACAAACGGTCACCCGTCGGAGATAATGAATTATCAATCGTAATTGATATTGATAAAACGCCGAATCTATATATTAATACGTGAAGCAAAAACGGTGTATCCCTTTTTACGAAAATTGCGCGGACGGAGGAGTATGAAATTTTCCACACTTATAGAGAATATAGAGAAGAAGTGCACAATGCTAATATTTTTTTGAAATAATGCATAAAAGATACATTAAATCAATAAAGAAAACATTACAAACACTACATACCATGTATTTGACGCACACACGCATGCATACTATTTATTGTCAAACTTTTGTTCTTGACTTCTGTGGTCAAATTGAGAATAGATTAACTATTGTTTGTCTTTATTAATATTTTTTTATAGTATAGTCTTGGCGAAATTTGTGATTATAGAAGTATAACATACAATCATAATAGTGTAGAAACTTACAATTCCAATTAATTATAGTCAAATTTCGACTACTGCGGGTCCTCTAGTCTATGTAACTGTATAACAGTCCGAAGAATTGCTAAGTCCAAAGTGACAAGCAAGGCACAGCGCTCGCAGGCTAGATAACCTTCGGGACAAAATATTGTTGTGGTAGGTCGCGGGAATCCACAGGAAGCGGTCAGTGCAGAAGTTTTTTTATTGCTTAGATATATGGACGAGCTCACGGCCCAGGTGCTAAGTGGTTAGCGGAGCCTATAGACATCTACAACGTAAATGTGGCGGCATTGAGACATGAGTTTTAAGGTCTCACTTTTTTAAACAGTACTACGGCTGCCCCGGCCTTCAAACAGAAACGCATTACTGCTTCACGGCAGAAATAGGCAGGATGGTGGTACCTACCCGTACCGACTCACAAGACGTCCTAACAGCAAACATCGTTACACCAGGAGGTTTATGACCAGCAGTGGACACTGCACTGATAAGATTGTTTCTCTCGTACTAACTACGCAATGAAATCTGCCTTTAACTGCTTAACCTAAACGCTATGACGAAGCTGAAGGGAATGCAAAGAAAGTGTGCTTTCTATAATTTGAATTTTCCAGCGCTTGCACTGTTGGTAAAGGAGTTCGGGTTTATTTTGGAATGTTGGCGAGGCTTTAGCAAAATAATATGGCGCTCAATGAAGTAAAGAGTGTTGTGAAATTGATTCCTGTTTAGAATTGGGGAGCTACTTTGAAATGTTGTTTCTTTTTTGTGTAGATTCACACTGGGAGTTAGTCAAAAGTATAAAATTAGAACTAATAGAAGAAGAAGAAAAAGAATGCTCAAATCACTTATTAAAAATACGTTAGAAGCATTTAGTATTTAATGAATTCGGATTAAAAATCGAATAAAATACTGATTAAAGATTTAACAACGTTATCCTTTATAAAACTGCGAATTAAGTTGTGAGATTTCACACAAGATTTCACTCGTTTTATTGTTTCCTGAACCGAACTTATACCGAACTTGTAATTAACCCGTCCGAGAATTTCTTACTAATCAATCTTTGTACGTAAACTCCTTAATAGCCGCCCCTAATGTTGCCATGTTTAGCAGAATAAAAAAAACCGCGAAAATGGATGCATACATTAAAACGAGACTCGGAAGGTTCGATTCTAATGGAGCTCATTTTTTTGAAGTGAAAACTTCTTTAGAATCGTTGTGATTTCAAACCGGATGCAACGGAAAAAAACGACAGGTAAGAGACACAAATACAAAAATGTGTAGGATGAAGCCAGCAAAGAGTGAGACAGAAATATACATACTATTTAATACAGCGCCATCTGTGAGATTTTTTAATACTAACGTGTGTATGAAAGCTCTTGTAGTGAATTTTAATTTAGGATTATACGTGAAATTAAAATATCAATTCACAGAGGGCGCTACCTTACAATTATTTACTAATGACAAAATTTTACATATACTTAAGACGTTTAGGATAATTGTATTTTAATTTTGGAAGGTTTCACTTCTACCACGTGTGAATTGCACACATGTATTTATTTTGTTCACACGTGCTCACGATTTGAAGCTTCTTAGACTTTTATCATTCTTTATGAGCATTTAAGCCGTAGGTATGTGCATCATCATACTTTCTTTAGATGATTAAAAAACATTATGAAGACGTACACGGCTTACCTAATATCCCCTCAATTAAACAACACAACATTCCACTGTCCTGAGACTTTAGCCTCATGCCTGAATGTGGTAGGGGTGTCACGCTACGACTATGTGAAACTTTGGTTTATCTATATAAAAATACTCGTATGTTGAGTTTGTTAATCTATTTTACTGGTATAATCTGTGTCATTGCATTTTCCCTCCATTACTGCTGCAAAATTTCTACAGATCGTTTGTGTCTAAAAAAGTAATGTTTAATAAATTCTATAAAACTATCCAAGTTATTATTTAAATACGATAAAGTGGGTGAACAAACATATTTTGGTCCTTATCGATTAATTTCTATTTAATTAACTAATTAATTTTAATTTAACTTAATTAACTTTACAAATACATACGTCTCGAATACACACTAAAAAAGGGGCTCAAGCTCATCTTAGATTTTTTTGATTTAACATTCAAGATATCTGAAAGTGGCACATATCTTGAAGTGCGGAATACTGTCCCTAAGGTGAAATGGATTCACGTCGATTAAGCCCCAAGCTTTTTTGTAACGCTTCGGAGAAGCATGCTAACTTCCTTGGTATAAATGGAAGCTCATCCACAGTTCAAGAGCTATCAGCTGATTCTGCGACAAATATTCGAAGGTACGCCATGACCATCTAAAATGAATACCTCGGGTTCTTTTAGAAATAACATTGATGAAGAATTGTTTTGTTTAACATGACATTACTGTTTCTAATTACTGTTGATTTAAATTAAAATAGATAATATTTTAATGTTAATAATCAGACATCAATCCCACTACGCCAGAGCCTTCTCAAAATATTTTCGCGCATGGCAACCCAATATAATTCTGAAACTGGTAATTTCTCCGGAATGCCCGCCTCGCTCTGATTGTCTAATTATAAAAGAATTCGCGGATGCGTCATCTCAGTCCCTTTATTTATATGGAATCTGTTGCCCGACCACTTGAGGGATAAATAAAAAAAATAAAACACGTTCGCATGCTAAGTTTAATGACACTTACGCTAGGGAAGAGAATGCGATTTGTAATCGAAGATAACTTCTTCCTTTAATTTCATTATCAATATATGTAATTTGATTAATGAACTAACAGAAGCAAAACGAATTCAGAAACGCTTATTTTGATTTAGTTAAATAAAAATAATAATTAAACAGTCATCTCGGATTCCTAGTTACTAAAAACAGATTAGGCAATTGTTGAATGATATTTTCAAATATATTTATTATTATACTACATCTATATCTATACTAATATTATAAAGAGGAAAGATTTGTTTGTTTGTTTGTTTTGAATAGGCTCCGAAACTACTGGACCGATTTGAAAAATTCTTTTTCCATTAGAAGCCGACATTGTCCCTGATGAACATAGGTTACTTTTTTAATTTTTTTTTTTTTTTTGTTTCATGTGTGTTTTAATGTTTCCAAAGCGAAGCGAGGGCGGGTCGCTAGTCTACTTATAAATAAGTAGTACCGTTTTTTTGAATTTTTGTGAAATATATTATTATGATGTTTATATGTACACATAAAAACAATTAAGTACGTGTCAGTCTTATAGATAATATACATAGTATGTAGAATCATTATCAAGTGAGCCAATAGGCGCTTTAGACCTAAACCTTTCGCTAAGCTCGCCTTTTCTTCTTAATTCACAAACTAAGCTTAAACACTATAGATAGTATCAGAAGTAGTGTCATTTATCGATCATACTAACAATTAAATATCATTTCTCTACTAAACTATTTAAAAACTAATATTCGTAATCTGTAACAAATTATATCGATATTGTATCGATAACGTATGAATATGAGTTATCGATGTTTAACGACCTCACTATAAATGCATTCCACATTCGCAGTGCACGCTACATTAATAGTTTTATATAAATAGATAAAACTGTATAGCTACGAACGATAACTCGCGCGGAAGCACTTTACGATTTTATTTTATGTATTATTTGATAGCTTCGAAAATAATCTATATGATTTATAAATCATAATTGTAATATTCACTAATTTTGTCAGTACGTACTATAAAAAGTTTTTTATTGAGCTATCTTTTGTCTGATTTATTTTGAAATCGTTTTTTTTTTAAATAGATTAACAGATTCTGTTTGCGAGAATATTCAATGTTAATAAATTAATTTAGAATTCAATTTAAGTTATTTACTTATAAAGTTTACAAATAACGATTCTATAAAATTTCAAATACCCTGTCAACTTCTAACATTGTTGCTTCGCGCGACTCATTCTTACTAAATAAGCTAAAATGTAGATCGTGAATTCCATTATAATTAGTCATCAGAATCTGTTCACTATCGTAATGGTCTATTATATCATAAACTATATTTATCCACACAATTTAAAATAGAAGCATGGCTGTTTTATAAGAAACTAGCTAATGCCCGCGACTTCGTCCGCGTGGAATAGTTACTTTGGCATAACGCTAAATTTTACCCGCCTCTTCATTTATGTAGAAACTGAAAATATTTTTGAATAATAGAGAATGTTAAGAAGCTATTTAAGGTACCAAAATCACACTTTTTAACCGACTTCAAAAGAGGAAGCTATCAATACGACCATAATTTTTTATGTTCACCGATTTCTTGAGAACGCTTGAACCGATTCTGATAATTCTTTTTTCTTTTTTTTTTCCGAAAGAGAATTGTCATAGACGAAATTTTGGCTGTAGTCATCATAGAACAAAATATATTTGACAGATGCTTGAACCTCGCCAACGAAATTTTCATATATCTGAATAGCATATGGACCGTCAATCTACCGAGCAATTTCACCCGCTCGGTGGAAGATCTAATACTGCTTTTACGGTTTAGTCGTCTGTGTCCACGAAAACTG
The DNA here is from genome assembly GCF_003987935.1 of Bombyx mandarina. The sequence goes on from NW_021011623.1 coordinate 459,971, forward strand.
TAAACTATTTGACTCAACATTGGAAATAATAAAATGAAAATTTCTAAAAGCGAGATGAAACCGTAAGTTTTAACTATGAATAGATATTTTACATTTCGGATATAAATACGTCAATTCTGGACGCTAAGTAACAAATTAAATTATTTAAAAACAATCTTAAACGGGCTAAAACAAATTACAAACCAATTTGTCTCTTCAAATCGCTTTCCGTTCACGCTTATAATAAATCTCGCTATTTTCAGGGCCCACTCCCTTCATCCACCCAAGTCATGTTCGCTCACACGAATTCCCTACGTCTCTTGTTACTTCATTAATATGCGTGTGCAGTAGCCGGTACATACCTTCCTAAGAAAATGGATTCACAAAAACACCCATTTTCGACCTTATCCTTTCAAAGTTAAAATCTAATATAAAACGTTGACTTAAAATAACGCGGCGGATCCGTTTGCGTGTATTTAATTTCCAAAAACAAGAAGCTTTATGATGTTATAAATTGTAACGCGCGTGAGTTATTTTGTAAATGATTTTTACTACAATACTTTTCACGCGTTCGAAGTCCAGTAGAAGAGGCATTTGCCATGGGTATTTTTTGTGGTGGAAGGATAGGTGGAGCCCCAAGGTTTTTCAGCTTCTCCAGGATGGGTAGGCGAGCACGGGCTCAGCCAGGACGGGAAGAGGTTTGCTAACAGTTGTCGGAGCGTCTATGAAAGAGACTTGACAGCTCCTTCTACTACAGGATCGAAATCGCGACCCGTCGATAAACTGACTGGGCTGATGCTATGGATTGATTCCGCATCGTACACTTTCTGCACACTGCTGTGAAACGTATGACAGTTTTCAATTTTTAAAGATCATAGTTTAGATTTGTTTCCGTTCCGGTGGGGGTTTGTGTTAGCAACATCGCCAGGTTTGAGCCCCGTGAGCTCACCTACTAGTTAAAGTTACGCTGATATGGTCTCTCTAGACCAGGGATTCCCAAACTTATTTTGTCTACTACCCACTTAGGGATACATTATTTTGTAACGCCCTCATTTTTTCACCTACTTAAAAACCACTACAGCGAGAGCTCTGTCGGTGTCTAAGAGTCCTCCTAGATGAAATTACAAATCGCCTCCCAAGCATCTACCCAACGCCTCCTTTTTTTTCTGAGTCTCTTACCGCCCCCCTTTAGGCCTGTAGCGCCCACCAGGGGGCGTTATCGCCCACTTTGGGAAAGGCTGCTCTAGACCATCAGCTTGGGTAGGGAAAAAAAACTCAAAATTTGCCTACACTCGCGTCAAAATGTTGCCATATACGGATCGTACGCTCCCAGCGTCCTCCACAGCACAGAGCGTATTTCGCAACATTATAGTGTTTCAATCAACATCCACTGACGCTTGTTTCAATCGTAACCGCCATTAAAAGTTGACAGTGAATCAAGTAAATTAAAGGGAAAAAAATTTAAGTTAATTAAAAAATAAATTTAAATTTAAAATAAAATAAAAAAAAAAACGCCTTAAAAGCAAAATTCATTAATTCTCCAAAAATATTTAGTTTCACAGTTAAAAATTCGATTTCACAGACGAAATATAACTACCTATATATATACCACTGTCTCGTTCTTAATGAACCAGAACGTTTACAGAACAAGTTAATCTACCGTTAAATTATTCTTAACAGTACATTAACTACATAAAGTAATGAGTAGTTTTATTTAATCACTAACCTTTAGGGAAATAATTGTAAATAAAGCCTTATAGGTTATGATACCTGGTGCCTTCAAATCCTGCGGGCACGTATCATTTTGTCTTCAGATACATTCATAAACAAAAAAAAAATCACAAACTTCCACGGGGAAGGAATGACTTCATTAAATGTTATACCTTTAAACTATACAATTAAGATTTCGACTTCATGTCTGAAGGTAGGTGACGAAATTCACATTGCGACGTCTATGAATTCCAATAACCACGTAACATTAGGTGGGCCAAGAGGTCGTTCTCTCGTATATGCAATAAAACAAACATAATTAGATATCGGATCGATCATATTATTTTCCAAAATGGCCGCGCTCACTGTACACAACACGACTCATTTGAGGTCAACTTTTACGATTAGTTTATCATTGACTCTTCTAACGACACAGCATGCAACATCATGTGTTGTTTGCTATTAACCACATCCAATAAGTTACATTGAAAAACAAATATCAGTTCTACAATTTAGCAAAAAGATTATTATCTTTTTTTATTTTTATTACTTAGATGGGTGGACGAGTTCACAGCCCACCTGATGTTAAGTGGTTACTGGAGCCCATAGACATCCAACGTAAATGCGCCACCCACCTTGAGATATAAGTTCAAGGTCTCAAGTATAGTTACAACGGCTGCCCCACCCTTCAAACCGAAACGCATTACTGCTTCACCGCAGAAATAGGCAGGGTAGTGGTACCCACCCGCGCGGACCCTCAAGAGGTCCTACCGCCAGTAATTACGCAAATTATAATTTTGCGGGTTTCATTTTTATTACACGGATTCGTTCTTGTTCAAACAATTCGAACCCCTTAAAACCCGTATAGAATTTTAAAATGGAAAATTGATTAATTTAGGTTGTAATAAACTTTTAAAGTGGAACAATTTAAATCCATTTTTCATAAGTTAAGTGCTCGTTCGACCTAAATATGTTACGTAACTTCGGCACATAGCGTTCTTAATTATGATTTATGGTTGTGAAAACTTGTGTTATTTGTTACGGCGCCTCCACATTCACGCGAGAAGCAAAGGGCTCGCGACCTCGAGACGATTCTCATAGATAATACACATAAATTAATTATAGTTAAGCAACTCAAGCACTCAACGAAAATGTTTACGGGCGTCGGCCACTAGATGGCTTCGTTTCGATTAGTTTCTCATTGCTCCTGTTAATGGCAGTAACAAATTACTCATCCTATTTGCCTATAACAAATAAAGACTTGTATGATTTATTAATTTGTTATTTTCTGTGTTTAGCTATGCAATAATTAAATGCCTTAACTTGAACAACTATAAGTTTAGGAGCATCCGCTACAAGATGTCGCTAGTTTCCATACAGAAAAAAATAATTTGTCTTAAAGTATCGCAGTTTCAGGGCCCTGACGATGTTCTCCGATTTTGATGCTCGTCAACTGAGCCGCGAGCGAACGTGAAAATGTTGCGAGTGGGCAGACAGTGTGCTTAATGCGAGTTTGTTTGTTAACTTCTCGCCCGATCTATTAACGGTGCTTTTAGACACCACAAGCACCGGTCACCGTCCTCGTCGAACCCGTCGCTTGCGACGAAAGCCTCGACGAGCGAATTAACCCATAGACACAGCCCACTGAGTTTCTCGCCGGATCCTCTCAGTGCGTCGCGTTTCCGATCTGGTGGTAGATTCTGCGAAGCACTGTTCTTGCTAGGGTCAGTGTTAGCAACACTTCGGTTTGGGCCCCGTGAGCTCACCTACACGCGTTAGGGTGAAGCTGAAATAGCCTCTCAAGGCTATCAGAATAGGTAGGAAAAAAAAAGGTTACTTCTCGAGTTGGAACAGCGCCCCTAGCGGCAAACGAAGGGACGCTGTTCAACTTTTATTTATTTATTATTTTTTAGATGGGTGGACGAGCTCACAGCCCATCTGGTGTTAAGTGGTTACTGGAGCTCATAGACATCTACAACGTAAATGCGCCACCCACCTTGAGATATAAGTTCTAAGATCTCAGTATAGTAACAACGGCTGCCCCACCCTTCAAACCGAAACGCATTACTGCTTCACGGTAGAAATAGGCAGGGCGATGGTATCTACCCGCGCGGACTCACAAGAGATCCTACCACCAGTAAACTCCACACAAATAGGAGTTAACTTTTACGCGATAGAGAAGTTAAAAAACTCGCACTAAGCGTAAAAGTACACAGCTTGCGTAACTGAAGCTATCCGCGAATATCACGCCTTATCGTCGTTCGCGAGAGGAGTGTGGAGCGCCCTTTTTATAATTCAGTGCACGTCTATTGTTAGGACAATTAATTGTATTTGATGGTTCTGTCTGGCAATAAGCATACGTAATTTCTCGGGAGAAAACCAACTTAATTTAATAGAATAACATTTCCTTAACTGTTTTGACCTTAATATAATTATTTTAAGGATCAGTCTTGTTTGTAAATGGTAATTTATTATATATCGTATGCATACAGACATGTGCCTCTCAGTAAATGAAACAATGTGTCATGTTCATTTGTAAATGTATCGATAAAAAGAAAACATTTGAACAAACAAAATCGTTGAGTTTTCACACTAATTTTTTGTATTATCTGTGTCTACCACCATTATACACAGTATTATTTAAAGTAACTAGCCGCGAAAGCTTAATAAAATCTTTAAACGTTTTAAATTCAATAAAACCAGGTCATTTTCAATTATATATATATCGTTGACGTCACGTTAGTCTATTAAATAAGACATCCTGTATCCTTGTATGGAGTAATGCGACAACGCTATGGTTCAATTCCTGCAAGTCAGGTATTCGAAGTCACTGCGTCTAACAGTGTGTATCAAAACCCACTGATTAGTTATAGCCGATAGGGTAGGGTATTGGGAGCCTTCCCGAATAGATACCAACGTCTTGTATATTTCTGCCGAGAAATAGTCAGTTTTGTCACTTTTTAGGGGCGGTATAACCGGTTTAAAAGTGGAATAGGCAATGTCAATGTATAATGCAATATTGCATATGAAATTCTACATTTCATACATACTCGTTGATTTTTTAAAAGTTTATTGAAAAACTTACGTGAGTGTGATAAGAATAGTTCTGATATAATAATTGGAGATTTTTCAGACGCGCCGGCTCCGGTTCTTTTAGTGATTCATGCGTCTTTGACCTTTCCGTTTAAAATAATACGAACACCGAGTCTACGAAAACCATTGAAAGTTAAAGATACTCGGCTACCACAGTGCAAACATATTGCAGTCGTTATACTCCATTCCGATCGATTCGTTCATCATTCGATCGATCGATCCTAATCTCTTCAAGATATCGAAAATAGTATAGAATTAGAAAATAGATAGTTCTCTAGAAGAAAACCCACGAAGGATTGAGGTTGCTACTGAAACATGCCAACACGATCTTAGTGAGCGTATTCGACTTTTTTAACTTCTCTCAAAATAAATGATAATTTAAATAGTTTAATAGCTCTCAGAATTTTAGAAACAAAAATTAGTTAACATTACAATTTGTGTCGACCTTTAATAAGTAATGACAAAGTTTCTGCGGAAAATGGAGTAGCACTGCTGTCCAATAGTGCAGTCCAATACTTAAATAAAGTTACTAGGTAACCAGTTACATTCATAATAGTATTTACTGTACAAATCATGGTCTAAGAAATTAGGTGAATACATAAGCGTGTGCAGATACAATTAATAGGACTAGTACACAATGGGTGGGTGCGAGTGGGGCCCAAACAAATCCGCAACCCCACTCGGGTTAAATTAAATTTAGGTCCGACATTGTACTCTAGTTCGTTGACCGAGGTGAATGTTCTGTCGTAAACTTTTCTTTAGAGTATTGTTGTCTGAATTATACATAGATATATCTTTATTTTAGGGTACCTAAAAGAATAAAATTATGTATGTGGTTCTTATGGTCGCGTTGAGTTGAGGAAACTGTAGAGTATTATATTCTAAATTATTTTAAAACGTGAATGTATGTGGCGTGATTGGGTATTGCAAATCGAGGGTTAAAATACTATTTGGTTTAAGCGGCATTTCGCTTAATACGCCACATTTATCTTTATAATTAAAGGTGCGTTTTATTTGGTATCAGCATCAACAGTTACTATACTTGAGACCTTAGAACTTGTATCTCAAGGTGGGTGGCGCATTTACGTTGTGGATGTCTATGGGCTCCAATAACCACTTAACATCAGGTGGGCTGTGAGCTCGTCCACCCATCTAAGCAATAAAAAAAAAAGTTTGATGTTTTTAATTGAAATTCAATTAAGTATACTCCATTCAAATAGTTGACTGAAGAAGTTTTTGTTATGATGATATTTTTCCAAATTTTAAACTTTAAATAGCTTCGCTGTAATGTTGCTAAAATGTCACATACACCAAAATAGTCTTTCACCCGTTGATATGTGATTGTTTTCGTTTCTTGAGGCAAAGGGATTTTTTTCCATAGAGCCAATATACAGACAGAACATAGTTGAAAATAAGTAGTGCAAAAGTATGAGAACTAATTAGAACTTCGATCTCATAATTACGGATGATCGGTTCTATTTAAATAGTGATGTCCATGGACCACGGCTAAAGGCCCGGTCGATTTTACGGTCGGCTGCAAATCTACGGCATTAAAAAAATGACGATATAAACAAAAAAAAAAGTGTGTGTGTCCGCTCCGACGCACGACTGGAGTTTACTGGATATAAATATAAATTTGTGTCAGTTGAATACAGTAAAATATGGAAGTTACGTATTCTAGTGAGAATGATCCGGGAGTTGCGGAACACGTGGATGCGGTAATTAAGTAAGTCTATATAATTCACTTTTACAATTAATATATAAGTTGTCCATTCACTGATAGAAGGAATTGTTTATATTTAATAAGCTTTATTAATAAATGATTTGTAGCGGGTTATATTCGGGTATCAACCCACTAACAGTTGATACGTTCAGGAATCGAACCCGAACGGCGTCCGGCCACAAGCAAAACGATGTCGGTAAATTAAACGAAACAATACGAGAAATAGTTCTATATTACGACAACACGATACACTACAGATTATTAACAAATTAACGAGACACAAAACAAACGACTAACAAATATATGAAAATACAATAATGAGAGAAACGCGCGATCAGTACGAGGCTTTGTGGCGGACTGCCGGCGCAGCAGCCCGGCGTCACCTGCGATAACGCGGCCGCGCGTTGGCTCCTGATTGGCCAATCAGGAGCCAATCAGGCGCATAACGCATTTCGTGTGACATGCTATACTCTCTAGTACGATTTTGGTCCCCATAATTTTCATACCCCGGGCCTATATATGTAAATCGATTCTTAAGGAGTAAACTCCAAAAATTGTTTGCTATTGTTATTATTACTTTATGGTAACACGTCAGGGCAATAACAGATAGGCGTCTAAGATATAATCGTGCGGTAAGTTTTCTAAGCTGTAGCAGGTACGCGTCAGGGATGTGTTTGAACAATCTCCGCGCTGGGGACGGTATGTTTATTTGAATTTCATCACGTCGAGATTAAAGGAGGGCATTGCATCGATATAATCTATACGCATTCATAAATTTGGTGAGCGCAACTCGCGAGGGGAGAAAAACGTGAAATTTGTAAGATGTATATCACTGTGGTTTTTGAAGCCCTTAACTCTTAACAGTATTGAACGCGCTAAGTGTCACGATTGTTTGAATTAGCTGGTGTGCATTTATGATAGAAAAGGGCCGCGCACAAACATGACAGCTTCGAGAAATGAATTTTAAATAAAACAATTGACCAGTACAAGCCATAAGCCAGTTTTTTTACTAATTTCAAATATATAGATTTTTCTGATATTACCACATTGACGATGTACAAATCTGAGCAGACAATAGTCATCCACCATGCCACTAGGATTTCCGAGAAGTAAGGAGAGTTACATATGTATGTATGTATGTATATTATCACTACATAGTATAAAACAAAGTCGCTTTCTCTGTCCGTATATCTGCCCCTATGTATGCTTAAATCTTTAAAATTACGCAACGGATTATGATGCGGTTTTTTTTAATAGATAGCGTGATTGAAGAGGAAGGTTTATATGTATAATAACATCCATTAAATAGTGGAGAAATCAATAATAAATTACAGTTTCCAAAGCGAAGCGAGGGCGAGTCGCTAGTCTATACTAATATTATAAAGAGGAAAGATTTGTTTGTTTGTTTGTTTCGAATAGGCTCCGAAACTACTGGACCGATTTGAAAAATTCTTTTTCCATTAGAAGCCGACATTGTCCCTGATGAACATAGGCTACTTTTTTTTTTTTTTTTGGTTTCATGTGTTTTTTAATGTTTCCGAAGCGAAGCGAGGGCGGGTCGCTAGTTTAATAATAAAGCAGTATTCTCTTCGGTTTTCGCGAGTCAAAGATAAAACCACTTTTAAGGTTTAATTTCGCGTTTTTATTATCTGATCGGTGGTCATTCGTATGTGACCACGAAATCTGTAAAGTGTTTGAAACATCGAAAATAATATAACAACAATAAAAAATATTTAAAAAAACCGCACAAACAAATGCAGTTAGGAATTCTGAAATACACACCTAAAACTTTGAGCTCAGAACAAGCCATCATTTCGTAGTTCGGCTTCATTTCTCAAGGTTAGTATGCGCCCACGCTGTCTGTATTTGTTGTTTCGTATCATCAAGAGGATACATACGAAGTAAAAAATTATCTACGATCAACTCACAAAAAAAAAAATATTATTAAGAAACCCAGACGAATGCACGCACGTACGAGTCGCATCACACCCCAGATTCGTCACATCCACTTCCCTTTGGAAGCGTCACGACAAACATGAATATCAAGGCTGCAGTGAATCACAGACGATAGACACGTCTCCCCTAGTTTGGAGGGTGTTCGTCCTATGACATCGGTGCAAGTTATAAGAGGTGAACTAAGCTGAGACGCGGGATTATTTATTTATATTACTTCTGTTCGTGTGTTTGTCAGTCAACTCCTCCCGGTCACCGTCCTCGTCGAACCCGTCTCTTGAGTCGATGGGCTCGACGAGCGAATTAACCCATAGACACAGCCTACTGAGTTTCTCGCCGGATCTTCTCAGTGAATCGCGTTTCCGATTCGGTGGTAGATTCTGCGAAGCACTGCTCTTGCCAGTGTTAGCACCACTGTGGTTTGAGCCCCGTGAGCTCACCTACACGTTAGGGCGAAGCTGAAATAGCCTCTCAAGGCTATCAGCAAAGGTAGGAAAAAAAGAACTCCTCCTAAGCGGCTGAACCGATTTGAATGATTTTTTTTGTATGCGTTTGCGTGGCACCCTGGATGGCTTAAATTCATAAATCAGCCCGGCAGATGGCGCTGCAGTCGGTATCTAGGTTATTTATCTTTCCTAGAAATAATTTATATGGTAAAACAACGTTTACTGGGCCAGCTAGTTTGACAGTAAATTTTATGGTTCAACCAGAATTAAGGGGTAACAGTAATGGACTTTGGGACTGTTTGTAATGTCTTTTATTAATGTGATGTGAAGTGAAAAGTACCTTTTCCCTACTTCCACCCATTATGTCAGTACTGTAATCTACTAATTTGGATTAAGATAGGGATTATTACCATAAAAACCAAAGATCTTGGAGTAGAGAAGAAGAGAGAGTATAAAATTAAAACAAATGAAAAACATGGTATTATACAAAAAGTACATTAAGTTATCTTAGCGCTAAGAAAGAACTCGTCTATATCTGACCAATCATTAGGTGGACAAGAAACATCTAAAGATATAAACTATATCGCGTTATACTTATTGATTGTAAAAAATATATATTTGTAATATATTGGCACCATGTATGTAATACAATGATAATGTTACTATTTAACAGATAAAAATAAATAAATACGTAAAAATCACATTTTAAACAAATACTTATGATAAATGCAATATACAAAAGCTACATGAATCAGACATTACACCTAAATACAAACTAGATAAATTGATTGTAGTGGTACTAATACTATAATAATTAAATCGATGGAATATAGTTGAAGGACTTAGGAAATATGTACCTACAATCTAACAGCTCAAAATTTCTCAAACTATCCTTTTCCGATAGTATTTTTTTTATTGCTTAGATGATTGGACGAGCTCACAGCCCATCTGGTGATAAGTGGTTACCGGAACCCATAGACATCTACAACATAAATGCGCCACGCACCTTGAGATATAAGTTCTAAGGTCTCAGTATAGTTACAACGGCTGCCCCACCCTTCAAACCGAAACGCATTACTGCTTCACGGCTGAAATAGGCAGAGCGGTGGTACCTACTCGCGCGGACTCACAAGACGTCCTACCACCAGTAATTACGCTAATTATAATTTTGCGGGTTTGATTTTTATTACACGATGTTATTCCTTCACCGTGGAAGTCAATCGTGAACAATTGCTAAGTACGTATTTCATTAGAAAAATTGGTACCCGCCTGCGGGATTCGAACGCCAGTGCATCGCTCGATACGAATGCACCGGACGTCTTATCCTTTAGGCCACGACGACTTCTAAACGTCGGGAACTATCTCTAAATTGGAGTTCCACAAATTGGTATTCCAACGTAGTGATACACACACTAACATTATTTGTTACTTTTTATGTACGAGATTACCCGAAACTTGTTTGTCAATGATGTGAATTTCTTTTCACTTGTACCACAACATAACCTGTCAGATTTTAATAATCATAAATAACTACCCTATGACCACATGCTAAGGATCATATTCGTCCGTCATTCGTTACGTTATATTTATATGCAATTCAAAAGTAGATAAGTCGTGTTTATCCCGCAAACGTTGTTTTAATCACGATTCAAACGAGAGATTACTTTGATTTTTGTTAAATGCGCATGCTGAGGATTGATTGAGATGTGCAGATGCGCCCCGTGAAACTAGAATACATGGATATAAGTAATCTTCTTTTTAATACGCTTTTATTAGCTTCAGACGTATGTATGTTTGTAACGGAATCTTTGAACATGATTTTGACCCCCTTCAAAACGTCGGATTAACTCGAAATTTGGTATACTTTGGACCGACGACAATTGAATATTAAAAAAAAGAATTAAAAAATATTAATGAAAAATTGAAATTCAACTAAAAAATGAAAAATACATAATAGCTTAAAAAAACTAACTAAATACGCTTTTATAAAAAATCCAACTAAAGAATAGAAAATAAATTTTAATAAATTTGAATTAAAAATAGTGTAAGAAAAAATGATTTTATTGTAAAAAAGCGTGGGGTGCATGGTATCAGTAGTTATATATTTTATGAACAGATATGAGTAGAAGGGTTATTTTGATAATACCCTGAAAAGCTTTTTTTAAACTATTATTTATTTTGTTAAATGCGCATGCTGAGGATTGATTGAGATGTTCAGATGCGCCCCGTGGAACTAGAACACATGGATATGAGTATTTTTCTTTTTTAGTGCTGAATATGAGAGTTTCTAGATTAAAACTCTGCCGTAGACTTTTGGTTTATTTATTTATTTAGACACACCAACAGCAATACACACGAAACATTCAAGCTTAAAATTATAATGTATAAAATTAAGTACTGGTATGTAAGCCATTTACAGGCATGTACAACAATCTCTTATAACACACTATGACATGTTTTAGCAATTTTACAAACAGCTGAAAAATAGGCTAAATTTAAATGTTAACAGAACGACAAAAAAAAATTGAAAATAACATGAAAACAAGAGTTAACTACTTAACATTCTCTCATCAATTATAAACAAAGGAACTTGGATACTATATAGTTTGTTTTTGAGACCAGGACACGTGTCGTTAAAAATGTCGATGCCGTCAATTAATGCACATATTTGGTTATATTCACTACAAATCTTTGATAAAGGGGAATATCTAAGGAGGTTTGTTCTACTTGCGGGAATATGGAAAATTTCAGTGATAGGATGCCGTGGGCAGTTGTATGGAACGCTAAAGTTGATTTTCTGAAGTAAGTGGCTACAATCTATGCTTCCGGAAATCAGTTTTTTTAGGAACATGATATTAATTATTCTACGACGGTTGTCGAGCGATATCATTTTAAAATGTTTAAGACATAGATCATATGTGGTACGGTAAGATATGCTAGAAGAATGGAATGCCAAGTGCCTAGTGAATGCACGCTGTACGCTTTCAATACGCTGCGAGTAAGTAGCGTAATGGGGATCCCAAACTACTGATGCGAACTCAAGTTGACTGCGAATTAGCGAGTTATATAATATTATTTTAGTGTTTGAGGACATAAATCCCTTAGTATTTCTTTTTAGGAATACCATCATTCTGGCAGCTTTAATAACAACAATTGCATCAATATGTGCTTTATCGTGATTATCAACATTAAAGGTCATGTCTAGTCGGACTTCTTATGAGTCAACTCTTTATCCTCAATCTTCCTGCACATATCTTATTACGGTAATGGTATTTATGTTAATAAGTCTGCAGGGATCAGCGCTGTCGTGTCGCTTGTTTCTGTCGTACAAAGCATAGTGTGTTTCAACTATGAAAGTGCACGCCAATGACCTTGATCTGTCAAAGTTCGATAAAAAAGTATGGATAGCAACAAAAAAAAAATATCTTCTTTTTTTAGTGATTTTTTTGCCTAATTATAAAGATTATTAATATGTTTGTTTTAATGAACCATACGCACCTATATAATTATCTTGTAATGTTGAGTAATGATCGCGGTAAATTAAACATCAATTTAGTTGATATAAAAAAAAAATCACATGTTTAAAAATCAAGACTGCTATACTGTCAGGCCTTATAATCTATGGATGGGCGACGATGATGATGATTACTCAAGCAGTGGGATGAATGGAATCGGGAAATTCGAATATTTGGATTATAAATTAATATTTAAAAATTCCTATCTTTTTTAACTGACTTTACCAATTTTTTTTGATTTGATAGCTATGACGTCACAATATGGCGCAGGTCCATGCACATTGTTATTTGAAACGCATTATAACGATCAATGTTTGTAGTTGTTATTCTAATGCCTTTAAGATTTTGTGAGTCCGAACGGGTAGGTATGACCACCGCCCTACGTATTTCTGCCGTGAAGCAGTAACGCGTTTCGGTTTGAAGTTTGAGCACCCGTTTTACTGTAAAAGCTGAGACATAGGACTCGTGTCTGAAGGTGACCACTTAACACCAGATGGCTCCTCCATATATATTAGAAAAAAAATCGTAATGGGTTAAAGACACAAGTGACATTACCAGCGGTAGCCGTCGTAATAATTGGTGAACGTCGAGTCCTTTGCATATTCACCACACTATTACGAATCATTTACGTCACTTTTGTTACTACACGAGATTTATTAGTTTATATCTGGCGCATAGTTAATTAAAAATACCTACACAATGAAATGTGGAAGACTATTAAAAACTATATCTATAATTATTTTTGAGTTACATGAACTTTATTATTAATTAAATATAATAATAGTTTTATTAGTGCATTCGTTTGTAAACAAAGTCATCGATATCAATTAATTTGATTAATTAAGTACGTCAATAATATTCATTTGCACAACATTCACATTATGAACTTAACAATTAAACACTCGCTGATATTGAATATCGACCATAAACGTTCACAACATCTATCGGTGATTGTCTTGTAGCTACATGTAATAAAATGCAAGGTATCTAGACAGAAATAGAAAACATAAAGACATATTAATTAATCAAACTAATAAATGTATTAAATCAAAAATTCATCGGCCCATACCATTCCCGATATGATTATACCTACTGTGAACAGATTGGACACTGGCGGAAGCTTTTTTGATGTGATAACGTCTTAAAAATCGATAAAAACCGGCTGCACGCACGAAAAAGTGTCACGTTCCGCCTGAGCCCGAAACGGAGCGTGCGAGCGAGAGCGCGGAACAAGCGATAGAGAGGCAAGATCGGCCTAAGCGTTGACTTGTGACACATTTGTCTCTCTTCTCGCGTGACGTCAGAGCTAACAATTCGAATAGTTCTGCTACTGACATTATCAGGTAAAACTATCGTCCGTAAACCGATTTTACAGACAACCAATTATATTTTTTTTTATTACCGTTCAAACATTGTATTTGTAGTCTATCTAAGGGTCGCTTCGTTGCACTTGACAAATGCTTAAATTTTGTATCAATCAATAAATAATATATTGTTACAATACTTAGCTAGAGAATCGGAATCGACAAGTAAGCCCTCTTCATGTGTAATAATGCAATGAAGGGCGAACAAGGCGGATGTTTAAACTTATTTGTGACGCCGATGGGGTCGTACCAACCCTTAGATGAGGAAATCGTTATGTGCCTATTGATAAAATTAAATTATATGACAATTTTGTGTACTTTTTGAAGTGAAACTTCTTTATCGGCGTTGGAAAAAAATTTACCGTCACATTTTTCGGTTACGCGTCACATTTTTCCGTTACGCGCCATCTTTTTTGTATTCATGTCTATGATAATAAAATCCTTTTGTTTAAACTTTATCTAATTTAACTTTATTTAACCAATTTCTAGAAAGTTGCATGTAGATCATTTTTCGAAAAATAAGGCCATAAAGAAGTTTCACTTCTTACGTGTGTACACTAGTACACGCACACATTTTTTTGAAGTGAAACTTCTTTATCGGCGTTGGAAAAAAATTTACCGTCACATTTTTCGGTTACGCGTCACATTTTTCCGTTACGCGCCATCTTTTTTGTATTCATGTCTATGATAATAAAATCCTTTTGTTTAAACTTTATCTAATTTAACTTTATTTAACCAATTTCTAGAAAGTTGCATGTAGATCATTTTTCGAAAAATAAGGCCATAAAGAAGTTTCACTTCTTACGTGTGTACACTAGTACACGCACACATTTTTTTTTCTTTGTAACACGTCTTTTATTAGCTTGGTATTTGCGTATGATTGTATGTAACAAAATTTTGAACGACTTTTTCATTGATTTGAAGATGTTCATTTACTCGAATTTACACACACATCAAGGATCGATCGAGGTGCGTACTAACTCGTAGACTCAACCCACTGAGTTTCTCGCCGGATCTTCCCAGCGAGTCGCGATTCCCATCCGGTGGTCGATTCTGACTGCTCTTGCTAGGGCTAGTTTTCTTGCTAAAGTTCTCTCAGGTCAGGCCCGTGAGCTCACCTACCTGCTCGCGAGAAACTGGAATAACTCCTTATGCTACCAGCGATAGGGGAAAAAGGATCGATTGAAATACAATATTTTTAAAATATAACTTTATTAATAACTAGCTGACCCGGCAGACTTCGTAGTGTCTCAATCGATAAATAAAAGACCTAAACTTTTGTATAAAATAAACTTAAAACAAACAAAAAAAGAAATCTGTCCGACGGGGGACACGTCAAAGGAAAAACAAAATTGTTATTTTTATTTAATTCCGAGCATTTTCATATTTATCTACCTTTTAAACCTTCACTGGAATTCCACACATACTTCAAGACCAAAATTAGCCAAATCGGTCCAGCCGTTCTCGAATTTTAGCAAGACTAACGAACAGCAATTCATTTTTATATAGATAGAAGATAGATAGATGTCTTAACCACTTAAACAATTGTTAGTTCAGTTTGCTTGCTCTTGTGTTTTCGTGTTTTTTTTGTGTTCAAATCACATATGAGGCCGTCAGCCCAAAAGTAGCTTAAGATTATCATAGTATGGAAATAATGAGGTTTGAACTTACTTTTACACTGCTTCGTTGGCAAAAATAATACGCGCGAAAATAAGTTTTTACAAAGCCATCTTTTGTCTATGGGTCAAACTAGGGATGGGCCGGGCCGGTTTTGCATAAAAATTGATTATGTTTTAAATATATTGCATTATCTAAGCACCAAATAAAAATTTGTGGGTTAAGTCACTTTGGTGCTGACGGCCTTATATTATAGTTAATTCGTTATGATTAAAAACACCAAAAAGTGTCATGTACCCACGTACATGATACGGCAATATCATCCTGCTTATTTCTTGGCACAAACTAATAAGCCACTCCGTTTATGTCACCAAAATCGTGTCAATTGCCAAAACTGACGAAGCACTAATCTAGTGATATTTCTTTCTTCCACAGATGCAGATCAGCTCTGCTTGAACCATGGCTGTTGCGGGCCTAATTCAAGGCAGAGGCTAACGCAACAGGCCCGGTCGCAGCTTGAGGCAGCGCTGCGCAGTGAACTCAGCAAATTGTCTGACATGCTGCTGAATAGAGCCAACAAGTTCGATGGTAAGTGTTGCGTACAGTCAAAACTATCTTTAAGGTTTTATTGCGTCTCTTTTATTGTTATTACAGTAAAGGCTTTTTATCTGTAGGGTATAAATTTCGTAAATATGCCGCGAATACGAATATGGGATTATAGAAGACACGTTCCTAGATGATAAAAGAAAATAACATAAGCATACTTGTAATAAGGTCTGTTTTACTCTTTTATTAGTTCATTTGACGAAGCGCTAACAAAGAACATTCGGTTGGATACCTATATATTGGAATCCTTTTTATCAATGTGTATACACCGATGTACAGATTGGATAAGCGACGGTAACCGTACTCGTCGAACTCGACAAAGAGGTCGACGTGCAACCTAACCCATGCATCAGCCCGCTGAGTTTCTCGCCGGATCTTCTCAGCGGGTCGCGATTCCGATCCGGTAGTAGATTCATTCGCGAAACAATTGCTCTTGAGTTGTTAGGTCTCCTTCGGAGGCGCTCGGGCAGTTGTTAGCAAATNGTACAGATTGGATAAGCGACGGTAACCGTACTCGTCGAACTCGACAAAGAGGTCGACGTGCAACCTAACCCATGCATCAGCCCGCTGAGTTTCTCGCCGGATCTTCTCAGCGGGTCGCGATTCCGATCCGGTAGTAGATTCATTCGCGAAACAATTGCTCTTGAGTTGTTAGGTCTCCTTCGGAGGCGCTCGGGCAGTTGTTAGCAAATTCCACCCCTCTTGGCTGAGCCTTTGCTCGCCCACCTGTCCTGGTGAAACTGGAAAGGCCTTCGGGCCACCAGTAAAGTTTCAATCATAAAAAAAAAAAAAAAAAAAGGATAAGCGAATAAAGATATCTTTAGCCGCATATAGGAATTCGGTCGCTTTTTTTTTAATACGCGAATAGTGAAAACGCGTATGAAGGAGCTTTTATTATATACTAGCTGACCCGGCAGACTTCGTAGTTCCTCAATCAATAAATAAAAAGACCTACACTTTATTTAATTCCGAGAATTTTCATATTGATCTTCCTTTAGACCTTCTCTGGACTTCGACAAATAATTCAAGACCAAAATTAGCCAAATCGGTCCAGCCGTTCTCGAGTTTTAGCGAGCCTAACGAACAGCAATTCATTTTTATATATAAGTTATATATAAGAAGAAGAAGAAGATTATTGCCGACGTATCATTTAACAGTATTCATGGTGACCCACGGACTGTGATTGCAATTGAGTCAACGTTTGAATATTCTGCGGCACAATATATAACTCTGCGTCATTCAAGACAGCCATCATATGCCAATGATTGATAGCTCGAACATCATCGCTCGCCTTTAAATGTTTTCATAACGTAAACTAGTTTAAATATCCGTCAGTTGCATGCAGATAAAATCCAGATGCAAATTGATTTTTTGATGAATAACACGTTACGATGCTTACAAAATTAAATTTTCTAAATTGAATGTGGTGCAGTGCAGCCTCAGTGTGCTTTAAATAGATATGTTACTCCGATTGGGATGATACAATAATAAAAACAAATAGAATACTAGCAGACCTGGCCACACGTTGCTGTGGCTAAGGTTTTTGTTTCTAAATAACACGTGGCCGACTATGTTAATAATAAAAATTAACAAAGTAAGAACAATTGGATTTCACTGAAATTCACTGAAGAAATTAAATTTACTACGAAATAAATTTCACTTATACTTTTGCCTCAGCAACACGTGGTGTTTATGCCATTAAATTGTAGCTTATGTGAAACGTTGGTATTTTTAACACAGCGCCATCTATGAGATAATAATGTCAGACAATATTACAATTGTCTGTAAAACTATTGCGACCATTAATCGAAATAAAAATCATCCTATGGCCTAAGTTGGAACAAAACACATATTTAAAAAAAAAGAAAATTAAAATCGGTTCAGTAGTTTGGGTGTTCATCGCGGACAAACAACGTCACACATAATTTATATATGTAAGATGATGACTTTCTTGTAGCTTTCGTACTGTCATTACTAGATTAATGACACGTCATTTCAGATCCTCCAGATCCACTATTGGTTTTTTTACGTACTTTAAGCACCGGTCAGCGTTCCTGTCGAAGCCGTCGCTTGCGACAAAGCGTTCGGCGAACAAATTAACCTTCAAACACAATCCACTGAATTGCTCACCGGATCTTCTCAGTGGGTCGCGATTCCGACCCGGTAGTAGATTCAGCGAAGCACTGCTCTTGCTAGGGCTAATGCTAGCGAATTCGTCAGGTTAGAGCCACGTGAGCTCACGTATTAGCCTGGTTAATTAGATTAGGCCCTCTAGATTACCAGAATAGGTAGAAAAAATTAATAAAAAAGAGTAATGGAAATATTTGTCCGTTTTATGTTCACTGTTTTGACTTCCATGCGTGAGACTTGGGACCATGCACTCATTTAATTATTTAATTTAAGTAATAAATTGTACGTAAGGTATTTTGCAATTCACTCGCGGTAGAAGTGAAACTTTGAGAAGTATTCTATCTCATTCTATCACAGGCTAAATTCTATATGTTTGTCTCATTTTAGTGTCGCTTTTTCGTTTCGTATCCATACGGTATAAAAAAAATCCTTTACCTGTAAACCGAAGTAAGATGGAAACGCAATACTAAGGTGCCGTCGTCTTCAATAAACTGAGTAAATTTAATTTCGCTTATCTTCCCCATACGCTTACGGGTCTAACAAGAAATGAAGACGAGAAGAAATACATAATATGTACGCTTTAGTTAACATTTCTTGACAAATGTAAATGTTTAGTCTCCAGTGTGCGTACTGTTTTAATCATTATGATCCATTGTTCCATAAAGTTATAAATGAACGATTTAGCGGTGACGGAAGCACTGTGAACTGTGACTCAGACCGAATCGGTTAGTTCCACGATATTGTGAGCTTGTGAGCCATTGAGAAAACTTTACAACGAACGATCTTTCGTTAGTTAGAGTCATGTTATTCTGGATTCTAATTCGATACTACAGTCAAAATTAATAGTTTTCCTCATCAGAGTAAATTAACCCATAGACACAGCCCACTGAGTTTCTCGACGGATCTTCTCAGTGGGTCGCGTTTCCAATCCGGTGGTAGATTCTGCGAAGCACAGCTCTTGCTAGGGTTCGTGTTAGCAACGTCGTCAGGTTAGAGCCCCGTGAGCTCATCTATAAGTTTACGCTGAAATAGCCTCTCAAGGCTATCATCAGCTTAGGTAGGAAAAAAAAATCGTTAGTAACGTGTTCGGTTTTATGGATATTTTATTTATCGATAGCTATCCCCTCACACCTCGTACGGTAAATCCGTTCAATTCCAGTTTCACAAACGCGAATAAATACAAGGTTTTTTTTTCTTTTATTTTAAGCGTTGCGTAGCCAAAAAGCCAACAGCGACTTCCATAATTTGATTCAGTCCACCTGCCAGTCCACCCTTTTAATAGGAGCAAATCGGCATTTTACATATTGATAAACTTTTTTAATCTAAAATTCCAGATAATACGTTTTTATGTCTCGCTAATCGATGACGAAATTCCGAAAGACTGAGATACTCTTAAGATAATACAGGTGGTAGGACCACTTGTGAGTCCGCGCGGATAGGTACCACCGCCCTGCCTATTTCCGCCGTGAAGCAGTAATGCGTTTCGGTTCGAAGGGTGGGGTAGCCGTTGTAACTATACTGAGACCTTAGAACTTATATCTCGAGGTGGGTGGCGCATTTACGTTGTATATGTCTATGGGCTCTAGTAACCACTTAACATCAGGTCGGTCGTGAGTTCGTTCACCCACCTAAGCAACAGCGTCCCTAGCGGCAAACGTAGGCAAACGTTCCAACTACACAAATTTGAGTTAACGTTTACGCTATCGAGAACGTTAAAAAACTCGCACTAAGTCGCACATCTGCTTTTATCAATCAAATAAATGAATCACCTATAAGTAAAATCTACAAGTTTTTTTTTTATGAATAACTTAGCTACTTACCCGAGTAAACAAAGCGACCGTGAGAGTGGAAGCTTATGAAAGTTTAAATATTGATTGTGAGTGAGCGGTCGACGACAGTTGATTTTGTAATTAAGCTCGGCCGTATTTTCGGGAGGGCGGCTGTCCTCCGATCTTTTAAAATTGTTTGAGCCACCATCGTTTTTCATATGGCGAGATAGAGGAAAAACTCCAAAATGGCAAGCAATTTTCTACCATTTTTTGTAAACAAATTTTAATTGAAATTGTTGTTCATTTTACGGTAAAATTAAAATTCATATCATTTTTTTTTAATTTCTGTGTATATAAATAATTAATGTTATAGAACATCGTAATGCACAAAATTCCCTGTACCATTTCCCTGTACCTGTTATTAATTGCAATAAGAGAAAAGTTAAACATGACATTGTGAGACGCACTTCACGAGTCTCCGTCAGACAGTGTTGCCATGTAGAAAATAATATTTCACATACATTTAAAAATCACTATTGAATTGCGGCTGTAAATTTAAGATTAATTTAATTTAAATTGAAAACTTTAAATGTAAATTCAAAGTCATTATTTATTTATTTGGAAGATACTTTATGCATGTAAAAGTTTTAGGTCAGATTACTTCAGCTCCGAATACAGAATGGCTGTTTTTATACATCAATATACATAGTTTAATTTTGTGAAAACTATATTTATTTATTAAATTTCATTAATGATGGAAGAATTTTCATAAATTACTTTTACAAAAACTGCCTTTACTTCGACTTTTATATTAGATTTTAAGTTTAAACTTCAATCTTAAAATTAAAGTAGGGCAACCACATTCACATTCTGACTACGGATTCCGGTACCTAGTATCAAAGCATTTCCATAGCTTATCTTTTTAAATATATTTCTTCTGTGCGTGTGTTTGTCATTGAACTCCTCCTAACCGGCTGGACCGATTTGAATGATTTTTTTGTATGCCTTTGGGTGGCACCCTGGATGGTTTAGATTCACAAATCAGCCCGGCAGATGGCGCAACAGTCGGTATTTAGGTTATTTATCTATACTACAACTAAACGTCTAGATCAACTTGAATGAATTTTTGCAGGACAACGTCTGTCGGGTCCGCTAGTGTTATTTAAAATTTGAATATTTCCGATTTCTATAGGCTGGCAACTCTAGGCCCTCAGACTGTAATTGCGCCATCGAACGGGATCCGCCTGTCCAAACATGGACACTTGCGCGCTGAACACCTCCGTTAATGGGTGAAATCAATTCCTCAGACTTGTAACCAAGCGAGATACATATTTTGTAATACTCTCTTGGAATCCTACCAGCTCGAATAAGACTTGATGATGTTTTTTTTATTACTTATTTTTTATTGGCCCACTAGCTCGCTGCCCACCTTGTATTTTATATGATCAAAGTCGTAGTCTCCTTTGGCTTATATAACGGCGGCCCGCTTTTCAAAACGGAACGTGTGAGAACTACCCACGCGCGCTCATAATACGACCTAACGCCAGTTAATGTGACGACAGTGTACTGAGGGTGAGCACGAATGACTATCGAAAAAGTATTCGTATCGCTATCGAGAAAAAAGTATAGGACTTAAACAGCGCCCCTACCGTCTGTAAAAAATAATAATTTCAGCAGCACGAATAAAAATCAAAATTCAAAATCATTTATTTCAACTTAGATGTCAGTATAACACACTTGTTGAATGTCAAAATATAAATAACAATGTTAACTCTACCACCGATTCCAAAAAAAGCCACAGTCCTGAGAATAACCGGAGAAACAAACTCAGCGGGCTTTTTTTTTGTTTTATCTCAAATATTTTTTTTTTTTTTTTTTAAATAAGTAAAGATATTTGCAATAAACGAAAAAAAAATCAAAAAATTAAATTAAAAAAAATTATAATAAGAAAAAATGAATTGGCCAGGAGCGAACGCCTCATTCCCACGTAGTGCCATCTAGTAAATAATCCTTAACTTTATAATATGCCTTGTTGCACAAACGTTCCTTGACAGTTTTCTTAAATCTTCACGATTGACTTCCACGGTGAAGGAATAACATCGTGTAATAAAAATCAAACCCGCAAAATTATAATTAGCGTAATCACTGGTGGTAGGACCTCTTGGGAGTCCGCACGGGTAGGTACCACCACCCCGCCTATTTCTGCCGTGAAGCAGTAATGCGTTTCGGTTTGAAGGGTGGGGCAGCCGTTGTAACTATACCTGAGATCTTAGAACTTATATCTCGAGGTGGGTGGCGCATTTACGTTGTAGATATCTATGGGCTCCAGTAACCACTTAACACCAGGTGGGCTGTGAGCTCGTCCATCCATCTAAGCAATAAAAAAAAAAAACTATGAACAGGTAGTAATTGAACGTTTTGTGGGATCTTGTTGAAAAGTTCTCCCAGCCCCCTAAAAGAGTTGCTTATTTTCTTAATTCGAGCCGCCGGCAACGCAAAATAACTTACTTTCGTTTCGCAATCTAATCGTCACCCGGTCACCGTCCTCGTCGAACCCATCGCTTGCGACGAAGGGCTCGAGGAATAAATTAACCCACAGACACAGCCCACTGAGTTTCTCGCCGGAGTGGGTCGCGTTTCCGATCCGACGGTAGATTGTGCGAAGCACGGCTCTAGCTAGGGCTAGTGTTAGCAACACTCCCGGTTTGAACCCTGTGAGCTCACCTACTAGCTCGGTGAATCTAGAATAACCCCTCGAAGTTACTAGAATTGGTAGGAAAAAAAAAGAATCGTCACGTTCTCGATACTCGAAACTTATAGGTACTCATAATCGAGAGCAAGAAAATTGTTTTGACATACGGTAACTTAAATCTCGAAGGCTGGCTATCGAGTATTAACATCTAATTTAATGATCCGTTTTCGTATCGAGGACTCAATACATTTACATTACGAATTCGATAGATTTTCGTGCTTGACGTACTTACTGGTATAATACATACCTAATAAGATAATACGGCCGCACGTTCTCCGGTGAGACCGTGAGACCCATAATTGGCTTATACAATACTCGCGGGATGTGCTGGTGACCTTCTCGGTCTACTTAGGCTTTGTTTATTTAGACCCGATAAAAAAATGGTTTTATTATTAGGTACATGGAGTAAAGAACGCTCATTGGTGCTCACGACTGACAGCAATTATGCTGATTTTCAAGCAGCCAGTTTTTAAGTATGGAGTCTACAAACATAAAACACTAAACATAATTTAAATGTAGTTCTTAAATGGCTAATTGTTGCTTATTAGCGATCTATGGTCAGATTATCGTTTGTTTGGCCTCAAATGATGTCACACGTAATGGCGTTGTTCTCGACCGAATCTAATTTAGTTTACGCGAACTATATCGAAAAATAAACGCTGTCCTTCTTTTGCAAAAGTCTCGAATATCACGACTTTATTGGACTCGGGGCTGCGATAGCCAATATTATTTATAAAAATAATGACAGTAATTAAAACAGTTTTAAAAAAAAAGGCATTCACAGAACGCGACCCGGCAGCGTGAAAACGACAAATAAAAACAAGCAAAAACCAAGCAAACGGTCACGCTACCCCAAGCTCATGTACACATTTGATAATCAATTCACAATAAACGGTAATAATGCACTGTTTTGTGTCCGCTAATTGTTTACTTCTTCCTCCTTCCTCATAGCTTTGAACGAAAGCGACATTCGATATGATAAATCTAATATTCGTGAAATGTAGCGTGAAAGGTTGAAAGAACGCGGGTAAGCATAATGTTTGTAGTTAGTTGTGCAATCTTGATTATCAAATATGAAAGAAACGGACCAATATATTTTAAACTAGCAGACCCGGCCACACGTTGCTGTGGCTAAGGTTCTTTCTTTCTAAATAACACATGACCAGCTACGCTAATACCAAAAATTAACAAAGTAAGAACAATTAGATAGTGAAATCTATTATTGTATTGCGTTTATTACGAAATAAATTTCACTTATACTTTAGCCTCAGCAACACGTGGTGTTTATGTCATTAAATTGTAGCTTATGTGAAACGTTGGTATTTTTAACACAGCGCCATCTATGAGATATTAATGTCAGACAGTATTACAATTGTCTGTAAAAACTGATTTAAGGCGCCATCTGTTTTAGACTTATGAGACTTACAATTAATAACAATAATCAACTTATGAAATTATTTTATTGTTAATTAATAAATATTGCGACCATTAATCGAAATAAAAACCATCCTGTGGCCTAAGTTGGAACAAAGCACATACATATTTAAAAAGAAAGTTAAAATCGGTTCGGTAGTTTAGGTTAACCCTCTGTTACATTTTAAGCGGCAAATTAATTTATTATCATAATATATACTGTGCTAATTGAACTCACATTACAGTTTTAATATATGTGATTCTGTAGTGTTGGCCTAAAACACCGCCTCCCGTCTCCGTGGGTGTGGTAAAATGCTACTGAGAAGTTCTTACTCGACCAACTGCGATCATCAATCGGCATTTATTTGTGACAAGGTGAACTGTAAACCCGCTCAATGGATCCCATGACTCAACCTAATCCTGGCGTGAAACATTCATCGTTTTCGTTAAGAAAGATGTGAGATTCTGTTGATAATTCAATCGAGAAATTGACCTTATATCTTAAGGTAGGTGATAGATAGCATTTACGATGTGATGTCCATGGACTCCTGTAACCGCTTACCACTAGATAGATCGTGAGCTCATCCGTCTATGCAATAAAAGAAAAATTCAAATTCAATATTTAAGTAATTTGTACACAGAATTCGCTGAAGTTACGATCGCAATCATATCACTAATAGGCACGCGAATTCGTGTGATAATTTCGTGCCGGCGCCACTGAGTGCGGATAAGTTTTACATGCGGTTTCACTCGTCTCTATCTTATTTATGGCGAATTAATTTTCTTGCAATTCAATCGGGTTAATCAACCCCCCAAAAAAAACGTTTG
The DNA here is from genome assembly GCF_003987935.1 of Bombyx mandarina. The sequence continues at coordinate 484,869 of NW_021011623.1, forward strand.
TTGTGAATTTTGTAAAAGTGTTTAATATACCAAAAAATATGTATATACGTCAAACTTGACATTCAAGTGAGTTTTTGACATGTTGTTTTTGGCTTCCGGAAATCAATTGACATTGGCTGTGGACTCGTTGACTCATCCATGGAATAAAATTAAAAAAGGTAGCGACGATTTTCACGTTGTATCCTCTATACTGCCCATAGATAATGGTGGAAACGAGATCGTCTCTATATAATCTCCTCCGAAAAGTAGATGGAACAAGACCTCTGCTTATTTAAAATAAAAATAAAAATCTTGACAAACAAATTTTAGTCTGCACTTTCCTATAGAATACCTATATGTGTGCATTGGCACGAATCGTGTATCGCATGTTAAAAAAAAAATTAACGGTCAATGAACTTTGTCGTATTTGACAGACTCGAAAAGTAATCACTGCCAAAGTGTTTGAAATATTAAAATTATTTTTATTTACCTCTGCCATTTACATGTTCAATATTATAGTTTTTTCAAAAACATTTTAATCATTTGTAAATTTTTTTACGTAGATTTTTTTACTGGCGTATTAATTAAATGATTTTATTTTCTTTGAGATACAGAAATGTTACATTAAATAATTTATTGTTTTTGAAGTCTTATAATTTTGGTGTTTCTTTTATTGATAATATGTTGATGGGTGCTGGAGTTCACTGGCCCCACGACATCAGAGACAAGCACATGTAGATATAGGTCCAACTCTCTTCAAATTCTTAAGAATGATTGATTACTTTCCGACAGAAATAGATATGACAGTGGTCCCTTATCATACAGGCACACTAAGTGCTTAATATATAATTAAGGGAATAAAATAAATAATATTTAACAGAAAATGAGGTGAGGTTTGGCCTTTAAAGAAGTTATAGATACAATTTTTCATTGCTTTTGTTTGACACGTGGCCTATAGGATAAACCAGCTGATTTCTTTGCCGGATGCTCTTACTACGTTGCTATTCCGATCCGGTACTAGACGCATTTGCCAAAACAGTGCAGCAACTACCCCTTGTGGTTGAATTTTCGAAGTCGCCTACTCATCCTAATGAACAACCTCCGGGCCCCAAGAAATAGCTTCATTAAAAAAAAATCTTTGTTGGTACACAAACATGCGACTCTTATGATGCTCAATAATCCTCGTAGGCCGTGAACATTAACAATACTAAGGGTACAGCTTTCTGCCTACCACTGAGGTCTCATTTCCAACCTCTTGAAATAGGATGTCATACCATATCCATTATTACCAAATTTGTGTCGCCGTAAAGCACTTCTTGATTTTCTCAACCGGTCTAACAAATTTCCGGAATTCTGGGACCAATTTGGGTACAGCAGAGTTTTGGAGTCGGATGGTACATGGCAAAAATGTTCACTTGAAAAAGCAATGTACAGCACAGTGGATGTGAGGAAACATTAATAAACTCTGATCCGATTACTAGTGGCGAGGGAAAATTAAAATAACGGTGTCACATCAAATGGTTCCCCAGAGATCTGCCCATGAAACATGCCATATAAAACACATATGTACATTCTATTACGGGATACGGAAACGAAATAAACGGAATCCGGTTCTGGATGTAGATCTTCTTGTCTCGTTTCTTTTCGGTATTATCGACCGGAAACTCTTAACTTGGAAGTGGTAGGCCTGAAATCTTCAAGTCAGTGCGGGTAATATTTTTTGAGTGAAGCTGGTAAATAAGATGGGTATTATTTTACTAAGAAAGTCTCGTATTATAGGTTCGAAGTTGCCAAGGTATAACTTTATCTCCGAAGCCGACCGTTTATTAGCTTTTGACGTCAGACAACGAAATGCTTGACCAATGAATTAGATCGGCCGACTGCCGTATCATCACAGACAAAAGTTGCATAATGTTTTACGATTATCGTGAATGAAAACGATTATCATATTAATATTCAAACGACGACAGAATTACATTCTTCGGAACGCAGTTTACGACTGTCTGGCAACATTCCGTTTCTTGTTCTGTGCGTTCCAAAATATTAATTGTTTAATGAATAGCCGTTTTCTGTCTTACGTGCATATTAATGGTTATGATATGGTATTTCATGAGGGCGTCAGCGACGAAGCTTTGATAATTGTAATTTAAAGTGATGCGGTTTGAACGCACGTCAGGGATACAGATTCTACGTGGGTAAGCTAGCTTGTTGTCACTGCCTTTTTGTTTCTGGGCTAGGGGCCGAAGCTCCTAGAACTCCCCGCGCCCAGTAGGCGCGCGTGACTAGACGGTCTAGGAATAAACGTCTGCAGATGGCGAGATTTAGGGCCCTACCCACTAAACTCCCCTGCACGCTCACCCAAGCGTCCTATTTTCCTCGAGATCAGTATCCGGCCCGGAGTAAGGCGGTTGCTCCGATCAGTACTGCACCCAGATGCACGGCTCACGTCAGGCCAGGCTGTGGAACATCTGCCTTCTTGGTACGGCGACAGATCAGACTGCCCAGGCAGTGCCGCTGGTGTCGTGAGCTATTCGGATGGGTCGGACCCAGCCTGCCGGTTCAGGATGCGATACACCAAAAACCGATCGCTCTTATGACGTCACTACTGAGTGGCGCGCTAGACTGCTGATAGAGCTCCACACGGTCTTCATCACGTCATCTCGGATCCTCCCGATCCACTAACGGTGCTTTTAGGTACTTCAAGCACCGGTCACCGTTCTCGTCGAACCCGTCGCTTGCGACGAAGGGCTCGACGAGTAAATTAACTCCCAGACACAGCCCACTGAGTTTCTCGCCGGATCTTCTCAGTGGGTCGCGTTTCCGATCCGGTGGTAGATTCTGCGAAGCACAACTCTTGCTAGGGTTCGTGTTAGCAACATCGTCAGGTTTGAGCCCCGTGAGCTCACCTACTAAAGTTAGGGTTACGCTGAAATAGCCGCTAGGGCTATCAGCTTAGGTAGGATAAAAAAAAAAAAAAAAAAAAAAAAAGGTCTTCATCCCCCTCAGGTCTGCCCGTTACCTTTACGAAGGGAGTCATTGTTACTCCTTGGGCGTCCCTATTTTCTGTACATAAACAAGCCGTTATTGCAATGCCGCAATCGGACGAGTCTTAGTTTTCAAAATTGTCGCACGAGCTTTATAGAACCAAACTGAACAAATCTTCATTACTAGTGACATCATTTGAGGTTGAAATAAAAACGAATCAACCACAGATCGTACAATAACACGGAATGTTTCACGAAAACACGGTATAATTTAATTATCGTTCTGGTTTAATTAAAAACTATTATAAACATTTTTTCATTATTTTTTTTATGAATGTTGTTATTTTTCGTTGTCATTATACCATTCATACCATTTATTGTGCCTTTTGTTGTAATACATATTTCTGTGTTACAATATTGAATAAATACGAAACTTTTTAGATTGTTTTATTATTAGTTTATTGTAGCCTACTCAAGTTTTTTTCTTTTCTTTTTCTACTTATTCTAGTGACCTCGAGGGGTCATGATAGATTCACCAAACGAGTAGGTGAGCTCATGGGGCTCTTACCTAAGGACGTTGCTAACATTAGCGCTAGCAAGAGCAGTGTTTCGCAAAATTTACCATCGGATCGGAAACGCGACCCACTGAGAAGATCCGGCGAGTGAGCTAGATCAAACTGAAGGAATCCTGTGAATATATACGAACTTGAGTGGGGGCTAATTATAGTGATCATAGTTTTTATCCTTAAATTCCAAGAAAAATGCGAAAGCATAATCAAAGCGAGTATTTTGTGGTCGGATCACCTAAAATCTCCTATTACTCAACACTCCGCATCTGAACCTCGCTTGAGATACAACTTGTTCAAGGTTATTGTGTGATGTGATTTGCGCGGCGCTCTTCTATTCCCGATCCTGCGTACAGAATGGAAAGCAGTCGACGTCGCCCAAAACACGTCATTTCGGATCCTCCCGATCCACTAACGGTGCTTTTAGGTACCTCAAGCACCGGTCGGTTCTCGTCGAACCCGTCGAGGGCTCGGTGAGTAAATTAACCCTCAGAGACAGCACACTGAGTTTCTCGCCGGATCTTCTCAGTGGGTAGCGTTTCCGATCCGGTGGTAGATTCTGCGAAGCACGGCACTTGCTAGGGTTCGTGTTAGCAACATCGTCAGATTTGAGCCCCGTGAACTCACCTTTACCACCTTTCCACCTTACCACCTTTCACCTTTAACCAGTTAAAGTTACGCTGAAATAGCCTCTCAAGGCATAGGAAGGAATAAAAAAAAGGCGCTCATCTTCTTCCATCGCGTTGGCGGCAAAATCCTACTGGTAGAATGTATCTTGGCTTAGGTGTACCTAACTCTCCTAATCCGAAGCATGAGATAGCCTTTTCGACCTCAAATCTTAAGATGCGTGTCTGAATCCACTTTATCATGTTTATAGACGTCACTTTTCACCGGCCGTCACGGTTCGTTTACTCATCTAGAACATTAAATAATGCATCACACTTATTTTTGCTAGTGACATGTCAGCGCCCTATTGCTTATACGAGTATATCTTTCTAAGAACTTTTCGCTGGCGTTTCATAGTAATGTTCAATTTATGTTGATATTTATAATTATATTTATGGGAGCATTCCCGAGAATGTTCTTATTGAATCAAACCATTTTCCTCAATATGCTTCTTGATGCTTTGAAATTTTTCTTTGTGTTCATCGGCGGTTTGAATTATTTGAAATTAGCTGTGGTTTTGGCATTGCAGGTTCGCGTTCGGATTCGCGACATATCCATTCATTATCATTAATTAGCTCAGATGAGTGTAGAAACTCACGGCTCACCTCTTATTAAGTTGCAACTGGAGTCCTGTGTTTCCATTTTGTAATACAATGGTATTAAGTTGCAACTAGAGTCCTCTATTTCGATTTTGTAGTACAAGGGCATCAAACCTAAACGGATTTGTGGTTCACGGCAGAAATAGCCAGGGTGGAGATACGAGCGGGCAAGCGGGTTTACTGGTGGTAGGATCTCTTGGGAGTCCGCACGGGTAGGTACCACCACCTCGCCTATTTCTGCCGTGAAGCAGTAATGCGTTTCGGTTTGAAGAGTGGGGTAGCCGTTGTAACTATACTGAGACCTTAGAACTTATATCTCAAGGTGGGTGGCGCATTTACGTTGTAGATGTCTATGGGCTCCAGTAACCACTTTACACCGGGTGGGCTGTAAGCTAGTCCACGCATCTAAGCACTAAGAAAATAAAAAATAAATAAATAAAAAATAAATAACGCCCAGCACTAGTAAATTCTCTAAGGGTCTGTAAACTATTCTGATTTTGGTGACAATAAAATATCCTATCGAATGGACCGAAATATATGTTCGTTGACCTTCGTGCGCTGGTTAACAGTCACATGTCATTCATTCGATTGCATTTTACATTTAAATCATAAATAATCCGATACGAATAATTTTATTTGCTCATAAAAATAATTATTATTGATATTGCGATTTAGATTCACAAATAAATGAGGTCTTTTAACACGTGCCGTTTTTTTTTTTTCTATAAAAATACCCGATGTGAATAAAATTAATTGCTGTATATTGGTAAACGCAACATTTGAGAGCGGCTGGACTGATTTGATAATTCATTTCAATTTTATTGGCAACTATCTGTACCCGTCCGCTTCGCTGGGCATTTAAAATTAACGTTATTATGTATTGTCATTATTATTAGGGAGTCCAACACTCATATAAACATTAGCCTATCCATTAAGTACATGTATTTTCTACATGGATACCAAGTTTCAAGTCAATCGGATGCACGGTTCAGTAGTTATAACGGAACATCCGTAAAAACCACTGTAGATTTATATATTCGTATAGATAAATAGTACGAATAAGGAACTTGATGGGAAGAATAAGCAATTGAAATTGAATTGTCCAAATTCACAAAACGATCACGAACATCTTTTATCAACGAACCGAATAATGATTATCGCGCCAGTGTCTTGCCGCATTGTTACTAATTTGTTTTTCGTTTGTTCTAGAATTCTTCAGGAAGCTGCTCAAGCTGTCGCGAGAAGAGTTCCACGCGATGTTCAAGAGAACCTACGGAATGATTTACGAACAGCATTCCTACGTCTTTGAACAGTTATTCGAACAACTCGAAAGGTGATTAGATGATTTTAATAATACTAGTGGGCCCTAAGTAATCGAAATTCGACAATAACTGCAATTGAAATTATAAGTTTGTACACTATTATGATTCTATTGTCAAAAACACTAAATCTATAATCAAAGATTTCACCAAGACTCTACTTCAGCAAGACTATAAGCATTAAGAAAAATTAAGACAAAGACAATAAACAATTAGTATGTATGCGTGTGTGTGTCAAATACATGGTAGTGTGTGTAATGTTTTTATTTTATTGATTTAATATACATCTTTTTATGCAAAATTAAAAAAAAATATTAACATTCTGCATTCCTTCTCTATATTCTCTATAAATGGGGGAAATTTCATAATCCTCCGTCCCCGCAATTTTCGCAAAAAGAGGTAAAAAGTTTTTGCTTCACGTATTAATATATAGATAAGAACGTTGCCACATTATTTGCGATGAAATTTACTAAAAACTTTTTTAGTGCCACCGAAGGTGAACGTCCTATGATTCGTGTAGATACTAGAGTTGTTATCATTGTAGACCAGTATTCTTTCCAGTGGTCAGTTCGAAGGGAATTTGACCACGTTCGTTATGGATCGTAATATAATTCCGAAGAGAGATTTTAATAATAATAAGAAACTTACATAAATAAAATTCGTTGTTCTACCACAACACAATACAATCAGCAGACTTATAAATAAAATATAATTGATAGCTCTTAAAAACCATTCATTTTTCGTTTTCAAAGAAAACAATGTTCAATGCTAAACAATTTTGAAAGCTCCGTTAAAAGATAATTTTTATAGTAGTTGCACTTAAGTTTTTGCAAAGCCACTACTTCAGTTTTTCGACTCCCTTCCTGACTTATTTTAAAAAAATATCTTTATCTTATTACGAGTATAATATGTACTTTACTTTAATAAGAAATAAATAATATTTGACACAAAAGTACTTACGAAAAATTATATTTTTAAACAATGAGACATCTCGAAGACAGCAAATTTTCATCTATATTAAAATTAATATCTGTAAGTGTGTATGTTTGTCCTAAATGCGTTACTAAGCCGTTTATCCGTCAACGATAAAACTTTGTACAAACCAATTCTTCTAGGATTCTGTTTTTTTTTTACGAATTTGAAGTTTTTAGACATTTATCGACATTAATATTGTCGATTGTGACCGTGTTCCACTAGTTTTAAATACCTTTAGCTTATCAGACACAAGTCACTTCCAATTGTTCTTACTAGAAGTTCGACGTGCCACTTAGGAGATTACTCGCGTTTCGTATAGACACACTATTACTTATCCACTTTCATTTAATTTCCAGGTACTACAGCCGAGGCGACACAAACTTTGACGCAATGATGGATAGCTTCTTCGGAATTCTGTACAAGAAGATGTTCACGGTACTTAATTCGCAGTACACGTTCGATGAAAAGTAAGATTTATTTTAAATATACAGATATATGTGTAGACGGATCATTTATTAAATGGTGGTGGGGCATATCATGAGACGGTACCGGTAGTTAACTATTTCTGCTGTGAATTAGTCATCCTGATTTGAGCACAACTGTTGTGACGACGTAGACGTCTTATTTGAACCCTTTCGTTACTATCGGTGACTATAGTCACCCGTCTCATTCGCGAAGCAACTGCTCTTGAGTTGTTAGGTCTCCTTTGGAGGCGCTCGGGCAGCTGTTAACAAATCCCGCCCCTCCTGACAGAGCCTTTGCTTGCCCTAGTGAAACCGGAAAGGCCTCGAGGCTACCAAATATCTCTCAATCCTAAAAAAATTGTTACGCGGCAGAAATAAAGGGGAAAGTGGTAACCCACCGCTCTACACCAGTAAACTAGTGTTGGCGATTGTAGTAGGTACGGTATAACATGCAGGAAGCATATTCCATGAATGGTCCCAGAAAAGTGTATGACTTTTTTTTTATTGCTTAGATGGGTGGACGAGATCACAGCCCACCCGGTCTTAAGTGGTTACTGGAGCCCATAGACATCTACAACTTAAATGCGCCACCCAGGCCCAGGACGTTAAAAAACTCGCACTAAGCACACTGGTTAGAGCCCCGTGAGCTTACCGACTCGCTCGGCGAAGCTGGTATAGCCCCTCGAGGTTACCAGAATAGGTAGAAAAGAAAAGGTAACGACGTTATTCTTTCTTTGCGGCGCGCCATCAAGTTAACCACCTTACTATATAAACCATAGTAACAATGTTATCATAATGTTTCTATGGAGCAGTTTATGTCGTATTTATCGCTCTTAATCGTGGAGTTACGGGCACATAAAACACACGTTATCCAGTGCGGTTTCAGATTTCAATGCGTTTGTATTACGGCTTAAGAATTTATCTGGTGATTAATGTTCGTGTATACAAACAGCTACGCTTCGTTGATGGTTTAGAAAGTTCGTGAAAAATGATGTACATGAACATAATATTCACGGATATCTTTCGCGTTGTTCATGATAAATGATGAAATTTGAAAATGAAAATTTGAAATGTGATTTTTTGAAAATGTAATTTTTTACTGGCGGCAGGTCCTCTTGGGAGTCCTCGTGGAGCCCATAGACATCTACAACGTAAATACGCCACCCACCTTGAGATATAAGTTCTAAGGTCTCAAGTATAGTCACAACTATTCGTAACTATCTAACTAATCTAAGTTCGTTGTAACTATTCGTAAATGTCCAAATGTTAATGCTGTGAGACATATAGACTTGTGATATGTAGAACTAAGTCTGCGAAGGTCTACTATTGAAACCGTTGAGAAGCGAATTTATCATGGCGTTGAGAAGCGAATTTATCATGGCAGTAGGTAAACCTTAGAGGAAGAGGACTGTTAGACTGTTAGAGGAAGTCTGAAAGTGGCACCTGTGACAGAGAAGCTGAGGAATGCGCGTTTGGGATGGTATGGACATGTGATGAGACGAAATGAAAATGAGGTTGGTAAGAGAGTGTTAACTATGAATGTGGAAGGATATAGAGGAAGAAGTAGACCTAAGAAGAAATGGATGGATTATGTGAAAGACGATATGGGTAAGAGGGGAGTGAGCGAAGAAATGATATATGATAGAAAAGTATGGAAGGAGAAAACATATTGCGCCGACCCCAGGTGACTGGGAGAAGGGCAGGATAATGATGATGAATGAGTAGGTAAACCTTGCGAAAGTATATTTTTACCGCTTTGTCCAAGTCTGTCAGCGCTTCCGTGAAATTGAGTCATCCTCTTCGCGATACTCGGCGGCGATGCTGGTGTAAACAAATGTCGGCCACGTGTTTATGTACTTCGCTTACTATGTACTTTAAGTATTCGTTTGATGGGTGTGAAGTTACTGCTTTATTGTCTCCTATTAGGTGGTGTCTTATACTGTGTGCTTAGTGGGAGTTTGTAAGCGTTCTCGAACGCGTAAAAGTTATCTGAAATTTGTATGGAGTTGGAGTGTTTGCCTACGTTTGCCGCTAGGGGCGCTGTTCCAACTATATACGAATTTGAGTTAACTTTAACGCTATCGAGAACGTTTATACGACGAGTTTATATTAACGAGCGCCTTTATACACTATATATGGTATAGGTTTACACTTTGTAAATGTAATTTCTATCATGCAATTTTTTTTATTGCATAGATGGGTGGACGATTTCACAGCCCAACTGGTGTTAAGTGGTTACCGGAGCCCGTAGACATCTACAACGTAAATGCGCCACCCACCTTGAAATATAAGTTCTAAGGTCTCAGTATAGTTACAGCGGCTGCTCCACCCTTCAAACCGAAACGCATTACTGCTTCACGGCAGAAATAGGCAGGGTGGTGGTACCTACCCGTGCGGACTCACAAGAGGTCCTATCACCAGTAATTACGCAGATTATAATTAAAACAAATAGTAATTTTATTTTGAGCCGTTACCTAAAAAGTGACATGTGTGTACATGGTAACTACTTATGTGAAGAAAATAAACGGCCTGAATAACGCATTCAGTAAATTTGAGTGATATGTATGACACTGTTCTCCATGATAATCGTCACCAGTAATAAACCAGTACGCGTTCAGAACGGTTGTTTGTTTTCATAGTCACATAAGTAGGTATATCCCATTGACACATTCACTGCTTTTTTTTTAAACTTATAACTCTAATTTCTTTATAGATACCTAAAATGCGTGAACGAACATATGCGTGAGATCCAGCCCTTCGAGGATGTTCCCAAGAAGCTATCAGTTCAACTCCGAAGGGCGGTGGTCGCCACCCGCACCTTCCACAAAGCGCTCCGAGCCGGCGCTGATGTAGTACGCGACATGACTCAGGTAAGCGCTGGTTAGGAGGAAATCAACATGCCCACTGTTAGTCGCGGTTGGCAGACGTACTCATCTATATATTAATACGTGAAACAAAAACTCTGTACCCCTTTTTACGAAAATTGCGCGGACGGCGGAGTATGAAATTTCTCACACTTACAGAGAATATAGAGAAGAAGTGCAGAATGCTAATATTTTTATTTAATTATGCATAAAAAACACATTAAATCAATAAAAAAAGCATTACACATGTTACTATGTATTTGACACAACACATACATAAAAATATAGGTACTCTTTGTTTACTGTCAATTGTGAAACTTTTATTATTGTTTAGTCTGTGGTCGAATTGAGAATAGATCGATATTGTTTGTCTTTAATATTATTGATCTATAGTGCAGTTTTGGCGAATACGTGATTATATTATCGAATTATAATATAATAGTTTTTGACAATAGAACCATAATAATGTTTAAACTTATAATAATAATAATAATAATAATTAGCCCTTTAAACTGGGTGAGATTTATCTTTGTGATTGGATCTTTTGGTTTGTTTGTTTATAAGATGTCTCTCAACTCAGTGTGCCTTCTGGCAAAGGCCTCCTCCAGTAGTCTCCATTGTTTTCTATCTTGAGCAACTCTTCTCCATTTGGGTCCGGCGGTAAGTTTCAGCTCNTGCACTTTTTTGGATCAATCTCGATCTCTATCGTAACTTCATCGCTTTTTTAAATTCTTTATTAATTCACTAATTCCGATCCACTTAAATATCTCCAATTATTTAATTTTATTCGAACTCATTCGCTTGTTTTCTATCGCTATCTAATCTCTGAGCTCACTGACGTACGTGTTGTACTAAATATATTTCTTCAATCCAGAAAAAAAAAAAAAAAAACAAAAAACGTTACGTTAACTCAGATTCGAACCAGCGCACTTCAACCTCTGAGCTCGGCCGAAGACGGATACCACTTAGCTAATATGACTTGTGCTAAGCCGTTGAAATTATTTATTAGTAATGTTGGAGTTTAAAAGTTTAAGAATTTATGAATACATTTAAGTGTGGGTACAATAACAATTCAACTTCATATGTATGTCACTGCTTGCAATTTTCGACGACTATTTCACCACTAAATTTAGAATTTCACTTCATTACCAGTTTTGTTTCATGATAACTTTTATTCTTATTTGTTCTTGTATATATTTATGTAATTTTTAATTACATTTTATTCGTATAAAGTATCCAAGTTTAGAGGATTTGAACGAACCTCTGGTGGCTGGTTTTCATCCACTTATTAGTCACTGATTACTTCACAAACATTTTTAGTATTGATTTAAAACACTACTGTTATAATTACGTAATTTAAATAGGTAATTGTGGAGTTTACGATTTTATGGAATTATTTTTTTACGGATCCAATGTTTACTAGACAGCAACGCGCGTCTACCTCAACAACGAAATATCAAATTTCTCTTGTTTAAACTTATAATTTCAATTAAATATAGTCGAATTTCGACTACTGCGGGACCACTAGTACTGAATAAATACATAACTAACCCAATGTGACAATGTCCACATCAAGCCCTGCAGATAGGTAGCTACAAATATTTCTATAGAAATATGTACTTCACATGCGAACGACTTGCACGATGAAGGAATAACATCATGCGTTCCAATTTTAAGAATGAGACTACCGTTTTACTGTTCAAATGAGATTTCTATCTCATGTATCAATGTCGGTTCAATGGGTGGGTGTGTATCAATGTATCTATAAGGTTCGATAACCACTTAAAGCCAACCAGGTCATGAGAACTATCCTTCTATATACAGCACTGAAAAACCATCGAACGAGATAAGATACAGTTTAATGTTACGATTTGGCTAGCAGCCAAATATATAATATTCGCGTATGACGTGATATATGCTGTAAGCGTAAAATTTAGATGTTATCATAATATAAGTATATTATTTGCGTAAACGGGCAGGAAAGTTCAAGGTGCCTCTGCTGCTATCCGATTATTGAAGCCCAAAACTGAAAGTTCAAAAATGACATACAATTATAATATTATAATTAGGTATTAGTATTATGTATCTCTATTTCAGTAAATAAACCGTAACATTTTGTTAGTAAGGGGCCATCCATAAAGTACGTCACACGTTAATGGGGAGGGAGGGTATCACCGAAGTGTGACATCGTGTGACAAGGGGCATGGGGGGGTCAATACTTTTGTGACGTCACATGTTAAAATTTAAAATACTAAAACGCAAAGTTTGTATGTGAATTAAAAATTTTAAAAATTTACAAACTTGATCTATATTTATTAATAATNCATCCATAAAGTACGTCACACGTTAATGGGGAGGGAGGGTATCACCGAAGTGTGACATCGTGTGACAAGGGGCATGGGGGGGTCAATACTTTTGTGACGTCACATGTTAAAATTTAAAATACTAAAACGCAAAGTTTGTATGTGAATTAAAAATTTTAAAAATTTACAAACTTGATCTATATTTATTAATAATTTAGCATTCTCGCTGAAAATAGCTGTTTTCTCTCGATTATTTTTAAATACATACATAAATTTAAAAAATGTGTGACATCACATCAGGAGGGGGGGGTTATAAAAATGTGACAACCTGTGACAAGGAGGGGGGGAGGGGTTCAAAAGTCCTAAAATTCGTGTGACGTACTTTATGGATGGCCCCTAAGCATTAGGTACATAAAATCTACTAGCCGTTCTCGCCCGCTTTGCTGGGCATTTAAAATTAACATTATTATTTATTGTCATTATTATTAGGAAGTCCAATACTCATATAAATATTAGTCTATCCATTAAGTACATGTATTTTCTATGGATACTATGTTTCAAGTCAATCGGATGCGTGGTTCAGTAGTTATAACGGAAGATCCGTAAAAACCACTGTAGATTTATATATTAGTATAGAAGTATAGATGTAACTTAAAAACCTAACACTGTAACTATTTCACTTTTTAGTACAATATTTTTTATATTTTATTTATTTTACTATAATAAAGTTGTTCTAGTGCAGGACAGTCCTAATTCCGATGCAATTCACAGTCAAAGCCTCATAATCTCACGACGAGTTTGCACTTAGGACGGCATTACTCCGTTTGACATTAACGGAATCTCAAATTAACGTTTACCGGAGAATTGTTAACACAGGATGTTTGCTCGAAGGAAATCACAATCGGAAACTCGCGTTTTATATGAAATGGATTTCTTAGAATACCTACGCCATTTTGTTCTCTTCGCTTTTCTCGTAAAGCGCGGGTGTTTGATGACGCGTCTTTTGTTAACGATAATTCTATATTGAGTTTATGAAAATACATTTTTAGTAACTTCTCTGAGTAAACCTCTCAGTTCTTGAAACTTTTTCAGTAGATATTGATCTTCTTATCTATTTATAATTGCGGGTAGCCATCATATAACAAAAGAATTTTGAAAAATGCCTGAATCTTGCTAGCGACATTTTCAAGAGAAGCTTGCATATTTACAACGAACAACAACATTCGGACTGTTCAGTTTATTTTTTTGGGACTTATTTATCTGACTTCATCAGTTTTGGGTCTACATTTTGCATTTGATTATCATACATATAGACAATAAACACATAAAAATATAGATTCTCAAATATCAAAAAGATAAAAATATCATTTGTTTTTCTCCATTTTCTTTATAATATCAAACTGTCATTTTTTTTTAAATATTGCCGTATTTATTTTTTTAATTTGTTAGAATGATTTTATCCGTCCCACAATACGGAATGTCGCAAAGTCACGCCTTAATGTTATCCATCACGTCACAGTATTCATAATTTTAGCACGTAATCATTACGTACATACTTAGCCACGAGATCATTTGAGATTTTATAATCATGCAAACCCGTTCAGATTTATGGGCGACGTTATTAATGAGCACGCTATTGAATTACAAACATCGACGTTAACAATGTAATGAACATTTGTCTATTCTGGGCCCGGAATTATCGCCGCTGAATATATCGCGTGTGGATTTTGCACATCACTTCGATGAATACAATATTATTATGGTATAGTAAGCTCGTGGTGGGGCGTCTTGTGAGCCCGCACGGGTAGGCACCCTTGCCTAAATCTGTCATGAGGCAGTAATGCGTTTCGGTTTAACGTGTGGGGCAGCCTTTGTACGTCTGGGACACTGAAACTGGGACTTGAACTTATATCTCAAAGTTTACGTTGTTGATGTAACAAAACCACTTTTTGGATTTATTGCAAACAAGTGCACAATAGTCTCATCTGATTAGCAGTTACTACCGCCTCAGGGTAAAAGTTTGGTAAATGTTCTCGAAAAATTGATAATTGTTGTACGGAAAACCAATGCGTGCGCTCTGAAGGGGTAGTATATGTAACTGAATGTGATAAAAACCTCAGTAAATCTCATGAGCACAAAAGCAATGATTTCATAATCATAATTTTGAGTTTGTCTATATGAAAACGAATATAATGTTGGTGTTTGTAAATTGAAATGTATGAATTTTAAAATGTAATTGGCATACGCATGTTTATACATTAAATTATATATGTATTTATTTCATTTTGTGTATTCGGTTTGAATTGGAATTATGTGCATCATAATTTTCAATGAATGCATAGTGAACTCTGTGAGTGATAAAGCTATTGTTACAAGCGCTCAATTGTATAATTATTATGATCTAGAGGGATGAATGGCTATATGGTGTAAGTGACATTTATCTTTTTTTTATTTTTTTATTGCTTAGATGGGTGGACGAGCTCACAGCCCACCTGGTGTTAAGTGGTTACTGGAGCCCATAGACATCTACGACGTAAATGCTCCACCCACCTTGAGATATAAGTTCTAAGGTCTCAGTATAGTTACAGCGGCTGCCCCGCCCTTCAAACCGAAACGCATTACTGCTTCACGGCAGAATCACCCACCCGCGCGGGCTCACAGCAATATTAAAATTCAGTTTCTTCGATAAATAGTTTTCTATTATAGTTTTCCATTATATTTTACAGTATGCGAGTAGGCTAATAAAAGTTTTTTTCTCGGGATTCATCTCACAGATCCCCAACCAACAGACATCAAGTATAACTATTAGCGTTAATTAAATTCACAACTTCATCATTGATATTCTGAACGAACGAAACTGAATTATGAATCGTTCATTTAAATGAAATAAAAATTGTAATTCACAAAGCAAAATATACAGTCACCACAGAAAAACGTAATGAGCAATGTATTCGTGAATCACTAACCGCTGTCGGCAGTGTCGGCGTCTGTACATTGATCTCGAATGGCGCCGCCTGATATATCACGCTTATTTATTGTTTATGCTAATTACATTTATTTATATTTAACGAATGGCACGCTCGTGACACAGCGGAATTGTGCGCATCTGAAGCGCAAATCGCAGTTACGCGATACCAACTTAAAAATTTTCAATTGATTAACATTTTTCTTTATCCATTGAACATTTCAATTCGGCTATAAATATTCAAATCACGTTACCTTAAAATTGTGTAATCATTAATCTGGATAACGCGTTCTCAGAATACTTGCCTCATGTGGTTATTTGGCACATTATTAATATTAATAAAAATTTGTAATGTTTTTATCGTTGTAATGAAACTTGTATCTACATGTGGAAACTGTTTAAAGTTTCTTTTATATATTTGAGTCGACTATTATCAAAGCCGGCAATGTGTCTTTTGGACAATTATTGGTAAATCAGAAAAACGAATTATTGACTTTGTATTCCATTAGCAGTCACAAAACTCTTCTGAACGACATCTTAGATAAATAACAGGTTAACTATTAACCTTTATTTAATGCAGGTTTTGAACCGTATTCTTTGAAGGAGACGATTATATTCAAATCAATCTGTATTGACATATCAATTAAAAGTTTTTGTCCAAATGCACAGATTGCCACCTTTGATAATAGACGACTCATTTAGTAGTTATGGGTACAAAACTTTTTTATTTTAGTTCGAAAACAAGTTATTCTGAATTCTAATTCGATACTACAGTCAAAATGAATAGTTTTCCTCATCAGAGTAAATTAACCCATAGACACAGCCCACTGAGTTTCTCGCCAGATCTTCTCAGTGGATCGCGTTTCCGATCCGGTGGTAGATTCTGCGAAGCACTGCTATTGCTAGGGCACTGTTAAGAACCCCTCCGGTTTTGAGCCCGGTGAGCTTACCTACACGCTGAAATAGCCTCTAAAGGCTATCAGCATAGGAAGGAAAAAAAGATACAGTTTATTTTGTCTTTCCAGGCTGGTTTGACCCCGGAATGCGCAACAGCTTGGACTAGGCTGAGGTACTGCGGCGCGTGCGGCGGACTCCAGGTCCCAGCCTGCTCCCGGTACTGTCACAACGTCATCCGTGGATGTCTGCCAGCTCACGCTGATCTGGGCGAACAATGGGATGCATATGTCGGTAAGCGACAAACGAATTAACAGAATATTAAGACTAATTGCTACGCTTGAGCCTCGTCGAAACAGTATTAAAGAACTAGAGTCATATAATTGTGACGCCTTGTTCTGAGGATTTCACAATCCCCAAAATAAATATCAAATGGTTTAAACCCGACTTGTTTAGGTACTAACTGCTTTTGTTTTCTGCATCATATCTATTAATCTGGGGTATGGTTGCGACAGTCTACTCTGTTTATTGGTAAGTAAAACGTCAGAAACCAAGCTACACATGTATTATTGGATAAGTTCTTTAAAACGAAAACACGATTAGTGAAATAATTATGATTTTTTTTTATTGCTTAGATGAGTGGACGAGCTCACAGCCCACCTGGTGTGAAGTGGTTACTGGAGCCCATAGACATCTACAATGTAAATGCGCCACCCACCTTGAGATATAAGTTCTAAGGTCTCAAGTATAGTTACGACCCTTCAAACCGAAACGCATTACTGCTTCACGGCAGAAATAGTCGGGGCGGTGGTATCTATCCGCGTGGACTCACAAGAGGTCCTACCACCAGTGAAATGAATGAATTTATTACATAATGCAATAAATTGATACGTGACCACTAATTAACGTATATTTTGACTCCAGACGCCGTAGACAAAGTAGCCGACCGACTCCTCGGCCCGTTCAACATAGCTATGGTGGTCGAACCGATCGACATCAAGATATCCGAAGCCATCATGAGTTTCCAAGAGCACAATCGCGAAATATCACAGAGGATATTCACCGGTTGCGGAAAACCTGTCCTGGGTGGCGGAGGTGGCGCCGGACCGTTCTTCGCTTCTGATCGAGCGAGGAGGTCACCTCGGGCGATACCAGACTTTGACTGGAACCAGAAAGCGAACGACGTTGATGACTTCGAGGTGGAAACTACCTTTGAAAGCTTGATCAACGATGATCCACAGTTAGTTGGACTCAGGACTCCCGAGGGAATCAAGAAAGCCACAGCGGAAATGGCAGAACAGGCCAAACTTCGGGATAGGTTCCTCCAGTACATGAGAGGGAATATCGGTCTAGAAGAATATGAAGAGCACGAGAGGAAGAAACGTGACGCCGACCCCGACCCGGCGCCCGCGGGTGGTCTGGACATTGATTTCAGAAATTACGATTTCGATAAGAAATCGAAAAAGAAGAAACCTGCCGCCAAATCCGAAGACAGTCACGGTAAGCTCTTTGTTTAAAATAAAAAAAAAACACGAAAAAAACGTGTCTTTGGTCTAATCAGAAAATGATTAACTGTCATTGTAACTAAATTAGTACACTACTTTTGTGTGTCTTCCAAATGTACTCAAGGTGACTTAAAAGTGTTGATACATATACCAAACTAGCTCAAAGTGTTGATATATTTACCAAAACCCATAGACGTGATTTTCATGGGAATCGAGGCCAAATGTTCGTTAGACGCATGCAAAATTAAATAACAGGTCGGTCCAGCACGCTCCACCACTTGTCCCGTTTATTGCGGCATTGATAAGTTGATTCACATTATCTTATGCATTATGCAGGGTCAGACTGGGGCGGCCCGGCCCTAGAGCGGCTGGTCCGGGAGACGCGCACGCGGGTCCGCAACACGCGCCGCTACTGGCACCACCTGCCCGCGCTCATGTGCTCCTCCACCAGCACGCCCAGCGCGCCCTGCTTCAACGGCTCCGCGGTCGCCAGGTAACGCAGTCCCAGCGCGCGTCTGACTAAACACTCGACCGACACACACTCTTAGGACCAGGGCCCGAAATAACAATTTCGTAACGGTTCACTAATGCAACGAAGACATGATGTAATTCGCTATGACAATCTTAGGGTATATCAAACCTATCCGATATATCGAATTAATGTGATACCAAATTTAGCAGCAAGAAATACTTTTGGAAATATAGTCATGAATTGCCACTACAAAAGACATACAATATACCTACTGGTGAATTCAATTCGTTTTATTTTCCATCATTTTTATCTTATAGAAACACTAATTCATTTCTTATGAATCGAAGTTGATTGTAAACTTTGCAATACAAATTCTGAACAACAATCGACCGACTGAACAATTTCACCCGATCGGTGAAAGATCTTCGGTTTGTCGTTAACCCTCAAAATCCGCAGATAACACGACCTTTAAATCAGTAACCACGATATGCCGGATCTTTAAATTAAAAAAAAAATCATTATTTGATATTACAGTTACACCCTCATCGCCGCCGGAGACGGCACTATCGGCCTCGCTTCCAACCCTGAAGTCAAGGGCAAGGTCAGCCCCACCGCCGAGACGGTCGTGGCCGCAGAGATCGAGACACTGAAGACCCTGACGGCGAGACTCAAGGATGCCTTCAACGGCGTCGAAGTTCAGTGGACCGATGCTGAGGATAGAGGTACATACCGAATCACACATAACTGCATGAAGGTACGCGTCCATTGGCCCGCGCCGGACGCAACGGATTTTATTTTGCTTTGTATTCGGCTCATAAATGCCGGCCATTTCATGTATTGCCCTGCATTTGCGAAGGTCTTCAGTAAATACTAAATACAGTGCAACCTCGATATAACAAATCGGAACGGAACAAGTAAATATTTGTCATATCAAGTAATTCGGTTAACAGAGGTTTTTTATATTAAGGTTAGGTTGGTCTACCATTTGTTATAACGAGGTAAAAAAACAAATAGTCCACCTCAAAATTACGAACTCATCTTGTTATAGCGAACAACTTCTACTAATAAATGATAACACAATTAGTTAGTTAACAATTTTTCTCAATCCTATCAAGACTGATTCACATACTATGGGATTTAGGGTCATATTGATGGGAACGTTATATAAAGATTTTGGGTTGACAAAATCCATTAATTAGAGGTATTTACACTTTTTTTTGATAGTCGAAAATTCGTTATTCGCAAGAAATCTTCGCAATGTAAATATTATATTTTACATTGACTCTTATGGACAATTCAAGGGGATAACTTTTTGTTATCCCCTTGAATTATCCTTGAATTGGGGGAATTTGTTAAATTGAGTACGTCGTTACATTGAGGTTCTTTATATTAAGGTTGCACTGTAACACGTTAATTTTTTATCAGAAATGCAACCGGCCAGTTCATCAGCGCAGGAGTACATCGACGGGGCGGAGTCGGGTTCCGGGTCGGGCGACTTCGGCAATGACGACGACCTGACCGACGACGATGATGAAGGCGAAGATGATTACGAGAGAGGTAATGCATTCTCAGTAGGTACTTGGAGTCGCTGCGGCCTAAATGATATGACGCCCGGCGTACTCACGTCGAGCGATGAAACCGTTTCGGTGTTCGAATCCCGCAGACATCCACCACAATATTATGAATTTAGGTAATTCGAAGTCTCTAAACAAGCGTTGTATAATACAAATATTTTGATCGAAAAATATATTAGGCGTGAAAATAACTATAAGATTTTTTTCTCGTTTAACCGTTCAAACGTTTACCTTAAATGTATCCGTGTAATTATTCAGGTTCCGGCGATTCAGCTGAAGAGGAAACGGTTGAGCCACCCACGGACGTGGAGCCGCCCATGAATCCGCCGCCGCCGCCGCCGCCGTCCACCACCACTACCATCGAGCCGTACATACCCGTCATTGTAGACTCGCCTGCCACCAACAACGTGTTCGTCAGGCCCCGTCTCGACGACACGCCGAGAGCCAGCGACATAGACATCCCGCCCGATACGAGCAGCGACAGAACCGAGGTTCAAGACACGTCGGCCAGGGAGCAGCCGGTCACCGACGCGGCCGACCGACCGTCGCTACAGAAAGCCCTCTTCACTTACGCTTTGCCCGTAGTGTGCGCGTGGTTCGGTACAATAATAACCGATTTGTTCTAGAAGGTTCGAAGATTCGAAACAGGAGCGGCGGTCGCGTTCAATATTCAAAAAACAAGTGACAGTCGCGGTCGTAATCGTTCGAAATATAAATGCAAATCGCGTTCACTATTCGAATACGGATTGACAGTTTTTGTGGAACATGGCGGCGGCACGACCGCGCGCTTGGTGTCTGTAGCCTAGTCAGTGCGACGGCCGGGGGAGTGTAAGTACTGTGATAAAAGTGTGGAGTGTTCCGTGAACTAATGAACTATCACTGTGACCGTTCAAAACGCGCCGAAACATGCAACCAATACATATTTATTTTGATTCGCTGACTCAATTCAATTATGGAATAAGTCGAAAATGACAATGGGTGAACATGGAAATGTATATATATACGAAAACGAAACATTATATTTTTAAAGTGCAGTCAGCATGCTTGTAAAATCATTTAGTACTTCTATACAAATTGTTCAGTTATTGACTTATGACACTATTGGAATATGTCAGCTTGGTATGATTTCTTTCTAGAGTATATTAGCATCAATTTACATACTTAAAATATTAGCAAGAGTTGATGGATTACTACATAGGTACTTAAAATATTAGCAAAAAGGGGATGTGATTATCTCTTTCGTAACTTTCTAAAGAAATGTGCAAGTTCTATTTGAATTACTTTTTCAGTCTGGTATATTTTTAATTTTTGGATGTAAATCAAAATGAATTATGTAGCTGATGGATGAACTTTTGTTTTTATTTTACTTTTTTTCTTTTTTGTCTATGAAACTGTTTGGTATATCATTTTTAATTTTATATCCTATGAGAGTGCAGAGTGTCATTGTACAATGTAAATAGTTCACTCGATGTTTAATAATGAAATATTTAATAATTTATGAAGAATATAATGCAGAACTTTAAAATATCATGCATCATATATTTATAAAGTTTGATATCGAACAAAAATTTTGTTTTCTTGAAGTCAAATTTTAAAATGAAACTTTTGTTTTTTGACAGTCTCTTATTTAACTTTGATGCATTTTTCATTATTATTATCATCGCATTTAACAAAATTCTAAAGACTTAATTTAATGGGCTCGTCAAGAACATGTATATAAAACATAGTCATGTAACTTTAAGCTAAGTTAAGACTGATTTGCTTTTTTTTTATAAATTAATAAAACCAATTTCATTATTCTATCGTTCAATTTAAAGTTTGTATCTACGGATTTATGTTTAGAGTCGACCTGCAGTCATCTAACAAACGTTTTGTTCGGCAGTCTCAGATCATAGACCACTGCTGCATTATAAGAATAAAAAACACATTCAATATCAAAGTTTGGTTAGCGGATACAATGCGATATGTGATCCACAATTGAAAAATGGTAAACAATGAACGATTTCACGTTGACTAAGACAATAAGAGGATATTTGTCTAAATTGTGACGCGAGCTATAGATTCAAAACTTATTCAAACACCCATTTGTGAAGATTGGCCGTATTAATTTTGTCGGATCTTATAAGAGTTACTTCAGAAAAAAGATCCGAAATTTTTAAACTAATGTTCATAAATTTGTGTTCGGGAGCCATAGCACTCGGATCAGATAAACGTGGAGGTCGTGAACAAATTCAAAATTTAAATTTATTTAAGAAACCTTGTTTTACTCTGAGACTGAGCGTTTTAGCAGTGCGTTTACAGTTAAAATAAAAATCACTAAATGTAAAATTTATACCTGTCAAACGAGCCAATCGACAAATGTAAAATTATGTCAACAGTCAAACTGAAAACAATTAAGCAAAGAAATAGATTCCAAACTATCCACAGGCAGCTTTAATTTACTTTTCTGGTTTAAACTTTACATAACTTGTTGTTGAACGGTACAAAAATGAAGAACGTACTTTCTGTATTTGATTTTTAAATTATGATTTTGTTAATTCAGTGTATAATACGGCTTCAGCTAAGTAAGTAAATTTTTTTCAATGCTTCATTTCGCGATCAATGTAAAATATAAAGGCAACTTGTTAAATAAGCCCGACAATGATGCTTTGAAAATTATTTTAATTTTATACATAGTTTTATATATGAATATGAATATACTAAATATACGTAATTTCTGTGTGTAGTAGGTAGTTAGAAAAAAATTGACATAAAGTATAACGCCTAGATTTTGTACAGATATTTGTTTGTTTAGTGTTTTATACCTTGCTAATATCATAAATGTAACGCACAACTACATTCGTTTGAATGATTATATCTCTCTAGACCACTGATATTATCTATTGAAATAAATAAAAATAATTGTCAAACAATAAAGTATTATAGAAATGTCGAACAATAATTAAATGTTTACAATAAATTAAAATTTGTTTGACAACTAAGCTCATGCTTATACCGTTCCGTTGCACGATAATCTGTTCATTCTTTGCACGACAATAAAGTTTCATTTTACTGCGAGAATGTTGCGAGTACCGGGACCAATGCCTGTGAGTAGACACTATGTGCCATCTATTTAATTATTAATTTAATAGTCAAATTGTATCTTTTTAATTGAGAAACGCAGGAACGGTCCTATATAGTTAATAAATACTTGACTATTTTCATTTTGTAGCCCGTAACCTTGACAACTTTTTTTTTCTTGTGGTGGTTTTGTCAATCGTTGACCAATTTTTAACAATCTAACATAATTTAACAGGCAAAATAGATATTGTAAAGAATATGTTTAGAATTCACGATTACTTCAGAGTGGCAAAATTATATTCCGTGAAGTGTGCTTACGGATCACTGTATGAATATGTACGAGGTCTTGAAAATAAATCGGTTTTGATTCATTAATAACAAGATGATAGTTTTTGATGATTTTGAGTTTTGTTCCTTGATGGACTAGGTATTGTTTTTTGCCTTATTTTATTAATTAAAAATATTCAAATACTGGATCAAAATGTACGAAACACGTACGTTTTAGTATAAATGAAAGTTATCTCAAGATTACATTGCATTGTAACTGTCTGCGACCATTATAAATATTTATAGATTTTCTAATTGTCCCTGTATATACGAACATACAGTCTACCTGATGCCAAGTGGTTACTGTCGCTAATGGACGTCAGAAATGTCAATATATACTTTAAACTTATTATTAAAATAAATATAACATACTACGTTTTGTAATGGTCTTTTAAAAGCCTTAAGCGAAATAATTCTTTCTAAAAGTGATAATTATTGGCAGCTTAATCAACAATATTGTTTCATGATAATATTCGCTTGGTGATAATTGTATTAAAAATTTAAATCAATTTTTCCATTCATGATGCTACAGGCAGCTTAAAATTAAAAACAAACAATATCTTTTTGGCATACAAATAGTGTTTATACCATAATGGTAAAAACGAACTAAGATATAATAACATAAAGTACATAGTTTTTTCTACATTTGTGTTAATGATAATATTACGGATATTGAAGATTATTTTACCATAGATTATCTGTAATGAATATACATTTATGAATATGACAACTATCAATTTATCATGACATTATCTTTCGATTAAATGTTGTTAAAAATTGAAATGTTGCTAGGAAATCGTAGTTTTTATATCGTATTATGTGGTGTACTATGTAACAGGGTAACCGAATAGAAACTGTTGAAAACGTATTGCAAGATAAAATGTTCATGAACACGCGTTGATTTAACATAAAATTTAGATTTATAATCGATAAGCTCTCAAAGTTATTTTTAACCTTTTGACTGTGACTGACGTAATCAGGTCGATTTCTATTACTAAGGCGCCGAATTATCTGTCTCTGGGAAATATTAATCCGAAGATACTAAGAACGAATCAATGTCTAACAGACTTAAACGACTAAAACATGTATTAACAACAAAAGGGAAAGTTAAGCAATCCAGGCGCTTAGTAACAGAAATCTACCTTACTACCGCGTACGGCACCGGCGACCTGCATGGCAGTCAATGTGTTAAAATAACTGTCTCTGTTTAGTCTCTATGATTTCATTTTTTTTATCGATCCATTATTTTATCGTGCACACATCGATAGTATAATAGTCGATAATCGTAATAGTCGTTGCATGTATGAATTAGAAATGATATTACTATCGATTAAAATAACATAATATAGAGTTTTGTATTTAATCAGATTCAATTAATCGACGGTCACGCGTTATGTGAGAAAAATCTAGTCGCGTTCAGTCTAAATTAAAATTTCATATGAAATAGCATAATAACGTGTTTTTCTCATGGACGTTGTGACTGTGAATACTTAAATACATTTGTTTGTAAGCGCTTTCATTTTTCAATGAAAAACTTGTAATGTGATTGGCAGGTTTGAATGTGTTTTAGCGCTTATTAACAAATCGAAAATGATATTGAACACCGGGTATATAGCTTTCGAAAGGTGAAATGGAATTTTTATACAGACATATTAATTATTGTTAAGGTATTGAAATCATGTAAATAATTAAAAAAGATAACGTGTAATGTTTCGTTTTATTTTTAAATCAAACTTTACAAAGCCCTATCTGAATTCGTTAAGCGTGACGTCATTTGAGGTCAAAATACGATAATTATAGATAAATTCATAACGATCCCCTACATCGCCTTTAAACTAAAACGTAGCAGATTACATTTAAAAATGAACCAATAAAAAATAAAAAATACCATTATAAATTATCAATTTAATATTATACATAATACTAATTTACATAAAATTTCAATCAGATTCATCGCTCTCGGTCTCTGAATCCGATCCGTCCGATTCAGATTCCGAATCAGATCCGAGCCAATCCGGCAACGCGGGCTGTCGTATCATAGTTTTCCATTCGTTCAATTTGTGTAGATCTGTCAACAACATGGTTTTTATGAACAAAAATCTCTCAGTCATAAGCCGCGCCAATAAAGAAACGAATCTAAATTGGCGCATGCGATCTCACTCTAAACTATTGCTATCTTTAGTCGCACACGGCGCGTACTACATGCAAAAAAAATGATCAGTTCTGACTTTGTTCTCACACTGTATCGACGCGCTCTGTGATCTCTCAAATTCTGTTGTTATTTGTTGCATTAGTTCGTTATTTCGTATCTTTTTCTTTTTATCTTTCTTTTTATTTGTTGACCCTATCATCTATCAGTGC
Organism: Bombyx mandarina; assembly: GCF_003987935.1. Next base: position 510,746 of record NW_021011623.1, read on the forward strand.
AGGTACATAGACGCCATTTTCGATTCGTTTCTATATTGGCGCGGCTTATACTTACAAACACAATCGACCAAGCCGTTGTCTGTAGACCAAGCGGTATTACAGCAATGAGTTCTCGAATTAAATCAAAATTGGAATATTTATATATAGACTTATTTGTACCTTAAGTGAGGAACTCGATTTAGAATTCTCTGTCCATATGTGGACTAAGACCTAGATTTCTTTGTGGTGTAGATCATACCATAACTTCAATTTAATATAGTGTAGAAACAGATGCAGATATACCTATACTAAACTATTGGTGTTGATGAATAGATAGGGGCTCACTATTCACTAGTCGACGCATTATGAACTGACGCTTCGGGTCATAAATATTATTTATCTGTCTGTCTCGCTCGCACCTACAAATCTTATGGAGAGGTATAGTGATGTGCGTAAGAATTGTAGAGATGCATATCGATAACGGGATAGGTACGATCGATACCCTAAATTATATTAAGCATTAATAGGAATAATTTTCGCTATCTGAAAATAAAAGTTTTCAATTTATAAGAAAAAATTTTTTTTTCGATGTAATCACAGAGAAACTGTATAGATCGTAATGTGGCCTTGAAAAGGGCCGTTTTTATCTTTTCTAATATCCCTATATTTCTTAGTTCTTCAAAAATCTTTACTCGTAACGACCAATCAGGAGTCAGAGTGCTAATGAAGGTCACGATGACGGATAACCACGCGTGCGCAGGTAGCTAGGTATCGAAAACGGGATTGCGTGCACATTCCTACTGTCAGTGACATTTATTGCCCGACGACTCAGTTTAAAATGCGTCGACTATACCCTACATTATGTGACTACCTATTTAACTTAACATTACATTCAAAAATAAGTTGGAAATTCTAACTGCATTATATAAAGATTTATAGTGGAGCCGATTTGTTCAAAATATCTCTAACATCAAGTATTCTGGCTTAGACAGCGACAAGTACTTATTTAAGCTTCTTCGATAGGCTGTGACAACTGTGCCGCCAGCATTGCTTATGTCTATGACAGTGATTAAACCAGCGAAAAGTCTTTTTCTATAATATACATATACTGGTAGATTTAAGAGCTCATTGTTTCGTTATTATTTTTATTATTATTTCGTTTATTTCATATTTGTTATCTGATAAAGTAAATTGTTTTTAACAACATTTAAAAAATTACACTTTGCACAAAATGAATTCATGTAAATGACGATTATTATATTGTTGGATAACTTGCATCTAGGGGTAGGAAGATAAATGAAAAATAATTATCTTACCTAAACTATACATGTCTCCCAAATAGAACTGTTTCTCGTCTTTCTCCAGAACTCCTCCGTAGACATAGAGGATGGAGCGGTGCACCACCAACATGGCAGACATCCTCGGGCCGGGACCGCTGCGGGGGGGAGACTCCTCGTTCGCGGCAGAATGGGGGAGACTGTTGGGGGTCGGAGCAGCACCCAACTTCATCGTGAACACCTCATCTGTGACTACTGCGAATCGATAATTGTATTTGAAGCCGTCGTAGCCTAAATGATATGACGTCCGGTGCATTCGTGTTGAGCGATGCACCGGTGTTCGAGTCCCGCTGGCGTTTTTCTTATGAAATACGTACTCAACAAATGTTCACGATTTACTTCCACGGTGAAGGAATAACATCGTGTAATAGAACCCCCCCATTATAATTTGCGTTATTACTGGCGGTAGGACATCTTGTGAGTTCGCACGGGTAGGTACCACCACCCTGTCTATTCCTGCCGTGAAGTAGTAATGCATTTCGGTTTGAAGGGTGGGGCAGCCGTTGTAACTATACTTGAGATCTTAGAACTTATATCTCAAGGTAGATGACGCATTTACGTTGTAGATGTCTATGGGCTCCAGTAACCGCTTAACACCAGGTGGACTGTGAGCTCGTCCACCCATCTAAGCAATAAAAAAAACCCTGAGGTGGACATAGTCCAAGGTTCATGTAATTACTTAACATTAGGCAGTGAGGATATCTATCTATCTGAAACCAGTTGTTACCAGGTATTCGATTACTGCTACTAACCTGTCATAGGTTCCTTCTGTTCACCTTCCTCCATGTCCACGCTCCCAGGGTCTTCAGCGTCCCGCCTGGTCTGCCGTTCAGTCTTAAGGGTAACGTGATGCCATCGCGCGGTATCGAGCTCCAGCAGTAGGAGGTCATCGCTCATCTCCCCACGGAGCTCTTCATCGGTTTCTTCCACGTCCTGAAATTTAAATTCTTTATAGCAAGCAGTGAGCAAAGTGATGACAATGTCCATTTCTTCTTCTTCTGAGTCGGTCTCTTCATTTCTGAAGGTCGTGTCTAATCTGAAATGTGGACCACTCCATGCACAATGCTTCCCCACGTCTTCCTGTCCTCAGCAGTCTTTATAGCCTCGGTTATTGGCATACCGGTGAGCGTCTTAACCAGATCAGATCAGCGGGTAGGTGAGCGTCCGCGTGATCTCCCGTCAACCTGATATACTACCATCAGCTTTTCCAAGTTATCGGGGCCTCTACAAGCGATGTGGCCGAAGTACGCGAGTATACGTTGGAAGCAGATAGCGGACAGCCTTGTGACAATACCGAGCTCCTTCAGAATGGATAGGTTGGTCCGACGTGCTGTCTATGGATTTCGCAACATCCGTCCAGAGTCGCAATGTCCATTTAGAGACACCTCATCTTCAGTATACCGTATTTATTATGTCAGAAAAGACGCCACATAAGTTCGAGACATCAATTCAGAAGTCTGAATTATATTCTGTAAGCAATCCATGCAACTCACATGCTACCCAACACATTTTATAGATATTTGTAGTAGAACCAGATCGAGGTCAAGCACTTACACTGACTCCGCCGAAAACATAAGCCCTATCAGCCACGACGTTGGCGGCACCCGCGACTCCGGCCCGGGGCGGCGGGGCTCCGCTGACGGACACGGAGCGCCACGTTAGGGCTCCCCCCTGCTTCGTGCTGAGACGGAACATATCGCCGTGCGTACAGGCGCGCTCCGTCTTACCGTCTCGGACTCTGGAGAAACCTCCGTACACCAGCAACTAGAGGGATTTTTTTATAATAATTATTATAAACAGTTTTTTTTTTCTGAATGCCAATTTTTTTTTGTTTGTTGCTTAGATGGGTGGACGAGCTCACAACCCATCTGGTGTTAAGTGGTTATTGGAGCCCATAGACATCTACAACGTAAATGCGCCACCCACCTTGACATATAAATTCTAAGAACTCATTATAGTTACAACGGCTGCCCTACCCTTCAGACCGAAACGCATTACTGCTTTACGGCAGAAATAGGTAAAGCAGTGGTACCTACCCGCGCGGATTCACAAGAGGTCTACCACCAGTAATCACAAGAGGTCCTACCAGTAACTACAAAACATACGTGAAAACATTAAATGGATCTAAATCTTGACGTCTTGATTGATCGAAGCTCAAAAGAAAACCATGTTTGAGCTTCCATCAATAATTTACTGCTACTACAATCAATTCAAAGACTAATTTTCCTTACTAATTTCGAAACATGCACAGAGTTATTAACACACTCGTTTTTCAGCTCACAGCACTCACCGAATCATTCCCGCAAGGTAGCATAACACAGGCCGACCTCGGGCTGGGTCCTCGGCCAGTCACAGTCACTTTACTCCAGGTCCTCGTGTCCAGACAGAAGGTGTACAGATCATCGAAATAGCGACAGTCCCGTCCGTCATCGCAATATCCTCCGAAGACATATAACTTTCGACTCAGAAGTGCCATCCTGTGACCTGAGCGAGGTGAAGGACCATTGGGTGCTACCACCTGCAAATTGTAAGTAATAGTCCTTAGTATATTTGTTCAGTAATTCATAAAATATTGAATGTGTCCTTCTCATGTGTCTTTGAATTAAATTTGAAAACCAACATAAGATGTATCTCGCTAAAAACAAAAACAAAAACAAAAATCAAAAAAAGAAATATTTAAATTTTATTTTGTACTATCAAAATAGAATAATATTGAATGTCATATGTCTTTGAATTAAACTTGAAAACAAACTTAAACTCTCTGCTAAAAACAAAAACAAAAATCATAAAAGAAATATTTAAATTTTACTTTGCACTACTGCAAAATAGAATTTTGTAAAGCAATTAAATTACAGGAGGTCAAAGGCATTTTTTTTAGGACACTGCTTGTCACATTTTAGCTTTAAACAACCAAAACAAAACATTAGCTTGTCGTGGATTACGTGAATGGGCGTTTTTTTTTGTTTATTGCTTATATTGGTGGACGAGCTCACAGCCCACCTGGTGCCAAGTGGCTACTGGAGCCCATAGACATGTACAACGTAAATGCGCCACCCATCTTGAGATATAAGTTCTAAGGTCTCAGTATAGTTACAGCGGCTGCCCCACCCTTCAAACCGAAACGCATTACTGCTTCACGGCAGAAATAGGCAGGGCAGTGGTACCTACCCGTGCGGACTCACAAGAGGTCCTACCACCAGTAAAATGGGGCGTACAATGCAAGTGTAAGTCCCCTTGGTTCCAAGGTGAACTGGGTAGCATACGACTTGTGATCTCCTAGGTAACCAACACAGAGGCCATGGAATTGCAGACGCATCTACTTTCAATGGAATAAGAATGTGAAAATTCTTACTTACCTTTTCCCATTTTCTCTCGGCAAATGAGAAGCACCACAAATCTTTATAATGATAAAATTGTGTTTCTGATGGACTCGTGAATTCTCCTCCAAATATCCAAAGCTCACCTCTGAGAATAATGGAGATCGTCAATCAACTAATCGGAACATATTTTGTTTTTACAAGCAAGCATTTAAACTGAACTAAATATAGAAGGATATTTATTACAATCACCGTTCACAACCATATCATACAAAACTCAAATATTTTGGAAAATCAGCATCCTATAAAATTGAAATGAAAGACAAACTAAATGAAAGAATATTTTAGAAGGGCTCATGTCTGATATTTTATGGTGGTATAATACGTACTTGTTAGCAGGGGTGGAGACAGCTTGATGGGCACTACGCGGAGGCGGGGCACCGGGTGCTTTCAGTTGCCTCCAAACATTACTCACTGTGTTATATATAAATAAATCGTTGTATGTTTCTGTCTGGAATGCAACATAAAATTATTTAACAAGCAGTACAAATACAGATATTATGTATAGTGACATGACTCAATTATGACACTTTCCGGTCATCGTTCTCGTCAAACCCGTCGCTTGCGACGAAGGGCTCGACGAGTAAATTAACCCTCAGACACAGCCCACTGAGCTTCTCGCCGGATCTTCTCAGTGGGTCGCGTTTCCGATTCGGTGGTAGATTCTGCGAAGCACGGCTCTTGCTAGGGTTCGTGTTAGCAACGTCATCAGGTTTGAGCCCCGTGAGCTCACCTACTAGTTAAGGCGACGCTGATATAGCCTCTCAAGGCTATCAGCGTAGGTAGGAAAAAAAATATATATGACACTTTCACCATATTCCCAATAGAATAGAAAAAGTTTGCAGTAGGCCATGGAACCATTTAAAAGAGAAAGTACCTGCAAATTCTTCAGGTGTTCAAAAATAGAATAATTGTTTTAAAAACTTTTCCTACAGTATTTACTATTCAAATTAGTCAATTTTGACAGTTTTGTTACTTAACCGAAAATTATGTGTTTTATTAAATACTTCTTGTGAATTGAGATAGTTCCTTACAAAGTGGATGTACAGATTTATTCTTGATAGACTGTATGTTAGTATCAAGTCATGAAAGCACACAATGTATTCTGTAAAAGTGATAGCAATTAGGCACATTTATGTATGTATATTCTTCTATCAAAATCACTCATCATCATTCTATACCTATTTCTGCCACAAAGTATGCATTCCAGTTTTAAGGGTTAAACAAGTAATTCAACTTGATGTCTCAGTTAGTAATGCTATTCATGTTGTAATGTCTAAAGGCTTCAGTAATAACTTAACACTGGATGGACTATAAAATTACAGATACACCAATTTATGTATTTTCTTTATCCATCATGATACTTTACCTAATATTGTAATATCTCTAAAAATGAAATTGATACCTTTTGTCCGTTGTGGTATTCTCCACCAAACAGCACAAGCTCATTATTGATTGGATGTGGGGTGAGCGTTGCGTACGCTCTGGAGGATGGTGGCTTTTCGAGGACCTTCTCTGATGCAGCAGATCGTTTAGCTTCCTCCCGTTCTATCTCAGCTATCACTTTAGCTATATCTTCCTGAAATATACATAATACAAAACTTCTATTAAAATTTTACTTGCTCTTTCTTCAGCTTAGCTTAGTTTAGTAACAAAATGACTTTTTCATTCACGTCATATCATAGAAGTAGTTTTTGTTACCATTATATTATCTCCAAATAATTAAAGCTAGATTAAATCATGAAAGTATAAATTATTTCGAATTATTTTATTTTATGATTTTTCATGAATTTTACAAAATTTACACATTTTAATAATTTTTGTAAGTTAGTTTCAGTAACATTTAAGTTTATAGTACTATATTAGATCCATGATGGCGTAATTTCAGGTAGCTTTTTGAGAGTTTCTAATAAATAATGCGAAAAGGCATGGTCTAACCTCACCAAGATTTGCGAGTTCTTTTTTTAATTTGCTAGCTAGCTTTTTTTCAGTTTTAGCTGCGGTTTTAACAGCGCCACTAACTTTATTCTTATTTTTCTTTTTACCCATTTTAATGAAAAATTAAATAACTCAAATTTCTAAATATTTTATGAAACTGATTTCTATTGTGATTATTATTGTAAACAGTTTTTTTTTTCTTTTTTTCATTGGCAATGGGAATACAGCCAAAATAATCAAAGCCATGTCTGTTTTATGATTATAACTTTTAGGATGGAAGGGTTTGATAGAACATTGATCTTACGAATACATTCTTACTGAGTTCAAGATTCCGTTCAAGTTTAGAGTTCTTTGGACACATTTCCAGAAAGAAGGTGACAATTTAGAATAACTGCTGGTAACAGGCAAAGTATGCGGAAGAAGGTTCAGAAACAGAAGTCCAATGCTCTGATTGCACTAGATGCCTCTACTCTCAACACCTCAGCCCACGATGCCATCCGGAAAGTCGAGGATAGGCAATAGGATTGGCGCCTGCGCCAATAATTTCTATCAGGATAGTCCAAGAGAGATTATTATGGGACGCCATGACCCTCATTGTTATGGATAATCGACGCAAAGAGGAGGTGACTAACCTTGTGGGTGATAATTTCTAGTCCTGGACAACAATATGCTAAGCTACTGTAAACAATTTGATAAGACTGCTTTTTCGTCACGTATGAAAAAAATGTTTTAAATCCTAATGACTATTACATGTATATTAAAATAATAGAACTCATGAGCTTAGTTAAATAATATGACTTATGATCATAAATTCATTGACAGACTGAAATGTGCTCTGTGCTTGAAGAAATTTTGACTTTTGACGTTAATTTGACAGAATTTTATTTTGCCAGCACAGTTGGCGATTAGCATTATAGTTGATTACAATATTTTGAATCAAAGAGTAAACTGTAACGTAATAAATTATTTGATTTGAAGAAATTTAACGTGTACGTTAGTGAGATCATGATATCGAGGACTATTGTCATTTTATAAATTAATATACCGTCATTAATCTTGATATAGATATAAGTGTAAAAAATGTCTACACCTGGAAGTAGTACGGTAAGATATGATATTTCACCTTTTTCGTTTAAGAACTTAAAACAATCAATAAATTGTGAGGTTCAAAATAATATTAAATTAATATGCAAGAAAATGTGTTCTTACTGAAGTAAGTAGGTACATGAAAGAATAATATAATCAAATTTGGTAAATTTTACCAAATCATAGATAGAATGGTATCGTAATCATATAAATAATAGTTAATAGTAATAACAATAGTTACGATTTCACGGATATATTAAATTTTCTCAGACACCGGCCGCCACAGTACAGGAGTATAAAATAAGAGTGCCAAAGAATGTAAAGAAGAAATATCATGTTATGAGGTTCAATGCCACATTGAATGTAGATTTTGCAAAATGGACTCATGTCAAGATGGAGCGAGAGAACAACAGCAAAGAATTCAAAGGAGCTGAAGAGGAAATGCCCAAGTTAGTATTAAGAAAATTCAACTCTTTGATAGTGATATCAAATAGATTGACTTAATAATCATAAATTAATTTTCTACATCATTAAAAATAAATGTGAAAAGTATGTCATAATTTTATGGCATAATTATTTAATATTAAGATATTTCTGTAACTCAACATATTTGAATGCTAGCAGATAATAATACAAAGAATAGTCAAAAACTGGAAACCGGTAGGTTAACATTGTTGACACTAAAGACTGACACACCTTAAATTAAGGTTATTTACTCAATGCTTTAAAAAATAGATTTGCCATGAACAACCTTTATAAAAAGTTATCTTAACAGCTCCAAGATTACTGAATACTTGCGAATTAAAATACTACTACTATTACATAATATTTTTGGTAATACTCGTCACACAAATCCAGATTTGGTGCAGGCTCGGAATACGGACGGGACATGCGTGAGGAAGCACGTCGCAAGAAATTCGGTATAATATCAAGAAAGTACAAACCGGAAGACCAGCCGTGGATCCTGAAAGTCGGTGGAAAGACCGGCAAGAAGTTAGTAATTAACAAATAACAATAACCTCTTCTGATATTGTTTGGTGGTTCCTTTACAAGAAATGCACAAGAAATAATTTCATTTCACATGAGTTGGAACAATTTTTACACAACAAAAGATTTATCAGAATCGTTTAACCTAGAAAAAGTTCGAAGATAAAAATAAAATAAATAAAATTAAATCAGAACTTCTTCCTTTTTCATTAAAAGTCAATGATTGAAAACAGGATGAAAAACTGCATATAATTAAATGAAAAGCCTTGTGTTATAGATTAACGTGTGGTTATGCCTATTTGCTTGCTCTATATAATACTAATTAATATGTAACTGGTAATTTTCATATCATGTATTATCATATTTTTAGATTCAAAGGTATTCGTGAAGGTGGAGTATCAGAGAATGCTGCATATTATGTGTTCACTCACGCAGCGGATGGCGCAATAGACGCCTATCCACTCCAGGAATGGTACGGAATGTTCATGCAATATTTACAAAACATGAAAGAAATGCTTCTATTTTATTTAAAAATAATCTGAATGCTGTGTGTGAATCTCTGTTCCTTTATTATTATTTTGTGTTATTAATGTTCTTTTTTAATTGCTCAAATATAGTAGAAAAATGAAGGTAGTTAATTCTTAAGAAACTAAAAACTGAATTCTAACAGGTACAATTTCCAACCGATTCAGAGATACAAAGCGCTGTCAGCTGAAGAAGCCGAACAGGAATTTGGCAGGTAAGATGGTCCATGACATTTTTTTTATTTTTTTTTATTTGCTTAGATGGGTGGACGAGCTCACAGCCCACCTGGTGTTAATTGGTTACTGGAGCCCATAGACATCCACAACGTAACCACCGACCTTGAGATATAAGTTCTAAGGTCTCAAGTATAGTTACAATGGCTGCCCCACCCTTCAAACCGAAACGCATTACTGCTTCACGGCAGAAATAGTTAGGGTGGTGGTACCCACCCGCGCGGACTCACGAGAGGTCCTACCACCAGTAAAATTACTTGTAAATCATTTACTCATATTTTATACAGACTGTCATTCCCGAAAATGAAGGTGCTTTGTAATTATCCTAAATCCTTTGACGATAATGATCTAGAGCTTAAATGATTGTTTTTCGCACTGCATGTAACGATAAATATAATATAGGAAAAAAAAAACCAGATCATAATGAGTTGAACTTAAAATTAAAATATATTTTTTTATTGTTGTCTGCATATTTGAAGAATTGAGTACTTATGCTTTATCTAAATAGAAAAAAGACAAAACACTTTATTACATCTCTGTTTCAGGGCAACAGATTATTGTTATAAAACTAATAATTTGAAAAATAAGTTTTTTTACACTAAAGATATTATTATACGAGAATAATTACAATAACTTTATTGTTTGAATTATTTGAAATTTATTGCTTTTTGTTCTCCATCGTCCCAATCGTCGTATATGTGAAAGATGGTTAGACCGAATCCATTGCTGTTTCCAAGTCCATTGCTGTTTCTAGTGATATTTCAAAATATGTTCCGTTGAAGTCGATGATCGATTTTTTTCTGCACTAGGCGTAACAAGGTAATGAATTTCTTCTCGTTGATGTTGCGGAAACGGTTGCGCGGAGTCGACGATGCAGACGAAGAGGACCCAGACGAAAAGAAAGCTAAAGGGAAAGCTAAAAAAGGTACTATCAGCTCTCGGTATTCAAAGCTGGGTGGGGGTCAGCCGAAGCTGGTGATGGTAGGTCTTATGGTAAAATAAAGCAAGCACTTAAAGCGTAGTTGGTTTCTAGCATCGTCAGCTGGACTTCGTACTGGAATGCTGTGCTTATAGCAATACATTACTAAAACCACTGTGGTCAAGGGCTTCGGAACATTAAGGGTGAAGTCAAAAGGTTTTTACTGGTGGTAGGACCTCTTGTGAGTCCGCACGCATTACACGACTGACAACTCACAAAATTACGCTCGTTTTTTTTATTGCTTAAATGGGTGAACGAGCTCACAGCCCACCTGGTGTTAAGTGGTTACTAGAGCCCATAGACGTCTACAACGTAAATGCGCCACCCACCTTGAGATATAAGTTCTAAAGTCTCAGTAGGGCTACACCGGGCTGCCCCACCTTTCAAACCGAAGCGCCTTACCGCTTCACGGTAGAAAAAGGCAGGGTGGTGGTATCTACCCGTGCAGACTCACAAGAGGTCCTACCACCAGTCTTACAACTATCGTGTCATCATCGTACCCATAAGCCTATTCTGCCTGTCTAATCAGGAAAACGTTTCATAGACCTCAAGATATCCGAGATGGACGAATGGATAGACTCCGACGACGCTTCCTCGGACTCCGGTGCTGGTGAAAAAGAAAAGGAAGAGGACAGTGACTCTGGGGCTAAAAAGAAGAAAAAGGGTAAAGGTCAGTCTGTCAGCTGAACTTTATAGTTTAAAGGTAGCGAAACTAGTTAAAACACGGATCGAAATCGTAACTCCAGACCAAAGTAGGTGTGGTATGTACCCCACATACCACACATACTTTGGTCAAATAATAGGTAACCCTTGTTTCAAAGATAATAGAAATAATTTAAGTGGAGATTTCGACCTCTTTTCTTAAAGTATGTGGCGGTATTCATGTAATAATAACTATGAGGTCTGGTACGATAACCACTAGGTGAGCAGTATGCTCATCAATGAATCTATAAAGGTAAGGGGTCTTTGAGGGACTACGTCGGCTCCGCCATTCGCTCAGACCGTGTCCGCATAGCAAACACTTTCTTTTATATTTGCAATAATGGTGAAATTTGTGACATTTGCCGTAATAAGGTTTAAATTTGCAGAAGTTTTGAATCTTATGTACTTAGTAATATGGTTGCATTTTTGTCGTATTTATTTACCAAGGAACCAATGCTTTTCAATGGGTGACATAAATCCGTTGACACAGAAATCCCCATAATCCGAAATCGATTTCACAGTTACACAATTAATTCATCTTTTCTTTGCCCCTACTTTGGGTATGGTTTTTGAAAAATGAGTAACAGTAGTAGTCGTTGAGCTCAGGTAACCGAGCCTCTGTGGCCTGTTGGGAAAGACGTCCGGTATGATAATGCTTGAGTTTTTTAGATTTTTTTTGATTTTTTAATTTTTTATTGCCCTTGTTGTCTGATGACCATACGGCCTACGTGATGGTGGGTGATTAGCGTCGCCCATGGACTTCGGCAATACCAGGGGGCAGAGCCAAGTCGCGCGCTTACAAACTGCCACTGTCGATAAATTATATATGTAGTTATAGAAATGTATAGCCGCAAAACGTATCGTGCGGTCCAGTTTGAAGAGTGTGTGGCCGAACATACTATAGTAGAATTATTTTGTCCGTGCAGTTTGGGTCATAAGAAATCGGAGCGGTGAAGCGAGTATTTCGCTCTCTCTTCCACTCACGAGCCTTATGGACGGGCATAGTGATGCGCATTATTGTTGTCGATAAGCGTTATCGATAGTGTATTTAGTTTTGTCATTTTGTGGGTTAGTGATAAAAATGAAAGAAAAAATCNGCCGAACATACTATAGTAGAATTATTTTGTCCGTGCAGTTTGGGTCATAAGAAATCGGAGCGGTGAAGCGAGTATTTCGCTCTCTCTTCCACTCACGAGCCTTATGGACGGGCATAGTGATGCGCATTATTGTTGTCGATAAGCGTTATCGATAGTGTATTTAGTTTTGTCATTTTGTGGGTTAGTGATAAAAATGAAAGAAAAAATCTTTTCGCTTCACAGGTCCGCCCCCCAAGAAGAAGCGGAAAGTAAATGACGAAGCGTTCGAAGAGAGCGACGACGGGGACGAGGAGGGTCGGGAGAAGGACTACGTGTCCGACTCCTCGGAGAGGTGCGGCACGCTCACGTTACAGTTGTTTGGGGGTAGACCACCAGGTCCCTACCGTTAGGTGGGTCGTGTGCCCGTCTGCCGATAATGGAAAAAAGAAAACTGGACAGGCAAGAGCACACTACCCGCCGGACGGTGAGCGGTGACCGTTGCTCGTGGACTTCAGCAAATTCGCTGTCCATATGCTTGAAACACCTCAATTATAAAGTAGTAGATGTTTCAAAAAAAATCTGGTGTTTTCTTTAATTCAAAATAGATAAATTTGGACTTTGGTAGTATCAAGGCGTCTGTGATTAAATAGGCGCACGGATCAGTAGCGCACGGCCTTGCCGATCCCTGCCATATACCAGTAATGCGTTTCGGTTCAAGAAACTTTGAAACATTTTATTTTTTGGTTATGATTAGCCTTATTCTTATTAGTCGAGGTAGTATCCAAATAAAATTGTACGAAATAGTAATTTGTTAATAACAACTGCCGGCGCTATTCTATCAAGTTTCAGCTAAGCCGGATTAATAACATAATAACGTGCGAATGAAAGAAACACGTATATTATGTTCTTACTAATTCTCTTCTTAATCGCATTTCCGTTTCGTAGTATTTCAAATTTCATCTACAGTAAAAAAGTATTCATTTCAACAAACAGAATTTTTAGCTATTTATATATTCGATAATGTATGTTGCAGCGAATCGGACCACGAAACTAAAACTAATAAGGAACTCAAAGGAGTGGCAGAAGAAGACGCGCTCAGGTAAGCAATTAAAGACGCGACGTATAAACTGACACATAACCACATTACAGATAGGTCAAATTGAAACCTAATAAAATAAAATTTTTAATATAGACCAAATTTTTTAAAGATCAAATTGAATATTTCTCAAACATTCACTGTCATTCTTTTTTAAGAATTAATTTATATTATCAACGCTTTCAAGGTCTCGTATCATGTCATGTTGACTTAAACAGTGGCCTAAAGAAAGGGAAGCCATTGTCTCAAAAAAAAAAACCTGTCACAGAGTATTCCTTTGATGTTATCTATCAATGTCACCCGTTCATCTAATAAACAATTTTATTTTTTTCTACTCACTGCGTACAATATTGCTATAAACATATGTATTCGTATTGATTTACACCACATTAATAGATTATTAAAATTGTTCAAGTCATGACAACCTGTATTACAGTTGAAATTGGAAGAGTGTTTTGAGATTATCAATAAGTTCATAACTAGAGTGACATTTGATTAGTACCAGAGTATATAAAAATATAGGCTAAAGTATCCGTTTCAATAAAGCCATTTGCAGACAAACAAAGGTAAAAAATCAATTAAAAATATTGGTATAAGCCGCGCCAATAAAGAAAGAATCGAAAATGGCGTATATGTGCACTGACAGATGGTAGGGTCAACAAATAAAAAGAGAGATAAAAAGAAAAAGTTGTTTATTGTAAAAAAATATAAAAAAACAAATGAGAATTTCTTTTCTTTAATTTCTCGAGATCATTTTCCTCTTCAAAGTATTTAATAACGTTATACACGATTTCGCGTGCATCACTGTGAAGCACTTTTCCTCGTTAGTGAGAGGCCATATTATTTACTAGTCAGAAATGATATTTTTTTTGCATGCAGTACGCGCCGTGTGCGACTAAAAAGACAGCAATAGTTTAGAGTGACAGCGCTTGATCGGCTTGGCGCAGCTTATAACTGAAAGATTTTTTGTTTCATAAAAAAAAATTATTTTCGGTAATCAGCTATATTATGCATCGAAATGTTTTTTCAATCTAAAAAAAGAACAAAAAAAATATGCCCATTGTATAAGCGTTGGTAATCGCCATGATTGACTAAAGCTGGCTGACTCCCCATCCAGGAAACTGCTGACGTCCGACGAAGACTCCGAAGAGGAGCAGGAGCAGAAACAGGAGTCTGAACACGAGGACGAGCCCACTAAGGAAGGCGAAGAGAGAGCCAGCAAGCTCACCAAGAAAAAGAAGAAAACTGACGAAACAAAAAAAGGTATCATTTCGAACTGGTTGATCGCGGAGTACAGGGTGTGGGCTCCGGTCACTGTTTAAAACAAATTTTAAACAATTCACACATAATAAAGAATTATGTCCTATTGTTCTTTCAATCAATCTACTCTCCTGGGCGTTGAATAAGCAAAAAAACTTAAGACAAATTTGTGTGATTGAATTTGGATTTTATGAAAAGTATTAATAGACCCGGCCTCACGTTGCTGTGGCTAAGGTTTTTGTTTCTAAATAGCACGCGTCAGGCTATGCTAATACCAAAAATTGACAAAGTAAGAACAATTGGATTTCACTGTATTGCGTTTACTATGAAATAAATTTCACTTATACTTTAGCCTCAGCAACACGTGGTGTTTATGCCATTAAATTGTAACTTATGTGAAACGTTGCTATTTTTAATACAGCGCCATCTATGAGATAATAATGTCAGACAGTATTACAATTGCTGTAAAAAATGATTTAAGGCGCCATCGGTTTTAGACTTATGAAACTTGCAATTAATAACAAAAATCAACATAAGAAATCATTTTATTGTCAATTAATAAATATGGCGACCGTTAATCGAAATAAAAACCATTCTATCTTTCAAGTTGGATCAAACTGCACACGGTGTGCAAATTTAATTTAAAATCGGATAAGTAGTTTAGGAGTCCATCGCGGACAAACAACGTGACACGTGATTTATATATATTAAGATAATCACTATACATAAAGTTATATATCAGTGTTATGTTTTTAAGTTACTAAACATAGATTATATGTAATACTAACAAATTGTTTTTTTTTACTGAAATAAAGGTTAATAAAAATATAATTACATTTCCGTTTTTAGATTCGAGCAGCGACTTCAGCTCTGACTCTGACACGGAGCCCGAGGCTGGCAACACTAAGAAGCCGAAGAAGAGTAAGAATGTCGACAAGAACGCGGCTGCCGGCGCTTCGGGAGCAGGTCGCGCTCATATTACTATTTACCAGTAGCCAGCGAACACTGCTCCTCTGTGACGATCTTTAATAAGATGGAAAATATCGTGTACTAGAGAGCCTTCCCCCCACTTTTACTATTTGAAGTTCAGACAATTTCTCTGTAGCTTTAACAACTTCATCAAGTTTTATCACAACCGGACGGTTTACTCTTTCTTGGTGATTTTAGGCTTCTCAAGCACCGGTCACCATCTTCGTCGATTACGATGAAGAGCTCGACGAGCGAACTAACCCTCAGACACAGCCCACTGAGTTTCTCGCCGGATCTTCTCAGTGGGTCGCATTTGTTTCATGCCGTTTTTATTTACGAAACTTTTGGAAAAGTAACACCCTGTAATTTAACGAGAGCAAAAGCAGTGCTTCGCAGAATCTACCACAGGATTGGAATCGTGACCCACTGAGAAGATCCGGCGAGTAACTCAGTGGGCTGCGTCTATGGGTAGAACGGTGACCGGTGCTTGAGGTACCTAAAAGCGCCGTTAATGGATCGGGAGGATCCGTAATGACGTGTTTAGGGCAAGACAGTGACAGCTATCTGTATATACGCGATGTCCGTGGTGTAGCGGGCGGCGGCGGGGCGGGGGCTGCGGGCGGGGAGGCGGCGGCGCCCAGCGCGGCGGCGGCGGCGGTGGCGGCGGCGGCGGCGGCGAGCGCGCAGCAACCGCCCAGCAAGAGACCCAAGCTCGACGCCTCGTACACGTTAGTGTCACTCGATATACTTTTTTTTATGGGATTTTATGACCTGGTAACTAAGACTTTTAGGTAATAAATAAATAAATATAAATATTTACTAACAATCATGCCACGTTAACTGGTCCCGTGATAAGTTCGTAAAGAACTTGTGTTACAGGTACCAGATAACGGAAATAAATATAAGATTTTTATTATACACATACATATATTTAATATACAACCATAACCCTGGAAAAGACATTTATCATACAAATATCTTCCCTTGGCGGGATTCGAACCCGCGACCCCCTTGTGTAGTGACCATGTCACTTACCACTACACCAGACGGCCGTTGGTCATCTTTTATTTTAATTTATATTCTTATTTTTATGAAAAATGATAATATGGAGTAAAATGAAATGAAATGAAGGTGATTAATTTGATACATTAATCAACTGGGATGAAATTAAATGAAATGAGATGAGACGATATGGGATAAAATATAATCTCAGTAAAATGGTGGTAATTTACTGAGATTTTTCAGTTGACTTTTTGGAGGATCCCGAGAAGTTGCTTATTTATTTTCTATTTTTTAATTGAATTTTCTATAAAAGCGTGTTTTGTTAGTTTTTTTAAACTATATATTTTTTTTGTTTGTGCAGCGAATGCGGGGTGACGGAAGAGGCTGTGCGGAGGTACCTGGCGAGGAAGCCGATGACCACGACTGAGCTGCTCACCAAGTTCAAATCGAAACGCACCGGAGTCAGCAGCGAGCGCTTGGTCGAAACCATGACACAGATACTGAAGAGGATCAACCCTTTGAAGCAGAACATCAACGGGAAAATGTATCTCAGCATTAAATGATCCCGCAATATATACATATATATATCGAGAGGCGAAAGGATATTTAGTTGAATCCTTAGACTGCCATGTAGGTCACCGGTGCCCTACGCGGCGCACTGAAGTAATTACGTGGTAGCACCTCTTGTGAATTTACACGAGTAGGTACCACCATCCCGCCTATTTCTGCCGTGAAGCAGTAATGTGAGCTGTGAGCTCGTCCACCCATATAAGAAAAAAAAACAAGGGTTTCTGTTACTAAGCGCCTGGATTACCTAACCTGATTACCTTTGCCTTGTTTTTTTAATCTGTTTCTTAGTATCTTCGGATTCATCTTCCCTAAAGTCTACTAGGTATTCCGGCGCTTTAGTAAGAAGATCGAAGACAGAAATCGACATAATTACTTTAGTGCGTCGCGTAGGGCGCCGGTGATCTACGCGGTAGTAGACGTGTTAAGCGACATTTCGCTTAACACGCGACATTTACCTTTGTAATTAAAAGACCGTTTTATTTGGTAGTAACATCAACAGTTCAATGTTTTTAATTAAACTTCAATTAAGTTTAATCCATTCAAATAGCCGAAGAAGTTTTTTTGTTATGATAATTTTTTTTTCAAATTTAAAACTTTAAATGGTTCTCCTGTAAATTTCCAAAAATGTCGTTTAAACCAAATAAGCCTTTCACCCCTCGATTTGTTTTGTGAATACACGTTCTTGATTTTACGTAGGCATTTTTTAAATAAATAAAAGATGAATTAACGTATTAATTGTTTTATTGGAAACATCGTAAATACTGTTGTTACGTACAGGAGGTTTTTATTTGAGGCGTTCGTCTAAACTTTTTTTAATATTTTTTTTCTAAATAGGCAAATGAGCTCTCGACTCAGTCATCATAACGTGCCACTTTGGAACACACTGCCACAATACGAAATCACACTCTGTTATAACACAATTAGAAATATCACTGTAAGTTGAATATATGCTTGTTTATACAGGGTGTGTTAGAATCGTTTTTATAAACAAACAGCGAAACCACAATGAAAAATATTCGATGATTTTTTTTTTATTGCCTAGATGATTTCTGATTTCTTAGGTAATTTGGACTGCACTCAATATCATACTTATTTATTTACTAGCTGTACCCGTCCGCTTCGCTGGGCATTTAAAATTAACGTTATTATTTCTCACCCTCACAAAGATTCTCATCATCAACGCCCCCGCAACTGGTGTAGGGAGTCCTACACTCATATAAACATTAGCCTATCCATTAAGTACATGTATTTTCTACACGGATACTATGTTTCAAGTCAATCGGATGCATGGTTCAGTAGTTATAATAGAACATCCGTAAAAACCACTGTAGATTTATATATTAGTATAGATTAAGTTGCACCAACAAAGTGATCATCAATATAAAACATTGACAAACTGACAAAAGTACATGGCAGATGTAACCTCAATTATAGGTGCAATCGACACGGCATTAATAACAAAAATAAAAAAAATGTAACAAACTTGATTACGTTTGGTTGATTGTTTAAGATTAATTTATATTTAATTGGGAAATTATCCGCGACAGATCTTTCCTGCAAGTTGTGAGACAATTAGAAAAAACATTTATTCCATCACTTAAAATTAGTTCAGCGCCATCGGACAACTCCGAATGAACATTGACGGAGACCGCGCTACCGTGGACATTATTGTAGTCCCAAAGGATTCTGTATATGGGAGAGTAAGCACCTAAATTCGATCGAGCGAGCTTTCTTATAAACGGTTCATATTTCTTCGTTCTTGGTAAGTACTTAAGAGCTGATATTTTTATCTGGATAATATTGTTACGCCGGTAAGAGTAACGCCATCTATCGCCGAATAGTCGAACGAATATGAAAGGATATAGTAGCACCTAGAACGCTCGATAAATGCAATGCCATCTATAGTCAGATAGTGGAAACACAATACTAGAGATGTGTGGAATATTCTCGATAAGTGGATGTGGCTGTAAAACCGTTGTAGGGATGGCACGCAGTCAGTCAGTAATCGGAACTACTCGAAGCGAAATAGCGAACGGATCACCTGAAGCGAAGCGGAAGAAGCGAATTGAGAATTTTAAGTGTTTGTGAATACTTCACAAACACATCCAAGTATGTGTTGAATACAGTGTTAACTTGTACTTTGGTGGAAATTTTTATTTATCCTGAACCCCAGCGCGTAACAATATAAAGTACCGTCTAGAAAAATTAGAAAAATTAAATAGGGTTTACGTTACATTGAATGTCTACAAAATTATTCATGGCTAGTTTAGTAACTGAATAATGTTTACCGTAAGCTTAAGACAGTAGTTTATTTGCGTTTTAGCTTCGCGTACGTTCTCTTCATACTCTCAAGTGATAAAGCTCCGGAGTCTACATGTAATCTATTTATCTATTTAAATATATAAAAATGAATTGCTGTTCGTTAGTCTCGCTAAAACCCAAGAACGGCTGGACCGGTTTGGACAATTTTGGTCTTGAATTATTTGTGGAAGCCCAGAG
Organism: Bombyx mandarina; assembly: GCF_003987935.1. The sequence continues at coordinate 530,361 of NW_021011623.1, forward strand.
AAGAGAAAACTAGATAAATATGAAAATGCTCGGAATTAAATAAAAATAACAATTATGTTTTTCCTTTGATGTGTCCCCTCTCGGACGGATTCCTTTTGTTTTTTTTAAGTTTATTTTATAAAAAAGTTTAGGTCTTTTGTTTATCGATTAATGAACTACAAAGTCTGCCGGGTCAGCTAGTCATAAATAAAAAACACTGCGAATTAAATACGTTTTTAGATTAGGTGATTCCAACAAAAGACACCATTTGGGATCACAGTGAACTAAATACAAAATGAATCATTGAAATCGATGCAATAATAACAAATTTACGGCTGAAGATTTTTGGAGGCCCTATCATGAAACTGTGATACATGTTCAGTTGTATCACACTTAGTGGAAACAAAACCATTTTCGTTTACATCTTTATTCAACAGATCTTCTTAAATGCGACAAGTCTTCTAATTCTTCATCATTTGCTGGTTTCCTGTGCGGAAAAGATATGAAAATCGACACATTTTCTAAAGGCAACGTCTAACTGCACTTTATGAGTGGCATAGGTACTTTTCGTTAACATGAAAAAGTCTGCAATAGTACTTATTTCTATGATGGAATCTTTTGCTATCGTTTGACGTGCTTTATAATTTTTCTGTACCTCTGACAGCAATATGTGATAGCTGATGATGCTCGATTGATTCATTAAAACTTAAAAAATTGTAATAATTAAACAAAAGCCACTCTCGTGTTTGTTATATCGCACATACGGTGCGATAACGTCACTTATGCTAATTATGTAATTTCTTCATGGGAAACGTTGGAAAATTCAACATCTTATTATACTATAATTCTTATATAGTTCTGCTAGACTATAGAAATAAAATAGAATTTAAACTACAACTTTAAATTTCATCAGTAAAAGCAAACCTCTCATCTCACTAATAACTATTTAAAAATGTACCTATTTTGTCTTACTCAGTTCAGTGTTAACAAAAATTGCATAAGTGACTTTATAGCACCGTATGTGCGATATTATTATACTAGTAATCCATGGCTGTTCTTACTAGATATGTGTCGTTCGCGAACGAACGAATCAAACGACCCGGGTCTCAAAATCCGCGCGAACGATAGGGTCACTTCAAAAAATATGAGTCGTTCACTAGATCGACTCGTTTAACAAAACCTACGAATCAGAAGAAAATAACCATACGAAAGTCATTCGGGTCATGTCGGGTTGCCGCGTCTCGCACCGCGCCCGTCTCGTTTATTCGTTCGTTGTCACATAATGACGCATAACGCATTTGAATTGTTTTGATCTCACGTAAACAATCGAACTATAACATGGGGGTCGATTGCTTCCCGCTTCCGTAGGTTTAACCCGCGATTCCCTACAAGTGACCCCTGGGTGGTGCTAAACGGGAGCCGAAAACATAATCGGTGGTAGGACTAGTCCGACTGGCTGGCGACCACCCTCCAACTAGAGTCCGCCGCCAAATAGCCTAGCTGTGTTCCGGTGTGTGGGTTGGAGAGCCAGTTTTATTCCTTTCCTTTCCTCTTCCTTGTTGGGGGTGAATCTTGATGACACCTGGAACATGCGGATCAGACGTGCGCGCGAGCTTGCGGGACGTGATTGTTTGACAGGGGTATAGGGAGACCCAGTGAAACGGTGTTCGCCGCCGCCCGCCGGTCAGTAGGGGACCTGAACCCGGGTGTCACTACTAAACTCCGCCCCGGGAAGCTGTCCCGCCAACCGGTGTAAAATCCTGTCGTGCGGTCGTCGTGCCGGAGTCGGANACACATGAAACCAAAAAAAAAAAAAAAAAAAAAAAAAATATAACAGTTCCTTTAAACTGAACGTTCGACTGAACGGGTCGTACGAACCGGATCATTTTGTCAACAGGTCAGTACTGATCTGAATCTCTAAAATTGAACGAACGACACATATCTAGTTCTTACTATAACCGGTCGGAATTTTTGTTTAAATAACTCTGAACGCTACGTTTCTTGAACTCTGATCCGAATCCCGTGCCACAGAACCCAGGCCCAGTGCGTTTAGTGAGAGTTTTTTAACCTTCTCGATAGCGTGAAAGTTAGCGTGAACGTTTGCCGCTAGGGGGCGCTGTTCCGACTGCATACAAATTTGAGTTACTTTTACGCTATCGAGAACATTAAAAAACTCACACTAAGCACACAGTGTAAGAGACTAGTGGCTAACGAAGCGATCGATTACTTGTAAACACATTTAATTGACAGTCGAAATGATAACTAACCGACACAGCAGAGTTTCATTCACGACTTTCTCTCCTTCGACTATGGTCTGCGGCATAGGCCGACCTTTGGTTTCGGGGAGCAACAAAGCCAAGCCGCACGCGAACAGCGTTAATCCGACGAGAATGAACAGCGGCAGCGGCCTCCAGTATCGGCCCTGGAAAGATTATCAAACAACCATTTTAATTTTAATCGACGAGCTAACTTTGGAAAGTTGAGATTGGATTTAGTGTATATAATTTTTGAATTAAACAATAAAATAATAATTTAATCGTTAACGATCTATTAAAGTACAGATTCATGAGTGCAATGTTATCCACAATAAAACGACTTTTTTGCAGGTTTTAAATAATACTTACGCTTTTACTGCGATATGTGGTTTAAAAAGTCCCATGCGCGACTGATCTATAGTGTGGCAGTTAGATTCGGGTTATTTTGATGTGAGAGGCGACTGTCTTCACATTCCCATGAGTGTGGATATCTTCCAAAACGGTTTTATTTTATTTTATTTATTGCTTAGATAGGTGGACGAGCTCACGGCCCACCTGGTGTTAAGTGGTTAGTGGAGCCTATAGACATTTACAACATGAATGCGCTGCCCACCTTGAGAGTGTTTTAAGGTCTCAGTGTGCTTAGTGCAACTTTTTTAACGTTTTCGATAGCGTAAAAGTTAACCCAATTTTGTATGCAGTTGGAACAGCGCCCCTAGCGGCAAACGTAGGCAAACGATCCTATTCCATACAAATATGAGCTAACTTTTACGTTATCGAGAACGTTAAGAAACTCGCACTAAGCAAACTGTGTAGTTACAACGGCTGCCCCACCCTTCAAGCCGAAACGCATTACTGCTTCACCGCAGAATTAGGCGGTTCTATGTGAGGACTAACAGGCCTCATACGCACTGGCTGGATGTTCCTCAAAAATGGTCCCGCAGTCGCAATGGTCGCACACATATACTTACAGTATATACGACAAATGGTGAGAATGCCGTTGCGAAGAAAGCGGTGACGTGTAATAAGGAGGTCCCCGTGGCACGCACGGGAGTCGGCAGCAATTCAGTTCCCAACTGCACTTGCACACTTATCGACATATTCACTGCGAACCTGCTCAGAACTGCCGCGATCATTTGTGAAACACCTAAGGAACAACAGAAATTTTATGAAAAAACGCAATGAATTTTCGGTACAATTTATCTTTTTTTATTTTCCCCCGGGATGAAAAGTTCGCTTTTAGTCCCTGGCACGCGGGACAAAAGTACCCGATTGAGACCGGTGAGACTACATACGCACCGGGAGAGAATCGGGTACTTTTGTCCCGCGTGCCAGGGACTAAAAGCGAAATTTTCATTCCGGTTGAAAAAAATGTATAAGCACCTAGGGAGAAAAGTAGAACATGCCCATCCGCGATTGTCAACAACAACAGCAACAACAATTCGCGGACGTGAATGTCTTACTTTTCTCCTTCGGTGCGTAATATACTATTTTTTTATTTTTTTTTTGCCCGTGTTGACAGACGAGCACGCGACCCACCTGGTGGAAAATGGTTAGGTACCGATGCTCATGGACGTCAGCAATGCCAGGGGCAGAGCCAAGCCACTGCCTGCAGTTAAGAGTGCCTTTTGGTCTATCTTTTTCGTGTATAAGCAATGATTCAATAAAGACTAAAAAGTCAGTACTAAAATAACTAAAGGAATCATAAAATGGGCGGAGTGAATGGAGACTCCTCTCGTTTTCATAACACGATGTCATGCATCGTGAAATCGCTCATTAATTTTAATAAACTGGTACTTGGCTGTGGGATTTGTGTCCAAATATGGTCGCAGGGATATGAGTGCCTACACCGGCAGTCTTAGTAATTAGGACACGACAACTTTAGGGTTAAATAAACATTTATTTACTAAGTAAGTACCTTTTGGCACGAATGCACAGGCGAAACAGAGAACAGTAGTGAGTAGCAGTGTGCTCGAAATCATGCAACGTCGTCCTACTCTGTAAATAAAATATATTGTATTAAATCTTATCCATGTTGTTTTCCCTATCAAGGACCAGACAGACACTGGGGCTGCAATCTAACAGATCATATTATTTATTGTACACGATCAATCATATTGCAGCATCTGCTGTTGTTGATCCAAACAAGCATTTAATCTTCATATAAAATTACAGTCCACTGGGTTTAATGAACTCAAGTCCTGCTAGGCCCTAATTACTGGTCCTTCGAGTTGAAAATTGTTTCATAGGGTTTGTAGCTAAGTCTCCCGTGCTTGATCTTAAAAAGACAAATTCTATTTATAAAGAGAAAATAGCGGTTTCAGTGTTTCTGACATATGTTCTTAAGGGTGTACGCCTGGTTGTACAAATTGTAGTTTAATTTAACTTTTAATTTCATTTTTCATTAAGGGATGAATTCTAAACCCAAATTGCGAAACTCGCTATGGAAGAACGCAATCATCCCATGAAGAACACAACTGATAATGAAATATCTTCAAAAGCCTTACCTGTCCAGCAATAGCGTGACTATGATCAGGGCAGGAGCTTCAGATATCGATGATAGCGTGAAAGTCAAGTAGAAATTATCCCCTATATTCTCAGAGAGCCTGATCAGCGCGTCAATGGTCACCCCGCTCATCATAGAAACTAAGATCAGAACCATAATGCTCGACCTCATCGGTGGACTTTTGAACAGTCCTATTAGAGATTCGTCCGTTTCTTGCTTGTTGTTCGAAACTATCTATGAGAAAATAATATCGATGTTTTAAATTGGTTTGAAAATACGTGGATACGACCAATATAATAGACTTTTTTTTATTGCTTAGATAAGTGGATGAGATCACAGCCCACCTAGCGTTAAATGGTTCCTGGAGCCCATAGACATCTACAACGTAAATGCGCCACCCACCCTAAGATATAATTTCTAATAATATCTCAGTATAGTTACACCGGCTGCCCTACCCTTCAAATCGAAACGCATTAGTGCTTCACGACAGAAATAGGCAGGACGGTGGTACCTACCTACCCGCGCGGACTCACAAGAGGTCCTACTATCAGTAAATACTTACAATTATATAGACTTACAATAAATTCTTCTATCGCATCGTCGGGTATCCTTCTTTTGTTTACACTCTCGAATCTCCTGAGCACGCTGATGGCGCGGTCTACTTTCCCTGATGCCGATAACCATCTGCGACCACGAGGTTGATTCAAGTTTTTTTATTATTATTATTTTTATTGCCTTTGTAGGCAGACGACCACACGGCCCACCTGATGGTGAGTGGTTACCGTCGCCCATGGACTTCAGCAATGTCAGGGGCAGAGCCAAGCCACTGCCAACCGAATTTATAGTGTGAATTTTTTTATTGGCTTAAGGCAATCTTGCCTATTTTCGCCGCGGAGTAATTCCCGAAGAGAAGTACCGGTTTTAAGAGTAGAAGAAGACTTCGAATTTGGGCCTCAAGACACGTAGTATTCATATTGTACTATCTATGGACTCCGGTACTACTATGACTACTACCATTACATAACATCCGTTCTCTGCACAGCAATAATTAAAATATACCGATTTTGGCAGCTTGGTATAATAAAATGAGAACTGCTGTCAATCTGAGGAATAAATGTTGGGAGTCCTCAACAGAGCGAAGCGGTATTTCACGCCTGGACAGAGACTTGCGCTTTATAAAGCGCAGGTCCGACCTCGCGTGGAGTACTGCTCTCACCTCTGGGCCGGGGCTCCCAAATACCAGCTACTTCCATTTGACTCCATACAGAAACGGGCTGTTCGGATGGTCGATAGTCCTGCTCTCGCGGATCGCTTNCGTGGAGTACTGCTCTCACCTCTGGGCCGGGGCTCCCAAATACCAGCTACTTCCATTTGACTCCATACAGAAACGGGCTGTTCGGATGGTCGATAGTCCTGCTCTCGCGGATCGCTTGGAACCTCTGGGTCTACGGAGGGACTTCGGTTCTCTCTGTGTTTTATACCGTATGGTCCATGGGGAATGCTCTGAGGAATTATTCGAGTTGGTCCTCTCATCTCCTTTTTATCATCGCACCTTCCGCCATCGGAGCAAAGTTCATCCATATTATCTGGAACCGCTGCGTTCATCGACAGTGCGTTTCCAAATATCTTTTTTGCCACGTACCATCCGGCTTTGGAATGAACTCCCCTCCACGGTGTTTTCCGAGCGCTATGACATGTCCTTCTTCAAACGAGGCTTGCGGAGAGCACTTTATGGTAGGCAGCGGCTTGGCTCTGCCCCTGGCATTGCTGACGTCCATGAGCGACGGTGACCACTTATTATCAGGTGGGCAGTGTGCGTCTGCCTACAAAAGCAATAAAAAAAATAATTAAAATAGGTTTTACGGTATAATCTCGCGTTTTATAATACGCTTTTATTAGCTTCAGACGTATGTATGTTAGTATGTAACGGAATCTTTGAACATGTTTTTGACCCCCCTCAAAACTTCGGATTAACTCGAAATTTGGTATACTTATTAAGGACCGATGACAATTCAATATTTAAAAAAAACGGAAAAATAATAATTGAAAAAATTGAAATTCAACTAAAAAATGAAAAATAAATAATAATAAAAAAAAAAAAACAAAATACGCTTTTACAGAAAATCCAACTAAAAAAGAGAAAATACATTTTAATAAATTTGAATTACAAATAGTGTAAGAAAAAATGATTTTATTGTAAAAAAAAGCGTGGCGAGGCCTAAAGTGTAGACCGTAGAATATGTGAAGTACTACTCATTTCAACTTTAAGTTTTTTTTGATATCACAAACAGATAAGCAAACTGCTTATACAAAACCAAACTATTTTGAATAGGTCGTTACCAATTCCCTTTTTAACTCACCTGGCATTCTCTGGAACTATCCAAGGTATGGCCAAAGCAGCCAACATTGGCAGAGATGTCACCAACAACAGCTTCCGCCAATCTAGCAGCCAAAGCGCCAATATTGGCAGCATTGTGGCTCCAACGCAGCCAGAGATCGCAAAGGACATATTAGACACCCAAGTACGATGTTTCGTCCCCACGTATTCTAATACTGAAGAATTGAAATAAACTATTTGTCGCCTCAATATTCTAGGCATTCTACACGAGCGTAAGCAGCTTGTAGTAGGGTTTGACAGTTCAAAATCATCACGTAACGAAAAAGCCTTATGTCCTGATTCAGTCATAAATAGAATATATTAATACGTGAAGCATAAACTTTGTTCCCCTTTTTACGAAAATTGCGCGGACGGAGAAGTATGAAATTTCCCACACTTATAGAGAATATAGAGAAGGAGTGCAGAATGCTAATATTTTTTTAAATTATGCATAAATAATACTATAATCAATAAAAAAAACATTACACACACTGCCATGTATTTGACACACACACGCATGCATACTATTTGTTTATTCATTTATTGTCAAACTTTTCTTATTGCGGTCTGTCAGTTATCGTTTGTCAAATTGAGAATAGATTAAATATTGTTTTGTCTTTATTAATATTTGTCTAAACTGTACACTTAGTATTGACGAAATCTGTGATTAAAAGAAGTATAGTAAGTCTTTGACAATAGAATCATAATAGTGTACAAACTTATCATTTCAGTTAGTTAAAGTCGAATTTCGACTACCAGGGGACCACTAGTAAATAGAATTTCATCAACACAATATATTAAAACATACACTTTTAAACTCACAATCGATTTTTTTATGTAATTTAAAATTTTGCAGTTCGATACTCTTTTCATAATTTTTATTTTTTTCGAAATCATAAATTAAGCTGCCTGCTTTTTTACGATACGGCGGTCCTTCTACAGCACGTTTTTTTTTATAATTTTATTAACAAATGCCTTTTTTCCCATTCCTATTACATTTGGAACCGCAATTCGTTACATATAAAGATGGGAAATCTTCGATTCCTACAAGGTAAATTAATAGCTTACTCACCTAAAATATACACCATAATGAAACAGCAATCATTCGACAATCCCACGAGGAACCGACAGAATGCGAAGTCCCACAATCCAACTGTGAAACAACTCGCAACTCCACCCACGCATCCGATAAGATTTGAACCTATTTAAAACAAACAAAAGAAACTACTGGTGTTAGGACCTCTTGTTTACCGGTGGTAGGACCTCTTGTGAGTCCGCACGGGTTGGTACCACCACCCTACCTATTTCTGCCGTGAAACAATAATGCGTTTCGGTGGTTTGAAGGGTGGGGCGCCCGTTGTAACTATAAGTATATTGAGATCTTAAAAACTCATATCTCAAGGTGGGTGGCAGCATTTACGTTGTAGTTGTCTATGGGCTTCGGTAACCACTTAACACCAGGTGGGCTGTGAACTCGTCCACCCATCTATGTAATAAAAAAAACCATGAAAAATACACGTGGCGTTATAAGATTATCTGTTCTATTGGCTAGTTCCATGGTGTTTTTAAAATGATGACGTCAGCGTTGCTGACACAATTCAATGCTGTTGTTTTTGAAACAATTGTTGTCTTTCGTTGGACTTATAAACAGTTATCCAACAATTTTAACATTGAGGAAACAACTATTACCATCTTAGTTAACTAAATAGCAGGGTTGCGCCGATATAATATGTAATAATAATAAAAATAAAAATAAACTTAAATCCAATACCTACAATAGCAGGAACTCTTCCGTACAAGTCTCCAATCCAACCGAACAGGATACAGCCGATAAGCGAGCCAAAGAAGAATATTGCCTGAGCTATAGGCACGTAGCTTGCTTTTCCACATACCCATTCTCTCTGTTAAGGAGATACTTCATTCAAACATAGCAAGTTAACAAGAGAGTAGTGAATTTTGAGGAATAATTGAAATAAGGTCAAAAGATTGGCACTTTGTTTAACTATTAGGTCAAATACAGTCTAGTTCATGCAGTAGTTGCCGTGTAAAGAGGTGACAATTTGGAAAAGCTGGATATATATCTAGCTATAGCTGGAAGATAGGCAGGAATGGCGCAGGATAATACAGGAGAAAGTTATTAGAGGAGGCCACGACCCTTAGTATTGAGGATTATCGACTCAAGGAGAAGTAAAGATAGGCAGAATTAATCTGATGCCAAAATATTCACAATCTAATACACATTTCGGAAAAAATATTTAACCATACCTCACTTACAACCGTAGCGTAGGGTATATCGTTAAACAAGAACTCCCATCCATCATAACAGGGTTTCGTCGGCGATCCGGGATCCGGTGGAGTCAGATTCACCAACACAGTAGTCCAGTTGACGTCGTACATTAGACATCTATCCCAATCGCGACCTTGCGCTGCGCCAGGGATGGATAGGTTCCTCCTATAATAAATTTTGGCTTGGCATTCTGACAGGTGAGTGGATGGTTTTAGTCATAACCCATGCTATTATCTTTGTATTTAATTTTCACAGTGGATCATATATTCTTCAACTGCATCCTTAACAATAGGTGTGATCCCTTATATACTTTACTAAAAAATATAATCCCCCCCCCTCCCCATCAATATGAACTTCCTGTTAACTTTCCTCACTAAAAAGGTAGTCCACTCGCTTGGATCTTTCATAGACGCTATATAAAATTGTAGTTTCTAACTGTTTAATGCAAAAATTATAAAACTAAATAGGTAACTTTATTTTCAGTTCATTCCTGTAAATGTAATGTAAATGTCTTAGCATAATTAGTTGTACTTAAATCTAAGTAACTAAGTGCTTTTGGACACCTAATGCGACACTTTCTTTTAGTCGAGACATTGCTAATCAAAAAAGTTTTGTGGTACTGAACAACACATTATGGTTTGGCCAAAGGATCCGCCATGATGATTTATGTGGTAGCTTAATCAACCAGCCGATTATTCTTGTAAGCTCTACCTTAGTTCCTGATCTAAGTGCCCCAGCTCCGGAACCCTACACCAGTGCTCCTGTGGTGTAGCTGCCACGAACATCTGCACTGAGTAGACAAACATGAAGATCGCGCCGAAGTATAACAGTATCGCGAAGAGAACCCTCTGGTAAAGACCCATCTCTCCAACATGCGTGATGATACGACATAAGATGTCTTCTTGAGGCTTCTCCCCATTGTTGAGGGCTACTGTCTCCTAAAAATGTGCGTTTTTATTGTATTAAATGATTGAATCGTAGACGCAGACATCACTAAGGGAATGTCGCCACCCATCTTGAGACTATGTCTATGTGTGAATCGTATAACGATTTCAACATTCTCAAGTCCATAACGCATGACTGCTTCGCGGTTTAAATAGACAGGATGGTGATACCTACACGTACGAGCTTACAATACGTCCAACCTTTTTTTTTTCCTGCCTAAGCTGGTAGCCTTGAGAGGCTATTCCAGCGTAACCTTAACTAGTAGGTGAGCTCACGGGACTCAAACCTGACGACGTTGCTAACACGAACCCTAGCAAGAGCCGTGCTTCGCAGAATCTACCAGCGGATCGGAAACGCGACCCACTGAGAAGATCCGGCGAGAAACTCAGTGGGCTGTGTCTGAGGGTTAATTTACGCGTCGAACCCTTGAGAACGGTGACCGGTGCTTGAAGTACCTAAAAGCACCGTTAGTGGATCGGGAGGATCCGAAATGACGTGTTTTGGGCGACGTCGACTGCTTTCCATTCTTTCCGCAGGATCAGGAATGTAGTTACCGGCGGCCACGATGAGAGGGTTCTCGTGTCGTGCCGCTTTATCGAAGTGGTCCCGTCCAACCAGTGCTAGCCGTTCGTTGGAACGTATAATGCTTAGCGTATTTTATGGTAGTTAATAAATTCTACTAACTACTACTTACAGTACTTCTTTATACGAAGATATTGCAACAAAAAAAGTTTGTTTTATTTTTGTTTTGAGTAAATGATAGTCGAAAAACAGTAAAAGTACACTAAAAATACATTCAAGATACATACATTGATCGGTAATCTTATCGCTAGAAACTGTCAATTCCACGCAGCATGTAAGTTGTACTGCAGATACGACAAGTCCAACTGGGTATCCCCGAGATGGAGCGACGACCTAGTGAAAATCGCTGGGTCACGTTGGATACAGGCGGAGATCGATTGGAGATTATATTCACGATTATATTCAGCAGTCGACAGCTATAGGCTCAGATGATGATGATGATAATAAAAGCGTGTTCTTTGGTTAGTTTTGTTCATGTTCAAAAAATTCATCGCGAGAAACTCGGATTGCTTTATAATACAAATAACAAATAATTATTTGAACATAAAAAAAAAAGAAATACTATGAAATATTAACAAACCTCCTTGGACTCCGCCACCTTAACCGACATAATGCTGTTTTTATCACTACGAAAAAAAAAACAAGGGCCGCACTTTTGAACCAGCTAATCGAATTCCGTTACAAGAGAGCGTAAACTTTAACGTGGTTTTTTTAAATCACTATTACAAGTTACATTTTTATCTATATGTCTACCTATTTACGGTCGATATTCAGTGATATATGATAAAAGTATGATAAAACGAAGTATACTAGATGTGCCTGCCATTTCGCCCTGCTTGAATTTGGATTGTTTGGTCAAAAAGCCGGAACATCATCACTATTGACCATTCTCTCTACCTTTCTCTTGTTTTTAATAAGACATTGGTTGATTTGGCGATTAGAATAAGAATCAGATTGTTTATTAAGTACATTGAGGGTGGAAAGGCTATTATATTAATTAGCATCCAAATTTGAGTTAACTTATTAGCCCAGTCAAAAAAGCATTTCAGCTTGCTTAAATTACGAGACAACTGAAAATTTGTTGAGGTCTTCATTTCATTACTACAAATGAGAGTCGAGAACATTAAAAAAACTTGCACTAAACACAAAGACGTTTTCGAGATAAGCCCGAAAACATTAATAAAGAGACAGGCACTGCTTTTGCATGCTCGTCACATTTTTTTTACCTACCTATGCTGATAGCCTTGAGAGACTATTTCAGCTACTCCTTGACGCTGAGCTCACGGGGCTCTAACCGGGAGTAGTGCTAACACTGACCCTAGCAAGAGGAGTGCTTCGCAGAATCTACCACCGGATCGGAAACGCGACCTACTCAGAAGATCCGGCGAGAAACTCAGTGGGCTGTGTTCGTGGGTTTGTTTTTATGTGAATCAATGTCTATGGGTTAATTCACTCGTCGAGCACTTCGTCGTAAGCGACGGGTTCGACGAGGACGGTGGCCGGTGCTTGTGGTACCTAAAAGCACCGTTAATGGATCTGGAGGATCCGTAATGACGTGTTTAGGGCGACGTCGACAAGGTAGTCATTTATGGCGGCTACGTTGCAGCACAAATTGGCCGAAAATGACAGGCCAAAAGTACATAAATTACCAGTATGTTAGTCTCTTAGCTTTTTGTTATTAATCTTCAATGAACAAATACACTTCTGTTACATTTTTATAACAGCGTATAGATTAAGGGCAGATAGATTTATAGGAAATCACTTTGATTACGATTAATATGATAGTGCCTAACCTATTCAAACGAGGCCAGAGGATCTTAAATTACAATAATCTGTACGCCTGATATTGAATTGAAGTGTGTAAAAATGGTGTCGGTACACATAAATAAAATTTTGTACATTACTCCTTAAAAATTCGTAGGCGTTAACACTTATTTATTTATAATCTTCAAATATATCTAATTCTATGTAGGTACGTGTTTTTCTCACTGAGCTCCTCCTGTGTACGTTTGTACTGGTGTTTATAATTTTTGTGTCTATTTTTTATTCGCTACCTATTCGCTGGTAGCCTAGGGAGCTATTCCAGGGCTACGCCCGAACAGGTAGATAAGCTCACTGGCTCAACCTGAGAGAATTTGCTACCACTACCCCTAGCAAGAGCAGTGCTTCGCAGAATCTACCATCGGATCGGAATCGCGAGCCACTGAGAAGATCCGGCGAGAAACCCAGTGGGCTGTGTTTGTGGGTTTGATTTTATGTGGATTCAAGTTGTTACTTGATTGATTTCGATTTACAAATTAACCCAGTAGAGGGCGCTGTTATCAGATTCCAGTTTTTTTTAGTTAGAGCAGGGCTGCATTTACAGTAATTTGAAACTTGGTAGGGTGTATTTTGAGCTGGATGCATGATACCTAGGTATCGTTATCCTGCTGGAGTCATGGTCCAGGCGGCTGGCCGATCCTTCGGCTGGTCGTAGGACCGTCGAGGCGATTCGCCCGATTCTTGTGGATTGGGTGAATCGTGACAGAGGACGCCTCACTTTCCGGCTCACGCAGGTGCTCACTGGGCATGGTTGCTTCGGTGAGTTCCTGCACCGGATCGGAGCCGAGCCGACGGCAGAGTGTTACCATTGTGGTTGCGACTTGGACACGGCGGAGCACACGCTCGTTGCCTGCCCCGCATGGGAGGGGTGGCGCCGTGTCCTTGTCGCAAAAATAGGAAACGACTTGTCGTTGCCGAGTGTTGTGGCATCGATGCTCGGCAACGACGAGTCGTGGAAGGCGATGCTCGACTTCTGCGAGTGCACCATCTCGCAGAAGGAGGCGGCGGGGCGCGTGAGAGACGCACAAGCCCGCCGCCGTCGAGCGGGGGCCAGGGAGGCGGATCTCGCCCTAGCCCTGGCCCTCTAAGTGTTTCGGGTCCCCCTCATATGTCGGTCTGGGGCCCGGCGAAGGGGGCCTAAGAAGACGACGTGCAAGCTGCTCTGCACGCGTTTTACGCAAGAGCATCCGGGTAATGGAAGGCCGGCTATCCTCGACCCACGCTGGTTCTGACCCAGCGGGGTATTTCGTAGGATAACCTATTCAAACCGGCGCCATCTAGGCGGGCTTCGGACAGCCTGCCGACCGAGAGGGCTGGTGGTCGTGGCGCCGACGATCGCTGGCCTGGCGTCCCGAGGGGGAGGGTGATGGGAGAGATGTGCTACGCATTAAACGCTTCACTCTCCTCCCCTTGCCTTTTCATGAGTTCTGTCTCATGCGAGGGTTGGACGTTGGTTGTTGAGCGACAGGAGGTTTTAGTCGGTTCGACTCCGACATGCCCCACCCTCCATCCCCAGTGGAGGGTGGGAGTCCGGAGATTTCCTCCTGACAAAAAAAAAAAAAGGTATCGTTATCCTGGCGTAGGAAGTAATGCGATCCAGTTTGAAGGGCGGGGCAGCCGCTATTTTTTTTTATTGCCTTTGTAGGCATACGAGCATACGACCCACTTGATGGTGAGTGGTTACCGTCGCTCATGGACGTCAGCAATGCCAAGCCTCTGCCTACCATTCAATACTCTCCACAAGCCTCGCTTGAAGTAGAACATGTCATTGTCATAGCGCAAAGGTTCATGATGTTATTCATGTTATTCACCTATAGGCTCTGGTGACCATTCCGTAATGACAAGCCGTATTTAACACAAAAAAATCGGTATTGTGAAGAATGCTTGGTCAACATATTAATTAAATGAAGCAATACTTGATTTATTCATACTCTACAATTAGGGCTTGCTACCTTTTTTTGTAGATAAAGTACATTGGTTATCATAAGTACGAAAAAAAGTACATAGTATTAAAATAAAGTACAATTTATGTTTTATTATTATTATTATATTTAAATACATATTTTTTATTACAATTGAACAAATTAAACAAGAAATTGTGACAGTTAATGACAATGACAGTGTTGACATTTGAGGTTAAGTTGCGTTAAGATTTTTTTTATTTTTTTTTATTGCCTGTGGTGGTTACTGGAGTGGTTACTGGAACCCATAGACATCTACAACGTAAATGCGCCACACACCTTGAGATATAAGTTCTAAGGTCTCAGTATAGTTACAACGGTTGCCCCACCCTTCAAACCTTCCTTATCGCGATAACTTCCATTTATCGCGATAACTTTCTTGCCTTCCAAGGTGAACGAGCGAATAATAAATATACAACTCCTGAAGTATCTGGAGGATCGCCAGCTGATCAGTGACCGACAGTACGGTTTCCGTCACGGTCGCTCAGCTGGCGATCTTCTTGTATACCTTACTCACAGGTGGGCTGAAACCTTGGAGAGCAAGGGCGAGGCTCTTGCTGTGAGCCTTGGTATCGCGAAGGCCTTCGACAGAGTCTGGCATAGGGCACTTCTATCGAAGTTACCATCTTACGGAATCCCCGAGGGTCTCTACAAGTGGATCGCTAGCTTTTTGGATGGGCAGAGCATCACGGTTGTTGTAGACGGTAACTGATCTGATACCATAACCATTAACGCTGGCGTTCCACAAGGTTCGGTGCTCTCCCCCACGCTTTTCATCCTTTATATTAATGACATGCCGTCTATTGATGGCATGGATTGCTTTGCGGATGACAGCACGGGGGATGCGCGATATATCGGCCATCAGTGTCTCTCTTGGAGCATGGTGCAAGAGAGACGATCAAAACTTGTGTCTGAAGTGGAGAACTCTCTGAGGCGAGTCTCCGAATGGGGTGAATTGAGCTTGGTTCAATTCAACCTGTTAAAGACACAAGTTTGCGCGTTCACTGCGAAGAAGGACCCCTTTGTGATGGCGCCGCAATTCCAAGGAGTATCGCTGCAACCTTCCGAGAGTATCGGACACTTGGGGTCGACATATCGAGCGATGTCCAATTTCTGAGTCATTTTGAAAGCAAAGCCAAGTTGTCGTCCAAAATGCTGGGAGTCCTCAACAGAGCGAAGCGCTACTTCACGCCTGGACAAAGACTTTTGCTCTATAAAGCACAAGTCCGGCGTCGCATGGAGTACTGCTCCCATCTCTGGGCCGGGGCTCCCAAATACGAGCTTCTTCCATTTGACTCCATACAGAAGAGAGCTGTTCGGATTGTCGATAATCCCATCCTCACGGATCGTTTGGAGCCTTTGGGTCTGCGGAGGGACTTCGGTTCCCTCTGTATTTTGTACCGCATGTTCCATGGGGAGTGCTCTGAAGAATTGTTCGAGATGAAACCAACGTCTCGCTTTTACCATCGCACCGCCCGCCACCGGAGTAGAGCTCATCCATACTACCTGGAGCCACTGCGGTCATCCACAGTGCGTTTCCAGTGGTCTTTTTTGCCACGTACCATACGGCTATGGAATGAGCTCTCCTCCAGGGTGTTTCCCGAGCGCTATGACATATCCCTCTTCAAACGAGGCTTGTGGAGAGTACTTAACGGTAGGCAGCGGCTTGGCTCTGCTCCTGGCATTGCTGAAGTCCATGGGCGACGGTAACCACTTACCATCAGGTGGACGGTACGCTCGTCTGCCTGCAAAGGAAATAAAAAAAAAGCCGAAAAGCATTACTGGTTCACGGTAGAAATAGGCGGGGAAGTTGTACTTACCCGTGCGGACTGACAACAGGTCCTACCACCAGTAATTACGCAAATTATAATTTTGCGAGTTTGATTGAGGTGATTTGAGGTGAAGGAACGACACCGTGGAAGTTAATCGTGATTTTTTTTTTATTGCTATGTTGGGTGGACGAGCTCATAGCCCACCTGGTGTTAAGTGGTTACTGGAGCCATAGACATCCAACGTAAATGCGCCACCCACCTTGAGATATAAGTTATAAGGTCTCAAGTATAGTTACAACGGCTGCCCCACCCTTCAAACCGAAACGTATTACTGCTTCACGGCAGAAATAGGCAGGGTAGTGATACCCACCCGCGCGGACTCACAAGAGGTCCTACCACCAGTAATTACCCAAATTATAATTTTTCGGGTTTGATTTTTATTACATGGTGCTATTCCTTCATCGTGAAAGTCAATCGTGAACATTTGTTAAGTACCTATTTCATTAGAAAAATTGGTACCCGCCAGCGGGATTCGAACACCGTTGCATTGCTCGATACGAATTCACCGGACGTCTTAACCTTAAGGCCACGACGACTTCATAT
The DNA here is from genome assembly GCF_003987935.1 of Bombyx mandarina. Next base: position 547,449 of record NW_021011623.1, read on the forward strand.
ATGTAAAAAAAAATATTTTCAAATTCCCAAAGAAGCCATATCATACCAAATAAAGTATTTTCGTGTATTATTTATTTTTCACATAAAGCATAGAGTCCAATTACCTGAAATAACGTTCAATATTTTAATACAAAGTACGGGTGGAACCCTATCTACAATAGACATTTAATATAATTTCGGATTACGAAGATAGCTAAAGCATTAACACCAAAACAATGCTGTGATCAGATTAGATTACTGTCTAACTAACTAGGTACGTGGAATCAAGGCTTGTACGTTTTATCGTTGAGTCTAATCTATGAGCAGTTTTATCTTCTATGGAACGACAAACAAGTATTGCAAAACCATATCAAAGCTAGGAGCCAGATGTGAAATGAAAATGTGGATGTGTTGCTTCACGGCTCGGTGATTTCGGTATAGCCGCTAACTATGCTGGTGTACAAATTGGGTCTGGGTAAACCGATCGATTCCCATTTGGAAATGGATACGGAACTTTCCCTAGCAGAGTATCCTAGGCCGGCTTTACCGAACTTACCGAGTTGAGTATCAATATTCCACGCACATTTTATATTGTAGGATATTGAAGTTTGTAATCAGAGGCTGCGGTGTAAGTAGCCTGGCATTTCCGACGTCCACGAGATATGGTAGCCACTCCCCGACAGTGGATTTAGAACCGTAGATTTAGATTTTGACTCTGAAAGAGGACACTACAAGACGCCTACAGGCATTCGAGATGTGTTGCTACCGTCGCATGTTACGCATTAGTTGAGCGCAGAGGGTCAGGAACGAAACCGTGCTTCAGCGCGTTCATATGTCCCGGAAAATGTTGCCTTCTATCAAAAAGCGCAAGATAGAATATCTCAGCCACGTGCTCAGGAACGATAGGTACCGGCTGCTGCAGTTGATAATGATGGGCAAAGTGGACGGAAAGAGACGTGCTGGGCGAAGAAAGAAGTCATGGCTCCGGAATATCCGGGAGTGGATCGGTATTGCCTCCGTCGAACAACTGTTCCGGCTGGCTGCTGATAGAGATGAATACAGGAAGCTAACGGCCAACCTTCAGGATTGAAGAGGCACTGGAAGAAGAAGAAGAATTCAAATTGTTTCGGTTAGCTTAACTAACCACGTAACACCACATGCCCACTGAGTTTCTCGCCGGATCTGCTCAGTGGGTCGCGTTTCCGATCCGATGGTAGATTCTGCGAAGCACTGCTCTTGCTAGGGTCAGTGTTAGCAACTCTCTGGTTGAGCCCCGCGAGCTCACCTACAAACGTTAGGGCGAAGCTGAAATAGCCTCTCAAGGCTATCAGCATAGGTAGGAAAAAAAACACCACAAATCAGCATCAGCAATCGGTATACGTACTATTATTACCTAAAGTTTATTTGCATTTCGAAGTAATAGATGACCGTACGAGTTTTTCATTAAAACAATATTCATAATTAGAAAATTATCATTTATTAAAAACATTTGTACAATACTTTTAGTATTACTTGAACAATGTTCAGATTATCTTATTCAATATAACCTAAAAATATTGATATGCTAAACGTATATTGGTAAAATTAAAAACCTTATAACGTACTAAGTAGCTTGAAGCTCTGTAGCTTTAATATATTTATAATACATAGAAAAGGATACACAAGTTCTGAGTTTGGCTATAACACCGTCCAAACATCTTTCAGCATTTTTTTGTACTACAGACATCATTTAAAACAACTTTTACGGTTTAGTCTTGTATTTTTATTGTTCTCACTATTTTATTCTCGACGTTTATATAATATAAGACCGTCACCACGAAAGTTTTATAATAAGACTAAACAATAAAATTAATTTTAAATATATCTTTTAGCATTCAAAAATTAAGAAAACAGGCGATCGACTCCATGTTACCTTAACTCGATTACTTACCAAGATAATCTTGGATGTCCATACAACAGATCGATACATACACATACGTACCTACTTCACAAAATCTCAGTCCTTAAGGCATACGTACTTAAAATAAAATTTGAAAGGAATTAAATTCATAATCTTATATTGATTAATCACGACCCTGTCGATACCTATGAGACAGTTATTTTAAAAGCTTTACGTGCCTATCACCTTTTTTACCATTTCACTCCTGCCACTGGAATGAACTAGGTACATTTGCGCTAATCAGCACATTTCATGGTCCCAATACTATCTGTCTTGACATATCTTTCTTCAGAAGAGATTTGGAAAGAGTACTTAGAGTTAGACAGCGGATTAGCTGGGCCACTGACGCTGAGGATGATAAGCGAAGGCACGAGTATATATCTAATTAAAAAGTATAAATATATGTACCTACATGTACATATGTATCTAGTGGGCCATAAGCCTGTATGTCTTCGCAAAACAATAAAACAAATTTGCATATAATTTACATGGAAAACCAATCGACTCATATAAGTAGCCATATATTATATGATAGTATTTTACAATCAAATAATTGTCTTAAAAAAAACGATTTCCATACCCAAAATAGGCCATTCGCACATACAACCATTTCTTGCTCATAAGGTTTAACCAACTGACGGCCCGTCTAGTGTGAAGTGGTCACCGAAGCCCATAGACATCGGCAACGTAAATGGCGCCACCCACTATCAAACACAAGTTCTAAGTCTCATTTTTTAAATACAACGGTACGGCTGCCCGACCTGTCAAATTGAAACGCATTACTGCTTCACGGCAGAGATAGACAGGGTGGTGGTATCTATCGATGCGGTCTCATATAACCTCCTGCCACCAGTAAAAGCTTGATGGAAACTCTCCCGCATAAAGTAATAACATTAGACCACACTGATTTATTACCTTTATCTCTCTTATCATAGATATTTGTGTGCGTAGCCGGTTGGACCGCATTCGTTATGATAATTATTCGTCATTAATTTAACTTAATCAGTATATTTTATCTTGGTATTTTTTAACGTTGCACATTAATCGTAGGCTCGTGTATAATCTATGGTAGGCTCCACTACATTTTTTTACAAAATATAAGACAGATAATCTATAAAGAATTATAAGGATAAGAATTTAAGCACATAGTTCTTTATATATACCTTCCCAAGTACGTTGACCTTTTTAGAGCTGACCTCATTTTCATATATTTTGGAGAAAGTTCTATAGGATTTATTGAAAAAAGTATTCTATCAAAAAGTTTATCTAATTGAAAAAAAAAAGTACTAAAATCAATGCTAAATTCACAGAAAAAATTAGTTTTAATTGTTATTTATAAGTGTTATTAACACGTCCGTAAAAATAGATACCTAGTGTCTATAATCAAACTGCGCAATAGTCTGTATTACGACGCTCCGCGCTTTATACGCATTAATAGATATAACAAATTGCGCAAACCGTCTATAGATTGACTATAGACGGTTTGCGCAATGTGTTAAGAAACCAGTACAATACTTTATCGCCACTTATAAAGTAAACAACACACATTATTTTAAGATTGTATATTTTACTTGAAAGTAGTTACTACTAGTAGTAACTTAAGTTACTAGTAGTAATGTAGTATAGTTTTATTTATCTCTAGATCAAGTAATGAGGTCGGGGTCCTTCTGATGTTAAACTTTTACCAGAGCCCATAGATACCTATCAACGCAAAAGTCGTCCTTTACGCACCGTTAAATTTTACGATTTTCATTTTTAACGTAGGTACTTCATTAATCCACCATCGTGAAAGAGTTAAAAGGTCAGATATTGAACCCTTACTTGCACGGTAAACAAAAAAAACAAAAACAATGACAAATGGTATTAGTCATTCCGGGCACTTTTTTTTTAATAAACCAAGAAAATTCACTCTGGGGCAACAGTTGCACGATTCAGGTGATTCGAGCAGCGCCATCTATTCGGGAAAACTCCAATACTGATGATGTAAATATGTATATGTGTTTAAGATAATATAGACAGAAATAACTTCACACTGGACGAAACCCTGTCACGCCACAATTCATTTTAATTTATTAGCGCACTATTTATAGCCTATGAGTTTCTCTTTGACAATTAAAAAATCTTGTTTTAGACACGATAACAATAAGAAAACAAGAATAATGGCTTAATAAAAAAGTATCCTAAATACCTTAAAATTACAATTCCAACAAATTAATTGACGTTATTATTAATACAACTTTATTAATAATGGAAGGCGTGCTTAAAGCTATTGAAGGTTTACTTTTAAAAATTCAAAGGCAGCGCGCGGAACAATTACCCTCACATCTACAAAATATCGTTATTACTCGATACTTTAAAACGACCATTGAATTCTTATTTTAACGTACAATTTTATTTAATCAAGGACATGATGAACCATTTTTGCTTTTGTGTGAGTGTGTACTAAAGTAAATTGAATTTTTACTAAAATTATACGGAAGAAGTTAATCTACGCCATCAGTATGCTTTCGCAAGTTCTGTGCAACTTCTCTTCGTTTGCCGCTGGGGGCGCTGTTCCAACTCCATACAATTTTGAGTTAACTTTTACGCGATCGAGAAGTTAAAAAACTCGCACTAAGCACACAGTTCTGATAATATTAACAAAGCCAACTCATTTGATATACTTTACGTATGACAGATTTGATTTTAGTAAGCATTCGAATTAATAGCTTAGAACTTCGGGAGCAATGACCTGACAATAATGCTTTCGAATCTGAAAGGCTCGATGGCGGATGTGACAATGTTACTCCGACCTTTATAATATATAATGTCTCAAACTGGCGACGGCATTCGAGTTAAGGCAAGTACGGTCCCCGGTGGCGCCGCGTGTCTGGTTGTAGTGTTGACCGCGGGAACCCCCCTACTCTGTCCAGGCTCTGACCCCGGACGGAGATCGGACGTCGGGTGTAAGAGTGCAGGGGAGTCGTTTAGTGGGTGGGCCCTAAAATCCTTGGGCCCGCGATCTGCTCTCAACACCTGCAGATCGTTAAGTCTGACATACCCCGCGCGCCCCCTAGGCGCGGGGACCTCGTAGGAGGTTCGGCCCTCGGCCCAAAAAAAAAAAAGAAAAAAAAAAGTACGGTCCCCGGTAACGGCTTACCGTCCGACGGCCTACCCACATACGCTAATAAATACAAAAATACAAATTAACAATAAAATACCCGTTATTAAGTTGTATTTGTATTTTTACTATCAGATGTCATTGACCCACACCCACACAAACGCAAAGTTCGCACTTAGAGTTCGAACATTTTCCCTAGAACTGCTTAACAAGCTTGCAATTACGTAAAAGTAAATGCACTACGATGATTGTTTATCTATTTTTATTATTAATACGCAATACGTTGAGTAAAATTAACCTTAATGATCACCTCGGATCATTTGCGTCCGTAAACACGCACCCTCGGAAGTTCCTTCCCTTCGGGCACTGGAAGGAGTTTCTATACTAAAGGATGAGTTTTTTCCTTTTCGTTTTTCCATTGAGCTGTTTCTGAGCTTTCCGACTTTGGTTTCCTGTGATTCAAAATAGATAAACAGCTATATAACTAGTCAGGTCATAAGTATTGTCACACAGTAAAAACTTTTCTTTTAGAATGCTGGCCACAAAAAAGTTTATTGAATTCGAATTTCGAATTGTTCATGAAAATAAAAATTTATACTTTTAGAATTTTACTCATTTTTAATTATGGAGTGGACTCTTAAAGAAGACCGTGTTGCAGTTATTGCGTTGCATCGTTGCGGTTACGCGCCAATTCAAATTTTTAACATACTGAAAATTTTGAATATAACCAAAAGATTCGTTTATCGTACCATCAAACGATACAATAAAGACTCTAGTGTAGATGACAGGTCAAGAAGTGGTGGCCCTCGGTCTTTTAGGACTCCAGCAGTGATAAAAGCTGTGAAGGCGCGAATTCAAAGAAATCCCAAACGTAGGCAGAAACTGTTGGCCCTTCAGATGGGGTTATGCAGAACGACGATGAAAAGGGTGTTAAATGAAGACTTAGGGCTTCGGGCATATCGAAGAAAAACAGGACATCGTTTGAATGCTCGTCTAATGGACCTGAGACTGAAGAGATGCCGCGCTTTGTTGAAGCGGTACGCGGGAAAAAAATATCGGGAAATTCTTTTTTCGGATGAAAAAATTTTTACCGTAGAAGAGAGCTACAACAAACAAAATGATAAGGTGTACGCACACAGTAGTGAAGAAGCGAGCAACCGTATTCCGCGTGTCCAACGAGGTCATTTTCCATCCTCGCTCATGGTATGGTTGGGAGTTTCTTATTGGGGCTTAACAGAGGTACATTTTTGTGAGAAAGGTGTAAAAACGAATGCAGTTGTGTATCAAAATACAGTCCTGACGAACCTTGTGGAACCTGTTTCTCATAACATGTTCAATAACAGGCACTGGGTATTCCAACAAGATTCGGTGCCAGCTCATAGAGCGAAGAGCACACAAGACTGGCCGGCGGCGCGTGAAATCGACTTCATCCGGCACGAAGACTGGCCCTCCTCCAGTCCAGATTTGAATCCGCTAGATTACAAGATATGGCAATACTTGGAGGAAAAGGCGTGCTCAAAGCCTCATCCCAATTTGGAGTCACTCAAGACATCCTTGATTAAGGCAGCCGCCGATATTGACATGGACCTCGTTCGTGCTGCGATAGACGACTGGCGGCGCAGATTGAAGGCCTGTATTCAAAATCACGGAGGTCATTTTGAATAAACTTTAGTGTCATAAGAATCTATGTTTTGTTAAGTTCATTTTGGTATATGAATGGTTACATAATGAATAAACTTGTTTCAATTATTTTACATTAAACATGTGACAGAATTTATGACCTGACTAGGTAGTTAATGCGAACAAATTAATTACAGTTTGATGTTTGAAAGAAGCACTACGTAATGAAAGGATCCAATGAAAAATTAAAGGAATCAAATTTGCGCACAGATCATGTAAAAACGTATTCTTAAGACGATGGAGTTGTTTTTTTAAATATGCAGTCGTGGTAAATTCGACGGCAAGCTAGAATATTTTTATCTGCTACGGGAACCGGAAAGACCCACGTGTCTTATGTCTCATGTAGACACTTATTTTTAACCCTAAAGATCATTATCACCTTGGCTAGATGATCTGTGTCTAATATAACCAATACACTACAGTGCAATACAATGTGTTTGCCCACTGAGTTTCTCGCAGGATCTTGTCGATTCCGATCCGGTAGTAGATTCTGCGAAGCACTGCTCTTGCTAGGGCTAGTGTTAGCAAATTCTCTCAGGTTGAGCCCGCGAGCTCACCTACCCGTCTGAGCTTAGTTGGAATTACCTCTTAGGCTACCAGCGAAGAGGTAGGTTAGTAAAAAAAAGAATGAGTTTTGGAGCTTTTTTTTTGTATTGCTTTGATGGGTGGACGAGCTCACAGCCCCCCATGTGTAAAGCGATACTGGAGTCGATAGATATCTACAACGTAAACGCGCCACCCACCTTGAGATATAAGTTCTAAAGTCTCACTATAGTTACAATGGCTGCCCCGCCCTTCAAACCGAAACGCATTACTGCTTCACGGCAGAAATAGGCAGGGCGGTGGTACCTACCCGCGCGGACTCACAAGATATGCAGATCGTGACGTGTAATGTCATCAACATCACCATCATCTCGGTTGGTGGACAAGAGGAATAATGTTAATGTTACATAAGTTCATACCAGCATAACGAATAATCTCTGACGAGCCTCTCGCCGTCGGCCATAGTCTGCGGCATGGATCTGCCCATGGTCTCCGGCAGCACGACGCCGACACCGCTGCCGGCCAGAGCTATCACGCTCAGGATAACTAGCGGCAGCAGGGTCCAGACACGTTCCTATCACAAGCACAAATACTATTGATGGCTTGTGAGATCCACTCCGTGCTGTTTTTTTTTTTCTTTTTTATTGCTTAGATTGGCGGACGAGCTCACAGTCCACCTGGTGTTAAGTGGTTACTGAAGCCCATAGACATCTACAACGTAAATGCGCCACCCACCTTGAGATATAAGTTCTAAGATCTCAGTATAGTTACAACGGCTGTCCCGCCCTTCAAACCGAAACGCATTACTGCTTCACGGCAGAGGCGATGGTAGCTACCCGTGCGGACTCACAAGAGGTCCTACCATCAGTACGATAAATTTTCGTAATCAATAATAAATTAAATGTTTCTGCAGCAAAGCCGGAGCGGGTCGTTAGTATGTATATATGTGCAGAGTCAAACTCACCGAATAGACAATAAAAGGTGAGAGCACTATAGCGACGTAGCCGCTCATGTGCAGGACTGAGGATCCCGACGCCCTGACGCCCGTGGGCAGCAGCTCCGTGACCCACTGGACCGCAGCGTTGTACGACATGTTGATGAAGAACCGCGCCATTACGGCCAGTGCAGCTTGGGCGATGCCTAAAAGAAAATAGAAAAAAAAACACTAACTATCACACATTAATTACAGGATTTTTTTCTGGGGAGGTAGACGAGCAGATGGTTCGATACTGTTCGGGCAAGACCGCGCCACGGATCTCTTTTTTTAGCTAGGCTGGTGGCCTTGAGAGGCCATTTCAGCGTAACCCTAACAAGTAGGTGAGCTCACGGGGCTCAAACCTGACGATGTTGCTAAGACTAACCCTTTTTTAAGGGATTTTATGACCTGGTAACTAAGACCTTTAGGTCAGGTCTTATTTTAATTTATATTCTTATTTTTATGAAAAATGGTAATATGAAGTGAAATGAAATGAAGTTGATCAATATGAAACATGGCATGGCACGAAATGAAATGAGATGAGATGATATGAGATGAAATATAATCTCAGTAAAATGGTGGTCATTTACTGGACTTGGTGACTTTTTCAGTGGACTTTTTGGAAGATTCCGAGAAGCTAGCTCAGCGGTTTTGTTTCATTTTCCCACATTTGTGCACTTTCACAGATTTCACATATATTAAACAGTTAATAAGCCACCGTTATTACACATTTAAACCTGAAGAAACACTAATTAGACAAAATAAAACAAATCACACAACTTCACTCCTCGCGTTCCCGCCAAAAAATCCCACTAACCCTAACAAGAGCCGTGCTTCGCAAAATCTACCACCGGATCGGAAACGCGACCCACTGAGAAGATTCGGCGAGAAACTCAGTGGGCTGTGTCTGAGGGTTAAATTACGAGTCACCTCTAGTATTAATTGCAAAGAAAAGAAAACAAGATGAAAATGTAAAACTAGCTATAAATATCTCTAGCGAAACCCACACCGATCCAAATCCTTTTTCATCTATTTGTCATGTAGCATCGTACCTTTGGGAACAAAAATCGCGATCAGTATCAAGAGCCCGGATATTCCCATAGGACCGCACGTCAGAACTCTACGACCCCATCTGAAAATTTAAAACAAACTCTATTTATCTTGTTGTCAAACAAAAACAAGTCATGCTTCAATGGCTAATTATGTCTTGATACATTATGGATAATGAGACGAACACAAATGATTTCCCTCATCGTAAGTAAATCAGTACAATAAAGGCAAAATGGACATTAGACAGAACTGGCAATAATTTTTTTATTTTATGTTATTGCCCTTGTAGGCAGACGGGCATACGGCCCAGCTGATGCTGAGTGGTGAGGGGCAGAACCCAGACGCTGCTTACCAACTACCAAAATTTTGGCGTTTCTGATGTGGACAATTTAATAAGACGTGATTGGAAATAAAATATTTACGACTATAGTTAATTGACGATGAACTTATAGCTCACAAAAATAGAAGAATAGGTAACCACTCTCTACAACCAAAACCATAGATCCGAAGGTAACTTTGCGTATCTCGCGGATGGCTGGTGATTAACAATGAGACAGCGTGTTAACAGCGCACAAACAGTAATGTATGGGTCTAGAATGGCACCATCATACGTCGTGGAGTTGTACGAGGTGGCGAAGGGAATCACACCAACATTACCTGACTATTATATACACACTGCAATGAAACTAGTAGTAGGCTTATCGTAGGTCCGCGTGGCTGCCTATTTACTACCTAGGTCTACCTATTTATTTATCTTTTTTTTTTATTGCCCTTGTAGGCAGAAGAGCACACGGCCCACCTGATGGTGAGTGGTTACCGTCGCCCATGGACTTCAGCAATGCCAGGGGAAGAGCCTTGGCTCTGCCTCGGCTTGCCGCTGCCGCTGTCTTCTTTTAAATCGAGCTCACGGCTCACACGGTGTTGTGTGGTAAACTGTAGACATCTTAAAATGTCGTCACCCAGCTTGAGACATGTCTCACGTGTTTAACTACTTAACACTTGACACCTGCTCAGAGAAACAGCTCACCTGTCAAGTAGAAGTGCTACAAACGTAACTGAAGGGATCTCCGTAGCCGACGTAAACGTGAACGTTATGAAGAAGTCCAGGCCGAATGCGTCTGACAGCCGCACCAGACCATCGAATATCACCGCACACACCATGTAGACGACCACCATCAGAATCATGGTGATGCGGAGCGGGCCGTTCTTGAATAATATTATCAGGGACTCTCTCTCTTGCTTAGTTTGACGCGCCGATACCTAAGAAAAAGGTCGCTTCGTCAATACTTTCTGTTTTGATGTTGAGGGCATAAAAAGGTGCACAGCTTTTAAGAGTAAAATAAAATAATAATATTTATTTAGAGTAGGGTCAGTTCTTCAACCTCCCCTCCCACCACTTAGTTAATTCTAAACACCAGTGTAGATATAGTAGAATGTACCCCAATAGTGTTGCTGTGAAATATCACCAGACAAGCAAACAAACAAGACTAAACTGCACATTTCTTTGACTCTGGAGTAAATTTTTTTTTGACCCTTCAAATTGGAACGCATTATTGCTTTACAGGGAAAATAAACAGGATTGTGATACCCGTGTTGTATTCACAACCCATTGTTAATATCGAGGGTTTTCTTGTAAGTCGTAAGGTTTTGTTTTTTAACCGTTAAAGTCATGATCACGGGCAAGTACGTATTTCCTTAGAAAAGTTATGACGTGATGTCTGTGCACTCCACTACGTAGCTCCCGGGAGCTCGTTGACCCATCAGAACAATAACCAACCACTGTGTGTATGTACAAAATTCATAACAGAACTCACAACAAAATCGTCCATGACATCGTCAGGTATCTTAGTGCCGTTGACACGTTCGAACGTCTTTAGTATCTCAACAGCTTTGTTAACTCGGCCCCTTGTTAGTAACCATCTGAAAAATAAGATTGTTGCCTAACTTTGATTTCTAATTAAAGCTTAGTATCGTCCGGATCATTTCTGCTATGATCCAGTCGTTGAAGATTGGCGGTTGTGACTTCAATCATACGTCTCAATTTCGGCTGGTGGTAAGACCTCTTGTGAGTCCGCACGGGTAGGTACCACCACCCCGCCTATTTCTGCCGTGAAGCAAAAAATGCGTTTTTCGGTTTGAAGGGTGGGGCAGCTGTTGTAACTATACTGAAATCTTTTTTTTTTTTTATTGCCTTTGTAGGCAAACGAGCATACGGCCCACCTGATGGTGAGTGGTTACCGTCGCCCATGGACTTCAGCAATGCCAAGGGCAGAGCCAAACCGCTGCCTACCGCTAGAACTTATGTCTCAAGTTTGGTGGCGCATTTACAGTGTAGATGTCTAAGGGCTCCAGTAACCACTTAACACTAGGTGGGCTGTAAGCTCGTCCACCCATCTAAGCAATAAAAAAGGCTGCGTAATTCACATTAAAACTATTTCAAAGTATTCACCTCGCACTCTCGGGGACGACGAAAGGCACGAAGAGGACTATCAGCATTGGCAGCGACGTCAGCCAGAGCAGCTTCCTCCAGTCACCCATCCATAGAGCCAGCCAGGGTAACGTCAGGCAACCAGTTCCGAAGTACAAGGCTATCGACATATTCGCCACCCAGGTACGATGCCGGGGACCGACGTATTCTAGTACTGGAGTTTGAGGTTTATGTAAAGGTGCGTCCTCCGTGAAAAGATAATTTGGGCACGAGTATATTATTATAGCTCCATAAGAAAACAAGTTGTTACATTGGCAAAATTCATTGTTTGAAAAAAAAGAATAATAGTCTTCGATCTGGAATGTTCGTTCATGAATTCTCGGAGCGAGTTTGCAGCCTAAGATAAATTTGATTATTGGGATTTTCTAAAACAAGTCTAAGAGATTGTAGAAGACATTTGTACAAAATGTACAAAATAATCAATTTTAATCAAGTTATTGAAATCAAATGATAATGAAACGTAACACGTGTGTTGATGAAAAAATGGGCTAATTAAGTTTTGAGAGGACCTTAAAATCATTAATGGTGTTGATATAAAATTATTCGTCATATACATATAGACGTTATTATTCAAATTAGTGTTTTTTCTCTTTTCACTTTGTTCACGACCGTATATCTTTTATAAAAGATAGTCAACTCGTGGGTATCTTAGAAAAAATTAAGCAATGTATTATACTCATATTGCTTATATATGACACGCCCATTTAAATTAAATAATCTAATTTCAGTAGAACAATTCCTATTTTGGTGTAACATTTTTAGTATTTGACTGAGAGTTTAAAACACAAATTACACTTCGCACAATATGTACCCTTGACATATTACGTAAAGTTTTAGACTGTTGTAGTTTTTTTGTTTATTTACCTAAAATATATATCATCATGAATGCGTTGTCGAAGGACATTCCGACTAAAAATCTGCACGCTATGAAGTCCCACAATCCACTTGTGAATATCGTTGCTATACCTCCAATGCTGCCGACTAGATTCGAACCTAAAATATAAAAGTAAAATATTTTCAATATATCAACACCCACTTAAATCTGGCGACTGATTTTTTTTAGTATCTCGACTGATAATTACAAAAACGATTACAAATTACAAAATTACAATTACAAAACGAACGCTACACGAACGATATCCGAATTACAAAAACTATTAATTATGAATGACAAAGAGCATCAGCCCAGATTATTCTAGAATACACCGGTCATATTAATAGTTACCTATCAGTGCTGGAACTCTTCCGAAGTTGTCGGCGATCCATCCAAACAAAAGACCCCCGACAAATGAACCAGCAAAAAATATGGCTTGAGCTGTGGGTGCGTATCCGGACTTCTCACACACCCATCCTCTCTGGTGAATAAACAAGAATCAAAATATGAGGCAAAGAGAAAACCTTTTGCTCCTCCTTCGGTCAACCGATTTCCTTTTTCTGTTCAGCGTCTAGTTTATTATTACTATTAACGAGTTTTGGTGTTGTCAGCATATTATTCAATGGTCAGTTTTCTCTTTCGTTAAGTCAATGACAAAAGTTAAGAGTTTAATTAATCTAAATTTTGAGTGATTATTATCGAACTTCGATCATTATATATTTATTTTACATAATATATTTACACCGTCGAATTAGACTTTGAATTGAGGAACATTGACAATAATTTCAGTCAAATTGTGACCCGTACATAAGTTTATTAAGAGCCGATTTATGTGATGAGCTCACGGGACACCATGATGTCCAAGTCATTATGACAATGTCGTTTTATTAGCAAACAAAATCGAAATCAAATACCTACTTCGCTAACTACAGTATGATAAGGTATATCAGTCAGCTCAAAATCCCACCCGTTCTCGCAGGGCACCGTCGGTGTCCCGGGGTCAGGTGGCGTGAGGGTCTCCAGTACTCTGGTCCAATTCGTCTTGTACGTGCTGCATCGGTCCCAGTCACCGGTGACCGCGCCCGGAGCCGAGAGATTACGTCTGTAATTGGCCACTACCCTTAAAGTCGTATTGTCCAAAGTATTCCTTATTCTTTTCGAAAAAAATAAATTGAGGATTTATTGGGTGTGCATTTTTGTCATTCTGTCAGAGCAGCTACAAAATGACTAAAGTTAAATTTAGGTTAATAAGGAATAAGCTATTAGAACTTCAGGAAGGAACCTTCGTCAAAAGCATTCGAGAAATATGTGAACATGGGATTTATGTAAGTACATTTTAGATCATTCCAATTCGAAAGTGACATTTTAACGCTAAAGTGCTTCGATATTATTGATCGAAGCTAAAGTGTCACTTTGGGTGAGTACTTATTTGCGACAATTTTTTCCGATGTAAACGTTTGTTAATGGTGGATGTGATCCCGTTTAGTATTTGTGAATTTGTTCACAAAAGCGGCGATAAGGAACACGATCTCTGACCATGACCGGTTTTGTCAAAATCAGTTTTGAATGAAACTCTCAATATATATTATAAATTAAGATTATGTGATTATGCTTGAAACAAAATTATAAATTGAGATGGTTTATATTGATAAGTTGCGGTAAACTGGTTAGCAAGAAATTTGTGTGTTAATTTATGAAATTTTCACATTTATTATAATTTTTTTTTTAAATTATTTATTTATTTCGGAAACCAACAGTACAAAACAAAAAATTTTATATATTAAGAATAGGTTAACGAAACCAAGCAAGTTTTTACCATTAACATCACATAAAGTAGAAAAAAAAATCATTATTTCATTTTAGTTTACAAAAAAGGCAATACAATACATCCATATACATATCCACCTTTATATTCTGATGATAAACGAATTAACACAAGTTTAACTCAAGTCGAAGGCTGACTCAAAGGCTCATTGAGGCAAGTGATGAACAAAAGATGTCAACATTAGAGAACTTAGAGTCAAGTACCCTACACGATCTACTTATTATTTAATTGTTGATCGTAAACTGTTTTTTTAAGATACATTTAAACAATAAACGTGAAGTTTACAAGTCAAGTCTTGATCAAGCTATTAAAAGAAGAAATATTATCTTATTACTAGCGTCATTGCTTATTATTTACACATTTTTTATAAATATGTGTGTTGTGGAGAGTATTAAGCGGTAGGCAGCGGCTTGGCTCTGCCCCTGGCATTGCTAAGGTCCATGGGCGACGGTAACCACTCACCATCAGGTGGGCCGTATGCTCGTCTGCCTACAAGGGCAATAAAAAAAAATAGACTGAATATTACTTTTTTAAATCCAGCTAATTGATGATCTGTGCAGGGCGGCTGGTAGGAGCTGGATGAGAGAAGCCGAGGATCATGCTCAGTGGCAAGCAATTGGAGAAACCTATGCCCACCAGTGGACTGCTATCGGCTGATGATTATCACATCGCGGCAGAAATATACAGGGCCTAATAATACCTCTCTCACTAGTCCTTCTAGGTGAATCTACAAAAAATGGTAGCTGCCGTGTGCTTTGAACTTGGACATATTCGAATCACTGGATCACTTGGTTTGGTGGTAGGACCTCTTGTGAGTCCGCGCGGGTAGGTACCACCGCTCTGCCTATTTCTGCCGTGAAGCAGTAATGCGTTTCGGTTTGAAGGGTAGGGCAGCCGTTGTAACTATACTTGAGACCTTAGAACTTATAATATATCAAGGTGGGTGGCGCATTTACATTGTAGATGTCTATGGGCTCCAGTAACCACTTAACACCAGCTCGTCCACCCATCAATGCAATAAAAAAAAAAAAAAAACTGAACACGAATCCAGTGTCTTATCGCTTAAGGCACGAACGCACCATTGATTCGTGCGAGTTTAAAACCAAATTTCCTATCATATTGTGTAAGATTCTTGATCAGAAGTGTTTGTCGCTGGTTCTCGACTATTACTGATTAGATAGACAGATATAAAGATCGTCGGCGATTAGATTGTCTAGCCGACTATTTCGCAATAAAACCGTCACGGAAACGGCTGCGTTCTTTCCCACGTCGTGTTCCTTTAATCGTTTTTCACAGTGTTTTCACAAATAAACGAATCGGTTTTTTCCGCATTTAAATTACCACTAGTCTTCTATCTATCTTCTAGTATATGTGACCATATTCAAACTTTAAAAACGACTATGTTGGGAAAATGACTGATAGCGCAAATCCTGTCATCTTTAGACGTGGGGCTGAAATCTAAATAGCATTGTATACTGATTTGCCCTTTTTTTAAGGGCGCTATTCAGGCTTCTCCGGATGGATAGGCGAGCGTGGAGAAGACGAACATCTGGCCTAGTAAAACCAGTGGTTCGCTGAATATACCACCAGATCGGAATCAAGACCCACTGAGTTTTTCACCGGATCTTCTCAGCGGGTTGTGTCTATGGGTTAAGTTGCTCGGGATCGATACTTGGAATGCCTAAAAGTACCGAGAGTCGATCGGGAGGATCCGAAACGCTTAGAGCAACGATGGCTATGCACATCTGTTTGGGTATGTAGTTAGAGGCGGCCATGAAAAGAGGGTTGATTTGTCGTTTATACCTAAACGTTTTATTACTTTGCGACTAAAATGGGGCTTACTTGTGCGGGTTCACTCACGAAAAGGGCTACAAAGATTCCGCCTTTTTGTATTATTGATGAGTTTAATTTCATTACAGGCATTTCATTACATGTTGTTGACTGATTTGTTAGTGCAGTAGTTATGGCCTGACTATACTGTCCGAAAATCGCGGTTTCGATACTCACATCGGGCATACATTCGTGTGTTGAACAAGTTTTCTTATGCTTTGTCTGGGTTTTAAATATCCAAATGTGTATTATATTAAGTTAAACATATATAAGTATGTAAATCAGTCTTTGATTCTCACGGTACGGGGAAACTTAGTTTGGAGATGATCGTGTTTCATTTGTCCCAAATTCCGGACAATCTACACTTATTCGTAGTAGAGCGTATTGTTAGTCGAACCTATCTATTTCTGCCACGAAGCAGTCATGCGTTTGGGATTGAAGGGTGGGACGACAGTCATTCTTCTTCTTCTTCTCGCCCTTATCCCATTATGTGGGGTTGACGTAGCATGTAGTCTTTTTCTATTCAGGCCTATCATACGTCACCTTTGCACTCACACCCTTCTCACCCATACCCTCTTCCACACAAGCCATCCAATACCGTCCAAGTCTTTTTGGACGCGCTCTCCTCAAATTAAGGACGGGGCAGCCATTGCAGAACACAATTGAATCTTCTTCGCACGTTTAAAGTTGTGTGAGGGCATACAAATTGTGATGTCTATAAGATTCTGTAATCACGCAATAGTAAGACCAAACGAGCCGTGTGCTCATTCGTCTACGAAATAAAATAAATAAAGCATTCGATTAGTGAGAGAGTTTGCTAAAAATGAGGTTTCAATTCGTTCGTCTATAACCGAAGACATACCTCAACTCCATATCCAAGTGCTGGAGCTCGGGAACGCTGCACCAGTGCCTCTGGGGGGTCGCAGCTATGAACATCTGGACGAAGTAGATATACGCGAAAAATAGTCCAAACGGCATCATCGCCAAGAACAGCAGTTTCTGGTAGCGACCCATGTCGCCGACGTGCGACAGAATGTTCTCGAGAGCGTCGGCGTCGCCATTTTGATTCTTGTTTAGCTGCTCCTTCGCGTCCTGAAAAATTATGAAGGTTAGTATTTTCTTAGGAGATCGAGACACGAAAACTGTCAAGTATTCAAATCTTCGTAATAGATCAACTGTTTATGCTAATCCAATAACATTACACATCAAAATAGAACAAAGGTAAAATCGATTAAGGAAAAATATAATTTTTCACGGCGGGAATGGAACCCTGGAGTCCCCGCTCACTAGTCTTGCTGGCGACCTAGTGACCGATTGCAAATTACTAATTGGTAATTATAATACACACGAAATATTCCTAGCTCGATTTTATCGAAAGTTTTTGACTTTGTCGAATTGATACGATCATTACAGAGTTATCGTATAATATCAAAACTGTATTTTCAAATTTTTCGCAAGTTTCATAAGATTTTAGCGTAGAAGACACAAATTACAAGACGTTTTAAACTCGCCTTTAAAATTTTTATTTTGTAAAGTTTTGCTCAGCCTTGTTGTGCTGTTAGGTATTTTCAAATATCACAACTTTCATATTTTAATCGGATTTTATTCTCAAATTTCATGTGTGTTTTTGCGCAGAACTCTAATTTAATTTGCCAAAATAAAATTACCAAGCTACTCTTTCTAATGTCGAAGTTCCGACAAAATGGGTACCTACAGTCATCACAGAGATCAGTGAGAATAGACAAACAAAAAATTGCGGTTAATACTCGTATAGATAAGCAAGAAACGTGACAAAAATAAAAAAATCAACAACTTTTTTTTATATTTTATTATTCATTATTTGCATTAATTGCTTATAGACACGGCATTAAATATTATCCGATTTAAAGAACTGTATCGATTTATTACAATATTATACAACATTTCAGACACCAAACACAACATCACAAATGTGGTGTTAACTTGAGTAACTGACCCTAACCGAGCACACCGTATTAAATTTGGCAATTATGTTGACTATTCTAATTAGTAATGATGGTTATGTAAATTGTTAAAGCAAATAAATTACTTGTTAACGACACTATTCTTATTTTGTGTAGCAGTTCTAGAGGCACAGAGGAGAGGAGGTTTTCCTTTATATATAGTTATAAATCCATACGCATATAAATAATGGAGTAAAGTAAAATATGTTATATAATTGACTGCCATGTACGTCACCGTGCCGTACGCGGCGCACCGAAGTAGAAATGTCGATTTCTCCTTACGATCTTTTTATTAAGGCGCCGAAATATCTAGTAGACTCTGGGAAAGACGAATCCGAAAGTAATGAATATGAATATTTTTCTAAGAGGCCTAAAAGATTAAAACATACATTAAGAAACAAAAGGCAAAGTTAAGCAATCCAGGCGCTTAGTAACAGAAACCGGCGACGACTTGCGGCAGTAACAGAAATCGGTATAATTACTTGAGTGCGCCGCGTAGGGCACCGGTAACCTACATGGCAGCTAAGGTGTTAATCCTACTCTCATCGAAGACCAAACTATATAATCATCACCGTCCGCCACAATGAACTATCCTCCGCCCTCCGCATCCAATCTCTCCCAGCATATCGCCGCAAGTCATCGGTCCAATGGGCAGGGGGACGTCCAACGCTGCGCTTACCGGTACGCGATCTCCAGTCCAGAACACTGGGAGCAATGGGCCGGACATACGTGTCGCAGAACCGATGGCCGATGGAGCAGACGTGTTCTGGACCGAACTATATATATAGTAATATCTATATCCTCCTCTCAATATCCTCTCATATATAGTAACCTCTATATGATTTATGACATAAATCTCAAAACAGGTTATAATATGTTATACAGGTGACATAAATAGTATTTTGAATATTGAAACATCACAAATATTAAAACATTTTTGAATACTGAAATATAAAAAAACATAAAAACTGGTGAAATAATGGCTTTAAATGTTGTTTCTCTTTATAGAGCAACTCAGTTGGTGCTATAGTCTTACTGGTCTAAACTTTATTTTAATGTGAATAAAATAATACATTAAATATATCTATGTGTATATGACGTGACAAACAGTATTTGTATATAGTCCACAACCTTACTAATTTCTACCGCAAAGCTTACTGTATGACGATACAATATTATTTAGACCTCTGCGCCCTCTGCCCTCTGTCTTAACCTCATGTGGCTGCCTCGTGCCCCCGCTAACATGAAATCCAATTTTATTTTTACTAACATTTTAGACGTTTTTACTTTTTTTACAACTTTTGTAAACATATTTTATAATAATGTATTACAAAACTGTAACCTAAAAACAGTAACGTAGGCAGCGAATTGGCTCTGACATTACTGAGGTCCATGGGCGACGATAACCACTCACCATCAGGTGGGTCAGATGTTTCGTCTGCCTACACGGGCAATGACAAAAAGAAGTGAGTTACAACGCTAAAACAAGTATTTTTATTCAGTAAATTCGTGTTTGCCCGTCAATCTAAATTCGATTTTAATTACCGGTGCCAGTACTGGTTTAGATAAAAAAATTACATTAGATTTTGTCTTTTGTTTTGTTATAAAAGGAGTGCTTACAAATTTATTACGATTAGAAATTTGATTATCTTTCGGATTTATATTACAGGTTATATAATTTATCAGTTGTATGTACTTCTAATTTCAATTTCAGGCAATTTTGCGCAATTTAGTAAAAAACATAAAAAGCTTCAGTTTTACAATATCGTCTTTAAGTACAATAGCAATTTTTTTTTCTTCGGTTTACACAGTCGGAAATCTACATTAAATAACTTACACAACAGGTTTACACAGTTGTATAGATTGACTGAGACCGAACTAAGAGATTCGGCATTTAGAGGCCTCTATGTTATTTGTTACTTTTATTTCAATGTACATAAAAAAAATTATTTTATTGACCTTGTAGGCAGCCGAGCATACGACCCACCTGATGGTGAATGGTTACCGTCGCCCATGGACTTCAGCAATGCCAGGGGCAGAGCCAAGCCGCTACCTACCGCTTAGTACTCTCCACAAGCCTTGTTTGAAGAAGGACATCTCATAGCGCTCGGGAAACACCGTGGAGGGGAAGCTCATTCCATAGCTGGATGGTACGTGGCAAAAAAGACCTCTGCAAAACGCACTGTGGATGACCGCAGTGGCTCCAGGTAGTATGGATGAACTCTACTCCGGTGGCGGGTGGTGCGATGGTAAATACGAGATGCCGGTATCATCTCGAACAATTCCTCGGAGCACTCCCCATGGAACATACGGTACAAAATACAGAGGGAACCGAAGTCCCTCCGCAGACCCAGAGGTTCCAAGCGATCCGTGAAAATGGGATTATCGACAATCCAAATATCAACAATATTTATGAAGAGATCTTGTCCTATTCAGACTTCTGCCGAGTCCTGCTTGGATTGCCGATCCAAATCCTACTCCTCTCCAATTTTTTTAATACGGCTAGAAGTCAAACAGGTCAATCGTAAAATTATAGGTTAAACATAACATGTGCCAGCCCTATTTGAATGAATAGTAAAGACCCCACGCTTACGTTCGGTATCAAATTAATTGCTTTGAAAAATAGTTTAGTTCTTTTTTACATTAATAATGTAATCACTAGTGTGATACGTCAGATCTATAGAAAATGTTTCAAGTAATATATTTTATTAAATGAACCGATATTATTAATAAAAAATATGACTTCGAAAAATGTTTTTTTTTTACGTTGATAACGTAATCAGTAGTGTGACACGTCAGGTCTATAGCAAATGTTTTAATAATATGTTTTATTCAATGAAACGAAATTATTATAAAATTATGAATAAACTGTTTTATTTTATTCTATAAATAAATCAATATTTCTATAAACGGAAGATCTTTTGTATTAATCATTGTACTTAAAATAATGTGGGTATCATTTTTTTTATAGCACAAGACGAGTTGAAGATCACAGATCCAAGACCTCATAAGATCTCAGAGACTCCAAAGCGTAAATTCCAAAGCGAGATCTCACACGAAACCCTCGTCTCAATGCTATTTATAATATTACGTCACTCACATTCTTCAAGGAAACACAGGTTCGTTAGTTACTGGACTCTGGTACCTATCCTTGCGGGCTCCAATACGCTTTATTCGTAAACTTAAATTATGCAGCTTTAAACATCAAATATTATAGTTGTTGTTAGACCGAAAAAGTCCACATCGAGGGTTGAAGATTTGAGCGACATTTTGGCAATCTTACAAAAGTCATATAAGCACAAATCATTTTCTCAGTCCACGCTCATTTACCGCAACGCAACACTATGGGATTCCGTAACCCGAGCTAAGAGCTCGTTCAAACCAAGTGAACTGTTCTCCTAAACTCTTTTATGTCAATAAAATATCAGCACTAATATATTTTATTATTACACTAGCTGACCCGGCAGACTTCGTAGTGCCTCAATCGATAAATAAAAGACCTAAACTTTTGTATAAAATAAACTTAAAAAACAAACAAACATTTTCATATTTATTTAAAACCTTCTTTAAAACCTAATATTTATTTAAAACCTTTGAAACCTTCTCTGGACGTTCACAAATCATTCAAGACTAAAATTAGCCAAATCGGTCCAGCCGTTCTCGAGTTTTAGCGAGACTAACGAACAGCAATTCATTTTTATATATATAGATTAACATTTTCAATCATAATTATTAATTTGATAAATCAGAATTTATATAAAATATTTATTGCCAGCTTCTAGTTTTATAACATTGACCGATATTTTTTAATGACCGGAATGCTATTTTATTATCATTTTGTTCATTCATTTTTAATCTTATTCTTCTTTTTAGCTTAAGTTATGTGGATCTGATATCTAGCTGTGCACAAAACTACAATTTATTTTGTCAGAGTTGGATTTAATTAAAGAGGTTTAGACGAAGAAAGTATATCATACCCTCCGTAACAAGAAAAGCTACAAAAATCGCAAGCAATAATGGCAAAAATCTTTACTTAAAGTAAAAAGTTTATTAGAAGAATTTAAATTTTGCCTACGGTCACGTCGTTCGAGTGCACAGCTAAATTTATAGTACGTCTATAGATTCTCTTCTTTCATAAAGATGACATGGAATTGTGTGACATTTTCATGTCCATTAAATTCTGTTCACACGGAAACGATAATTCTTAGTCGTGAGACGATTGTCGCCGGTCTGGAAGGACGACTATCGCGAATGCTTTCCTGATCTAGCTTTTTCTATTCTTTCACCAATCCTATTATCGAGATAGTAAATTCCTTTCACGCAGATGGTCTTTTGGCGTTTGTCTGGCGAGAACCAGAAAATTAACGGGTGCCGAAACATCATTCCTTAATTTAAAGGCGACACCGCATGCGAAATGCCTCTCTGCCCATTTATATTCTGAGGTTTATCTGTGATGACCCTAATATATACTATGTTTTATTATTATCGTTGAACCACGCCTAATTCTCAACAACCCAGATTGGCAAAGGTTAAACAAAAAAATTTTTTTTTGAGGCTTCGGATAAATACTTGGCACCTAGCTCATATAGATCATAGTTTAAATGATACTTTGGAATAACAGAAATTAAATAGTCATATTATACCTAACCTAAAAAAATTGGAACCGGATTTTCAATTAGTCTCATTCTGTTGTTATTAATCTATTGTTAGATATTTGTGAAAATGCTATTGATACCGCATTGAAAAGGATATAATATGATACCGTAAAACGGGGTGAATTGACACAATATTGAAATTGACTTCATTTTTATATATGTTTTCAATAATCAAAAGAACATTATATTGGTCTTATATCATGTCTCTTAGCTGTTTTAATAGTTTTCAGTCATCTAAATTGGCATTTATTCCTTAATTACAGCACAAAATGCAAAAATGTGTTTCGTTTCTATTGACCCGCACATGGGTTCAATAGACACGAGGTATGGGGTGAAAAGAAAAAAATGCTAGGGTTGGCAATTTCCAAAGATTAAGTAGAGATCTGCTTATGTAGCGAGGCAACGTAAGTGTGAAAAATAGGTGGGTAGTTATGTAGTAAATGTTACTTAATCGTAGAAATAAAACAATAGATGAGTAAAAATTTAAACTTTTCAATCTTTAATTCTTGTCGATGAGATCAATTATTTATTCTTATATTCGAGATCAATCAGTAGCATCGTGTATTAATTGCACAAAAAACAAGCTATAATTCTAAGAAACAGTCTCATTATTAGGTAGGTATAGTTATAGTTAACATTTTAAATAATTAACTTTTCAGTAATCAACATTTAAAACTAGGTACTAAATCAATGAGTTACACTTTTTAACAAGAGGACAGATATAGTCACTCAATCACTATCTAATACTGTCACGTATTATATATCGTCATCCATTAAATCTTTCAAAATATCATTATCGTTTTTGTAAAACGATGGTCGCTGAGTTTGGATAGTTTGTAAACTGCTTGGACCAGGACGATTAACATTATCAATTATTGTATCCTTTAAAATTTTAAGACGCGAATTGGGATATATTTTTTTGCACTTATTCAAAGTAACCTTTTTCATCGTAGTAATATCTGATATCTTTTCAGTAGATATAATTTTCAGTTTTCTTTTATTTTTTTCCGGTGAATTTTTTTGTTTATACGTCATTTCTATTCCGGTATCATTCTGCATCTCATTTATTTGTATGTCATGAAAAACAATTTCATTTTCACACAGCAACATGTCTTCCAACATAATAGGCATTGTTTCTATTGAATTGTTCGCTACAAAATCAAAGTCATTTATTGCGTCAAGTAGTATTTTTTCAGTGTCTGGTCCGTTTTCTTGTTTATTTTCTTTTTCAGCAATATTCTGATCTTGTGTTTTAGTTTTTTTCCCTACACCTTTTCCCTTATGTTTATTGTTTTCTTTGCCATCGTAAGTATTAGTTGTAGTATTTTCTTTGTTTTGTGTTATTTTGGATCTCAGATCTGCCTTTTTTGGTTTTTGTTGGCTTTCTTCTTGTTCTGTTTCTATGTAGTCTTCACTTTCAGAAGCAACGCTTCGTCCAGGTATTACTATCAACTTTTTTTTCCTTTTTGGTTCGGTTATGTTCATGGTTCCATATCTCATCTCCCTGAGCAGATCTAGAACGGATTTTTCTATTTCAGTTTTCTTTTCATTGTTTTGCACTTCAGGTAGTCTGCTTAAAACCTCTTCTTCATTAATCGGGTATATTCCTGTTTTCCGGAATCCTGCTATTATATTAGCCTTACTGTTGTTACGAAGCTCTTCCATTAATTTATTTAAAAGTCTAGGAAAACATCCCTTTGGAATCGTTGATTGGGCTTTCCCATCGGTTTTTTTCCACTTTAATACTACGTTTCGCCATGCTATCTTCATAGGCCTGAAGAATGCTACATCAAGAGGTTGTGTGAGGTGTGTACTATTTGCCGGTAAAAAAATGAACGATATATTTTGTTCGTGGCACAGTTTTATTGTCTCAATCGATAAATGCGACGAGAGATTATCGCCTATTAGGCACTTTTTCCCAACTTTATCTTTGAAGTGAGGTATAATGATGGATTTAATCCAATCTTCAAAAATGGTTGCATCAAACCAACCGGATTGCGTACGATTATACCTTGCTCCTGGTGGTCCATTTTCAGTCCATGTGTTATACAAGTTTTGAGCCTTGTATACCACATACGGCGGGAGTAAAGTGCCGTCAGCTGTAGCGGCTATCATCAATGAAACTGAAGACTTTGAACTATTCATTACCCTCTCTGGGTACTTCGTTCCTCGTTTAGTAATGATTTTTTTGCGTCCTGGGTCATCAGTCAAATTAGTTTCATCGTAATTAATTATAGAACTCGGATTAATACCTGCCAATGACACTTCTAACTCTTTGAAATATTCTTTAATCAAGTTTGGTGAAACTTCTGCCCTTTTTTTCTTAATGTTTTGGCTATATCTTTGGGAAATTTGGTTTTTGTGACGTTTTAGAAAACTCGCGACAAAGTCGGGGCCTGGTAAATTATTTTTAAATTTGAGTACTGTCCGACCCACTTGGTCAAGATAAGTCTTAACAATGTATCTCAAATCTAAAGCATCTAAAGGGCATCCCCATTCTGCACATATATTGATATACTTTATCATGCATTCTTCAGTCTCGTTAGTTAAAATAGTTTGCCCTCCTTGTTTTTTCATAGTTTTGACACTGTGTCTATAAAGTACAGATTTATCAATATCATATTTCTCTGCTATGGCCTTTAAAGAGAATTTGCCATTCGCATATGCGGCAACAGCTTCATTTATAATATTTTCATCGTACTTTCTATATCTTTTCCCTCTAGGATCAGGTTTATAAACACGCGGCATAACGATTTGTACCTATAGCAGAAGCAAATATTTATACAAGCGATGACAATATTTATCTACCTACATATTTAGTAACACTGTAAACATAAAACTACGATTTAAATCCCGATTTGGAAGTTTGTAATTTAATACTACCTAGTAGCTCCCTCGGGCTTTCTGACAAAAGAAAGTAATATTCTAATATGTAGCAGCCCTAACACATATTTTTCTAATCACCTCTTACTCGTTTCTATTGAGCCCATTCACGTGTCTATTGAACCCATAATACGTATCTATTCTCCCCATACTACGTATCTATTAGCCCCTTCCCCGTATCTATTAACCTCAATCACAAGTAAAAAATGGCTTAGTTTACAATTTTACAAATATTTCGAAATTTACAACATAAACGCACTTACCTTTGTATTAATTTGGGTGACAAGGAACCAACGAATACATTGACAAATTGTGATGGCTCAAAACAGTTCCTTTCACTATGAAAATAGTAAACTTTAAAGGACCCCGTTTAACCTGCATTCAAAGGGCTCACTGCAAGATCTTTTTTTATTAAGTTGGACAAACCGCACGTCAATCCAGTGTTGCTATTTCAAGAAAAATAATGTTGCAGTTTTAAAAAAACATACATTTCAGAACGTTTTTCTTTCAAAATATTTGGCTATAGTCTGCAGAATTTTTTTTTTAGTTTTGTATCTATTGACCCCTGCGCTTTTATTCACCCCGTTTTACGGTACTTTACTTCCTTCTCCACTCTAATATTTCGTCTAGAGCCATCTTACGCTACGCTTTGGAACTATACTAACGACATCAAGCAGGTAGGTATGTAGTAAATTTTCCCACGCGCGCTTCGCTAGCACACTGTTGATACGACATAATTATTACACGTTAAAGCCCGAAAGAACACTCAATTCCATTCCGCTTCGATCCAGCTCATTAAAATTTTTGCCAAACGGATGACATCGGTCTCTGCATACAAAGAAATATATCTTTATGTCCTTTATGTCCCTTTTGTCTGTTCAATTGAACTCTCAGCTGTCACTGGTGTAGGATATGAATGTACCTACCTACTTAATTTAATTATATTATCTTTTCCAATCAAACATAATGTATATTAAAAACGGGTTATTTTTCTGTATCTGTGTGAATCGAGTACATTAAAATCGATTTCTCGATTTATATTTGTCTCATCAAAAAATGCAGTTTACGTCGTGTAATACTATGGAGGGTAGAGGTAAGGAGAACCGTCTCTGTGTGTAAAAAGTGTCCGTTAAAATCTGCTAAGGGTGGCGCTACAGTAGCAAGCGGGTGAATTTTAAAGAAGGCGCTGAAAGTTATTAGAATATGATAGAAAAATAAAAAAGAACGAAAGAACTGTAAGCACTACAAAATCACAAAAAGTATTTTATTTAAAGCTGATAAGAAAATGCAATCGATGCTTTACGTTTTACCACAGCAATAATTTTAGGTTAAATTGACGAAATTAGTTTGGACTACGTAAACATGTGAGGTCTTGTATATTATGCTGTCACTAACTACTCTAGTCATTAAATATATTAAATTTCCTAACTCAGTATACTTCAATCAGTTAACACCTGCTCAATTCATATTATCAGTCCCTGTGCCTACGCTAGCGCCATTCTGGAGGATTTTTGAATGAGTGCTGAAAGTGGGACACTTTTTCAAGCTTCTCCCATATGAGACGATTCTCCTTACCTCTACCCTCCTTAAACAAAAGTCAATTAATAAATAAATACTTATTTATTACAACCTAACATCAATCACTGATGATTTTCATTCTCACTCAAAATCGATAATCGAGATTTTTTACAATAAAATGTTAAGAACTAAGATCCTGTAGCCATCAATAGCATTGTTTTATGTTTATTACAAAGCTAATTGTAAATTACTCATAAAGATAGAGGATTATTTTTAAACAGATAAAAAAAACTCGAAACTCTTGACTGAGATTGATTCATTAGTTCTTAACGATAAAAATCGATTTCATAATAAATCGATCTCATATCGCAATCCTAATATCAAATCATTCAATTTGGCGGCATTTAACCAAGCGCTTGCGTTCAACGTGGTTTCGTGACAAAATAAATAAGGCATTGAATACATTCCGAAAATGAAGGGAGACAAAAATGTTGACTTTGAACAACTAAAAGATATTGCCAACAAACTGAGAATCGACAGTATTGTTGCTACAAACGCCTCAAAGTCTGGGTGAGTGACCTAACCTATAAAAACTCGGCTTTCTGATTCATGAAGGTCTCGTGAAGGTTAAAATAAATCATATTGATATAAAAAAAAAATTAAATTATACGAAACACATTCTCTTCTAGTATTAATACATAAAAATCAGTTTCCTGGTAAGTTATCAAGCTGCGATGGATCGTATAAAATATGGTTGGCAATAATGCCACAATATGGTGTACCATTTATAGATATTAGTTGGTCATGGATAAAATGATTTGCCAGGTTATGACACGGCCACCATGTGGTTTTGATATGTCGGCAATAAGTACTAGACAGTAGAATAAAAAATGAATCCATCTTAAAATATGCCGGCCGGCGTTGTAGTCTGATCGTGGTAGTAGAATATGCATTCAAATTAGTTGTCAGCATATTAAATTACATGCATGCATTGCATGAAACAATAGTCAAAGCTAACTTCATATCAAAGGTATCTTTTTATACCTAAGTACTCAATAATTATACTTAATGAACAAAAAACTTGTTTAAATAGGAAGCTAATGAAATACCAAACAATCTTCATTGTTAATTCCATAAAACGAAGTAAAATTAATCAACAGTGCTTGTTGATTTATTTTATTTTGTCTACTTAATTCATTGTGTAAAACACCATAATAAAATAACAAACTGTTCTTTAAAACAGCATCAAAATTTGTAATAAAATTTCATATATTGTCTAAAAGAAAAGGTATGGCCATCTTTCGCTATATACTGTTCTGCACCATTATATGGTGTACCTATTACTTCTCCACGTACATTCATGTCTGTATTCAGCCTGCCCATAGAAAATTTTTATTCATTCAATGATCCCTGCTACTGAATTTAAAAGGTTAAGTAAACAACTGAATTTATTTAAACTTTGCACTTCTCAAATTTATTTAGTTTATATAAATAAATGTTTTTAACAAACGATATTTAGTTTTTATCAATAAGTGTTTTAACAATCGAGTGTTAGTATATCCATTGACTCTTTGTCCTCCTGCTACATATTGTTTACTATTCATGACATTTGTTTTTAGATATTTCATAATCAGTTTTTATCAACTCTCAAACAAATCTTAAGTTTGAAACACACAAAAAGTTGAAATATTTTTAGTCTAAATGACCTCAAAATGTCATTCACATATCCTTGATGTGTAGTGAGCATTGATTACATAATCTTTATCATCTCAATACAAAGGCCATTTTGTAATTGTTAAATTTTTAAGATATTATTATCACTTGCATTAAAACTCAAAAGATGATATAATATCTCCTCATTTACATGCATAAGTTTTTAATTAAAATAAGATGGAGTTGGGATGTGCATATTGTTGATGATAAATAATAGAGGTAAACTAAATAAATAACTAAAGTTAAATATGTATTTGCTATGCTATTTTTGTTTGTTAAGGAGAGATGAGAATTCGTTTTTACAGCCAGTAGGTAAAAAATACTGAAATTTATAATTAAAGCAGGACTAAAAAAGTCCTTATCCATTTTTTTAAACATAAGCCTTTTAGTGGACAAAAAGGCTTATGTTTAAAAAAATATATATATATTGTAATATTGTTTATTAAAATTCATTCAGTAAGAATGTTTCCAAATCATGTGTCCCTTTTATGCATTATTGATGATCAAATCTGTAAAATATGGGAATTAATTAATAAGTCATAATTAAAAAGTATATTTTTTGTCTATCAATTACATTATAATAATTAAGTTAACTTGTTACAATATTGTTATTTGATTTTTCTCTTCTATCAGTCCACAGACATCCACTGCTGGACATAGGCCTCCCCCAAGCCTCGCCACAAAGATCGGTATTAAAATAACAGCTTTGTAAAGTCCACATGTGTCGACAAGACAATTTATCATGCCTTGTATATCATATGTATAATATTGCACAAAGATTTTTAAAACTCAGTGTATAACATAAAATATCTGAGTTAATTCAGAGTGCATACAGTAATATGTGTTTGTCGTACTCACATCGATGTATGTTGTCGACTGTGGGCAGTAGCATTCACACAGTAAAAATTAAAATAATGATTGACACAATAAACATCCAAAGTAAAACTAAATTATCTGAAATCATTAGTACATTTTTTAATCTAGGTGCTCACGAAAGAGCTCACGGCCACACGCGGTCGAGCCATAGACATTACAAGGCGATTGTTGTTACCCAAGTGTGAAAACCCGAGGGCGACTTCTTAACTGTTCCGTATAATGGCTGTCCATTACCTCTGTTACACTAGATCATGGGTAGCAACAATCTTGAACAAGACTCAATTATTGATAATTATGCATAAATAGTATACAATTTATTGAATAATTCAATTTTCAATTCAATTCTATTGTTATCAGATAACAATAACCCATCAATACACACACGCACAAATAAATCAAAATTAAATTACAATAGGTACACATAGAAAACAAAATAATAAACAAATAATCATAATAAACTAGTAGGTCTTCACAAATAAGATTATATTATATTTAAAATGTTAATAAAATATCAAAATCATTAATGTAGTCAAAAATATGATGAAAATAAGTTAGGTTTGAAAATAAAAAGTTTGACATGTGGAAGTGGGAAATAAATTAAAGAGGATGCCATTATTTTCACACAAGTAAGGCAAATGTAGCATCATTTTGGTAAATGTGAGATGAGATCATTGTAGGTATAGTCTGCTACTCCATTTCGTTAAGTAGGTACACACTCGTATAGTGTGTAGTGAGTGATTACGGTCGCCCATGGACTTCAGCAATACCAAAATGTTTTTCAGATGTTTAGCGACAGTAAAAACCCGCAGTTATTCGTAAGGCCCTGGCATGACTGGTTTCGTTAATTGTAAATAAAATGTTTGTCAACAGTCATCCGACATCATGCGCGTCAATGGCGGAGATAATGTCTGTTCTCTTCTTCCACACAATGCGGTACAAGATCTCCGCGCCACGAGACGCTTCCGCCGACAGATTTATTCTTTCCAAGGTAAACGGTGGTAAATTACTTCTATTCTCAAGCAAAAACAGAAATTAAACAATTCGAATAAACCGCTATCTGGCCCGAAAGAAGGGGCTGAAGTCTTGACTGCGATTCTGTTAACCACTTATTTGACTGAATCTGATATCCGTGGCTCATGCAGGGTCACGCAGCGCCGATCCTGTACGCGGCGTGGGCGGAGGCCGGGCTGTTCCCGCTGGACGAGCTGAAGAACTTGCGCAAGCTGGACTCGGACCTGGAGGGCCACCCCACCCCGCGACTCAATTTCGTGGACGTCGGCACCGGCTCCCTGGGCCAGGGGCTCGCCGTGGCGGCCGGCATGGCCTACGTCGGGAAGTACTTCGACCAGGCGCCCTACAGGTACTCATCGACCACATATAAATGCACATATGCAACTATTACTGGTGGTAGGACCTCTTGTGAGTCCGCACGGGTAGGTACCACCACCCTGCCTATTTCTGCCGCGAAGCAGTAATGCGTTTCGGTTTGTAGGGTGGGGCAGTCATTGTAAATATACTTGA
Source organism: Bombyx mandarina (assembly GCF_003987935.1). The sequence goes on from NW_021011623.1 coordinate 578,881, forward strand.
GACTTTAGAACTTATATCTCAAGGTGGGTGGCGCATTTGTGTTGTAGATGTCTATGGGCTCCGGTAACCATTTAACACCAGGTGGGCTGTGAGCTTGTCCAAGCATCTAAGCAATACATAAATAAAAATTAAAATTTTGCGGGTCTGAATTTTATTACACAATTTTATTCCTTCACCGTGGAAGTCAAAAATGAACTTTTGTTAAGTACATATGTACTTATTGGAAATGAAATCTTTATATGCAATGTTGAGAAATTTTGGTCGCTCGGCACAAAGTTAAACAGCTGCCTGTTCCCCAGGGTGTATTGCCTGGTGGGCGACGGAGAGGCGGCCGAGGGCAGCATCTGGGAGTCGCTGCACTTCGCCAGCCACTACAAGCTGGACAACCTCGTCGTCATCTTCGATGTTAACCGTCTGGGGCAGTCCGAGCCAACCTCTCTGCAACATCAGGCATGTTGTCTCAAATAACTATCTGACCATTAAACTAAATTTGGCATCTATAATTGTTGTTGAATATATAATAGACAAATGGAGTCAATCAACATATACTTTATAACTACTATACTATGACGATGCTTGTAGCTGAAAGTAAGTATTGTACTTTTTGACGAAGCATGTTGCGGATAATAATATGTACTTTTAGGTTAGGAATATTGTTCTTTTTTTTTTATAATAAATAAACATTTCGTTATACTTTATAACACTGAAAGCATATAATACTTTTTCCATGTTTGATGTTTATATGTTATTTTGACTAAAGGTTTGTTAAAGTTTAATAATTATTCGGAAGCGCTCTCAATTGGCAACCAGTCAGCAGCATAGCTTGTTGTCAGTACTGTGAGCTGAAGTATATTTCTAATATTAACATTAACCTAACCTGTAACTGTTGACGGTGTGAGTGTTTTATCAGAGCTAGATTGATGAGAATTATACATTTTGCTAGAACCCTGACTGAGCCCACAGCCAAACTAAATTAAAGCGAAAGACATTGTCATCTTCCTCGAGACACGAGCTCGAATACAAAGTAGCATTGTAATCGAGTTACTAATTGCTTTGAAACCAAAACATGATCGTTCGGTTGAAATGGCAGAGCGGTCGCAACATATAAAATAATTAGCTCCAATTGGAACAGTTGGAAGTGTACGACGCGCGCCTGAAGGCGTTCGGTCTCAACTCGCTGGTGGTGGACGGACATGACGTCACGGAGCTGGTCAAAGCGTTCGACGAGGCCGCTTCAGTGACCGGGAAGCCAACAGCGCTGGTGGCTAAGACTTACAAGGGAAGGGGCTTCCCGGGGATCGAGGACCTGGACAACTGGCACGGAAAGGCTCTGGGAGCTGAGGGAGAGAAGATCATCAAGGTACTATACTACGTTTTAATTTCATGCTTATAGTAACTAATCTCTAATACTCATTGAACCAGGCACTACTCACTATTGAAACAGGCATGCACAAGTGTGTCTGCAGCCATAGTTCACATATTCTCTCAAAAGGGACATGACCCAATAAGTTGCTAATTTAAACATAATAGATAGTCTAATCATTATATCCAAATCAAATTCAATTAATTTATCATATTAATTCATCATTAATGTATCAAAAGCCTGTTGTGTGTTTGTAAAAACTAATTTGTGTTCGAGCAGCTATGAAAAATAAAAAAGTTGTATACAAAGAAATTTAAAACACAAAGATTTAGTATGTTATTCTTGTAAAATATTTTTAATAACTCAAATCATTTAATTTCTCAGCATCTTCAGTCTCAGATCAAGACTACAAAGATTACACTAAAACCGAAAGCTCCACTAGCAGAAGCTCCCAAAGTTCACATCGATGACATCACACTCTCGTCCCCGCCAGCTTACAAGCAAGGAGAGCTGGTAGCTACGAGACTGGCATATGGAACCGCACTCAAGAAGATTGCTGATACTAATCTGCGGTTAGTTTTTGCATTGTTCATATTTAAACTGAAGTATTTATTTTTATCTTTGTTTGAACATAATATAAGAGCAACTCAGTTCATTTAAATGTGATTTGTGCCTAATAGCCATTTAAATAAGAAATAACAACTGTTGTATAATGATAGGAGACATAGATATAAGTGGATTATACCCAAAACTGCGGGTATACAACTGAAGATAAGAGCACAATTTGCAAAGCTGCATTTTACATATTTTTAACAGATTAAGAAGTAATACTTGAATTAACTGATAGGTAAACCTTTTATTTATCAATAAACTCGCAAAAAAATGCACTGGGCATATTAACATTGTAATAAACTATATTAGTATATTACAATCTACAAGGTGCAAGAGCAAACAGTGTTTGTCGTACTCACATGACCGCTGTCGGACAATGTGGGCAGTAGCATTCATACAAGCTAATTTAACTAATCTATACACCACATTTTTTTTAAGAGATTTTATGACCTGGTAACTGAGACATTTAAGTCATGTCTTATTTTAATTTATATTCATATTTTTATGAAGAATTATATTATGGAATGAAATGAAATGAAGATGATTTCAATTTGAAACATTAATCAACTGGATGAAATTAAATTAAATGAAATGGGATGAAATATAATCTCAGTAAAATGGTGGTCATTTACTAAGATTTTTTCAGTGGACTTTTTGGAGGATCCCGAGAAGTTACATCCAGCGGCTTTGTTTCATTTTCACACATTTGTGCACTTTCACAAATATTAAACAGTTAATAAACCACCATTATTACACATTTAAACCTGAAGAAACACTAAATAGAAAAAATAAAACAAATCACACAACTTCACTCCTCGCGTTCCCGCCAAAAAGTCCTCTATACACCAAATAAACAAATTATCTACAGATGAAATGTACCTGCTTAACAAGATGCACACTACTAGTTATTTTGGAAATTAAATTACCGATATTTAGAGTATGCACGTTATATTTTATTACAGTGTGATAGCTTTGGATGGTGACACCAAGAACTCTACATTTAGTGACAAGCTTCGGAATGCGTACCCTGAAAGGTTAGCGTTTAATTTGATTTTTTTCAATTCATGGTTCAGTATAATATGCACTTTAAAAAATTTCCTGATAATTAGTAAATTTTTTGTGCTTATTTTATTAATATTAACTATCTGGTTCATCTTTCTTTAAGGATTCTAAATTTCACATATATATATTGCCATAAAAAGTATCAAGCCTATAAAGTGCTAAATTATTATCTTGTAACTGATGCAATCAATAGCAGTAATTATTTTTACAATCAAATCATGGTTTGAATGTTCGGAGTAAATGTTCCATTTGCAATTTAGATATGTGGAGTGTTTCATCGCCGAACAGAATCTAGTGGGAGTGGCTACGGGAGCAGCCTGCAGGGACCGGGCCGTGGTGTTTGTCTCCACATTTGCTGCTTTCTTCACAAGAACTTTTGACCAGGTTTGTAGATACATGATCATCCTATTACTTAACCTTGTCAATGGGCCCTGCATGTTTAATTTGATAAATATTGATTTTTTTACAACCACATTTTCAGTGATGAGTTAATGGCTCATCTGGTATTAAGTTATAGGATCTGTTAGACATCAAAATGTAAATTGAAGGTTTCAAATGTATTGTATCGTAGTCCTTCCATTCTCCAAGCCGCATTTGGCTTAATAATATTATAACATTGCACGGGAAGTTTTGTACTCATATAACAAATTAATATCTGAGTTAATTCAGAGTGCATACAGTAATATGTGTTTGTCGTACTCACATCGATGTATGTTGTCGACTGTGGGCAGTAGCATTCACACATCTTAATATCTAATTATTTCCATTGTCAAATATTAATTTGACAATTATATGACAATAATATTAATTACCTAACAAAATGTAAAATTAATAGTTAGTAGTTACAGGAAATTAAATAATAATTAAAAAAAAATATGCAAACTAAGTGTAAACTTTGAGGTATTTATTTGTGTTTGAATTTTTATATTTTAGTAGAATACTTGTGATTGTTTGACTTCAAATTGATTTTTTTATTGCTTAGGCGGGTGGACGAGCTCACGGCCCACCTGGTGTTAAGTGGTTACCGGAGCCCATAGACATCTACAATGTAAATGTCGCTACCTACCTTGAGATAAGTTCTAAGGTCAACGGCTGCCCCATCCTTCAAACTGAAATGCATAGCTTCACGGTAGAAAAATTGGCAGGGTGGGGGTACCTACCCGTGTGGACTCACAAGAGGTCACCAGTAATTATGCACATTATAATTTTGCCAGTTTTTTTTTATTACACAATGTTATTCCTTCACCATGGAAGTCAATCATGAATATTTGCTGAATATGTATTTCATTAGAAAAATTCTATTCTTCTTCATTTGTTTCAGTTTTTTATAAAGTTAAATTATGTTTTATCAGATTCGTATGGGTGCTATTAGTCAGTCCAACATAAACCTTGCCGGTTCACACTGCGGAGTCAGCATCGGAGAGGATGGTCCGAGTCAGATGGGACTGGAGGACCTTGCCATGTTCCGTACAGTGCCTACTGCTACTGTCTTCTACCCGTCGTTAGTACCTTGCAACATACTACCTTTGTTAATGGATTTGATATGTATTCAAGCTGTGATTACCTTATAACAGAGTGTACAAACTCTACTGGGTTACACAATGGCGTGTACACCACCTACATTGATACTCGAGGTGGAATACATAATTACATCATTTAGTTTATTTCACATAAATCGAAAGAAATCAATTTAATTATCACGAAATTCCATTTTGCTTTCAGTGATGCAGTCTCTACAGAGCGTGCAGTAGAATTGGCAGCCAACACTCGAGGCATCTGTTACATCAGAACTTCTAGACCCAACACGGCTATCTTGTACCCCAATGATGAAGTATTCAAGGTATATTTCGAATTTACATTTTTATTTAATAGCAAAGATGTCCATGTGTTGACCTCACGAACGGTTGTTGATAATAGCTTTTGTAATAAGAGTATATCCTGCACGACACATTCTACTAAATTTCATAATTTGTTATGCAGGTCGGACAGGCCAAAGTACTCCGTCAGTCCGCAAAGGACCGAGTGTTGTTGATCGGAGCCGGAATCACGCTGCACGAAGCACTTGCTGCTGCTGAAGAATTGAAAAAAGAAGGTTTGTACATATATGGTTATGCGCTGGGGTTCGGGATAAATAAAATTTCACCAAAGTACAACTAAAAACTGTATTCAACATTTATAACACTTAAAAGACTCAACAAACACTTAAAAACTCAATTCGCTTGTTCCGCTTCGCTTCAGGTGATCCGTTCGCTGTTTCGCTTCGAGTAGTTCCGATTACTGACTGACTGCGTGCCATCTTTACAACGCTTTTATACCCGATACCACATCCCTAGAATTATCGAGAATATTTCATACATTTCGAGTATTGTGTTTCCGCTATCTAACAATAGATGGCGTTGTACTTCTGGAGCGTTCTAGGTGCTACTAGATCCTTCGATGTTCGTTCGACTATTTGGCGATAGATGGCGTTACACTTACCAGCGTAACAATATTATTTGCTCTAAATTTATTGTACATCACTGATAGATGAGAAACTTGTTTTGATCTTTATTTCGAATGAAGTCCTAATTTAAGACAAAATACAAATAAACTTGGAATAAAATAGTGAGAAACTGGTTTCAGATACTATTTTATAATAATTAACAATTACGTAAATGAATAGGTGTGGAGGCTCGTGTGTTGGACCCGTTCACCATCAAGCCATTGGACGAGGCTGCAGTTCTGGAGAATGCTCGGGCTGCTGAGGGAAGAATACTTGTTGTTGAAGATCATTATCAAGCGGGTCAGTATTTAATAAGAAAATATTTATTAGGGATCTTAATAATAAAATTCAATCTTTATCATCTAATATTGACATAACAAATATAAATCATAGTACATACCTAAAAAATACTTTTTGTTTTTTAGTTGAGTTTGAAATTTTTAAATATTATAGAAGCTTTGACTCGAAATATTATGAAAACTACATTAATTCTTCTATAATTTGAAATGTGTCCAAAAAACATTTTTTATTTATTTGGAATGTTCTATAATTGATATGGAAGTTTACTGCTGGTAGGACCTCTTGTGAGTCCGCGCGGGTAGGTACCACCACCATGCCTAATTCTGCCGTGAAGCAGTAATGCGTATCGGTTTGAAGGGTGGGCCAGCTGTTGTAACTATACTTGAGACCTTAGAACTTATATCTCAAGGTGGGTGGTGCATTTACGTTGTGGATGTCTATGGGCTCCAGTAATCACTTAACATCAGGTGGGCTGTGAGCTCGTCCACCCATCTAAACAATAAAATAAAAAAATATATAAATGAAACTGGCCCGTGGTAATTTTGAATTCTTGCAGTTTGAGTCGCCACTGAAAGACGTGATTGTGTGTTGCAGGAGGTATCGGCGAGGCGGTGCTGTCTGCCGTGTCGCTGCAGCGTGACGTCATCGTGCGGCACCTGTACGTGCGCGAGGTGCCCCGCAGCGGCCCGCCCGCCGCGCTGCTCGACCACTACGGCATCTCCCAACAACACATCGTGGCCGCCGCCAAGCAACTCATTAAAGCCTAATCGCTGTCTTACTCTACTTTCCGAGATTTTCATGACTTAAGACAAAAAGGATTGTGTGATTTTATGAAACCACGGTAATAGTGAAACTTTTTTTCACATTATAGACATTTAACTCTGACAAACAACATTTACATTAAACACTGACAAATTCAAACAAAATAGCGTGGAGCCCTGGCACAAATGAGCAGTAGTCTATACACTACACGGTCAGGTGCTGCGAACTATAAGCGCCGCCATATTGGCCTCCTCTGACGAGCGCCTTTCACTTTATCACCAGTCCGCGGTCGACCGTCACGCGACATGCAACACACAAACGAAAAAGTTTGAGACGATGTAACAAAAGTTACACTTTATAAAATTCATTCTTTTCGTATGTGACTGCGAGCGCGAAGTTAGAGCTTTATCAATATAAGACAAAAAATGCAAAAAATAAACATATCAAATGGGCAATTCAATTTGTAATGTGTAAATGTAATTCACGCTTGAACTAGCCGCATTAATAGTCAATGAAAATCTCTAGAAACATAATTAATAATCTGATTCAGTTGGTGTTTTATATTTCCATGCATTTAGTGTCATCTCTAAACGAAAACAAAATTGAAATAATTTTATTCCATGAAATTATAATTAGATTGTTGTAGACATTCCAAAATTAAAATAAAATCGTGCACAAATTTAATGGCACACTAGTTCCTATGCTAACAAAATATACTGAATAAAAAATATGATTGTTATACATTATATAAATTATAGTTCTATTACTTCATTGTTGTTATAATATTTAATGTGAGGGTAATTCTCATGCGTTTTATTGTTGATTTGTACAAAAAAGGATCACTGGCGATTTTTGTGATCTCTCACCACGCAACACCACATGTAATGTCTGAAATTTTGGATACCACTTAACATCAGACAGGCTGGGAACTCGCCCACTCAACCATGTCAATGAAACGTATTTTTATTATGACATAAATTTTGATAAACTATATGTAATAAAGGGTTTTGGATGTATTTCTAGTAACGTAAGTGCAAATCAAGAGTAAAACCTGCTACATACTTTCATAGACTAGTGCCTTCATGTGGAACTGACAAGGTAAAGGCTGATGGGTTTTTTTGATTGGATTTTGACGGTTAGCGTGTAAGGATTATATATATATTGTAAGTAGGTGTAGTGCAGTATCTATTCACAGGAATAGAGATCAAGGGCTATTTTCATTATTTTTTGTAAACATTGTTAAGAATTAGGGCTTCCATTTTATATGAAAATACATAGATTTTTCGTTAAATCATTTATTCGGAAATATTACATTCCTGTTTTTTTTATTTTTTTCATTTTACTTGGAGCGATTTGGTTTTCTGTAATAAACTTTTAATACTAAAGATTGTTTCATTTCTTAATAAAATATATAAATAACATTATATTAATTATACATAAACATTTATCTGCTAAATTTATCACTTAATTGTAATGACTAGAATGCCTCCTGTTAGTTTGCGAAACAATATCATCGAACTGAAATTGCAAATTTTTTGTTGAAAACAAGAATTTTAGTACACAAATACAGTCGTTATTTTCTCAAAATTTATCTAAACTTTGGTAAAACGCTTTTAACAAGAACATTGAAAACTATTTAATTTATAGATAGGAATTTGGTGAAAGTCGTGGTCTGAAAAAGAGGGTGACTTCTAACCCTAATGATGTCAAATGTCTTTCATGTAATTCAGTAATTGGTAACGGTTGGACAATGAATTGAATTATAGGTTTGACATTATACAACACAATATCTACTAGCTAATAATAATGACAATAGGATATAATACATTGTCTTAAGAGTACCTCAACCCAAACTATTGATTAAAACATTACAAGAAACAGTTTGACACCTGCCTTCACATCTGCAGCAGAAGTTGTTAAAATGAACTTTATGCAAACTTCAATTTTTATATAAATCGTTCTGCTTTAATTACAACAACATAGTTCGCTGTTTTAATGTTTCATACATCTGTCTGTTATCTAATGCACAGCAAATAAATGAACAATTCCATTGTGCAATAACAGTTCGATTGTAAACGCAAGAAATACATTTATGATTAAAAACACAACCTTAAATATTATTACAGGTGACTAGTCTGTTAGTTTGTTACGTTTTACGATCATTTATTTATATGTTCATAAACTTCGTATTAATAAAAGATAAATATTTCAACCGTAACTTTATTCTAAAGTTATTATGAGTCAGCACAGATTATACTCAAAGAACGTTATAACCTAAATTTGGCTGTTTAGATAAAATACAGTGCTTCTGAGAAATTAATTTTATGGATCCCATCGCAGGTTGATAAAGTTTAGAATCTTGATGTTAATAACCCCAATTACAAATAAGCTAATTTTGATAAATGAATGATTTTGATAATAATCTTAAACTATTTTTTAATTGAGCACTTTTTGATAAAATCATGTGATTGAAAAAGCCAAAATTGTCTATGTTAATAATCTTAAAGTAACATAAATATTCACATATCAGAGACTATTTACAAGTTAAAACGTTCACACAAATACCTTGTAATGTAAAGGACGGAACAACGGACACACACTTCCTGCAAGCGACACAAGTGTAAGTTATAAATGCATTAGTCGACCAAGAAGAGTACTGTACGAAAATTTAATATAAAATTTTGGCCGAAGTATTTTAAAAACTAAACCACAGCTTTGGTTCTCTCGGCACTGAACACAAGCGTCTTTGGCGTCAAGTCCATTATTATTCTCTGCGAAACTTAACTCCAGTCCCCGGCGGTGTCCCTGACCTCGTTATTCTCGGTTGGCTTTTCTTCCAATTCCCCGGGTAAGTAATCCTTCCAACTCCGGAATAAGTACCTTGTGAATTTCCGTAATTGTCGAAATTTACAGTAGGTAGCTCCTTCAGCCGACTGCAGCTGCTGCGTTTGTATGAGGAATCCTTTCTCCTTGAATGTCTGCTCCAATTTCTCTCTCTGTAGACTCTTTCTGCTCTTTCTCTTTTTTTTACTCTCTTCTTCTTTGAAGCCCTCTTTCGGTTTTGTATCTACGGAAAGTTCTCCGGTCTGTTGGCTCCTGGCTTGATTGTTTTGTAAATACTCATATCCTTTGTTCCCCTTGTTCCCGCCACTGTAGTACCGAAAATTTCCCCCCGAATCCACTGAGAGCANCTCCAATTTTTCTCTCTGTAGACTCTTTCTGCTCTTTCTCTTTTTTTTACTCTCTTCTTCTTTGAAGCCCTCTTTCGGTTTTGTATCTACGGAAAGTTCTCCGGTCTGTTGGCTCCTGGCTTGATTGTTTTGTAAATACTCATATCCTTTGTTCCCCTTGTTCCCGCCACTGTAGTACCGAAAATTTCCCCCCGAATCCACTGAGAGCATCTTTTTCTCTTGTAGCGAAGGCTTAGATCCGCCCGTGAACTTGAACTTGCATATACTCACTTCAGTAGTGGGGGTGGTGGAATTGCTTTTGGTTGGAACGGGAGGAATAAAGATTGCGGATCTCTTCCTCTTCACTGGACCTTGGATTGGGTTCGGAGAAGCCCTTTTCATCTTTGCCTCTGGACTCTTTTTAGCATCTTCGAGTCTGTCGATAAGTTTCGGATCTAATAAATCAGTTATCTGCTTGAGGACGAGTTTTGTATCCGCATCCTGTAGAGGGGAGGGAGCGGGAGGACAGATGCTGGTGTTCCTTTGTATGACAGAGATGGCGTTAGGCTGTTCGCTTTTGCAAGACTCCGGATCTGAGTTATCGGCGTCGTCGGACTTCACGTCAAGCAGCGAAGTGTAAATATTGCCAAATTTCTTCTGAATCTGAATTTTAAGGTCGCGTAGATCTCTGATGCAGAGGTTAAGTGGCTCGTCGTGTCCGATGAGTGCCGGAGTGGAGTACTGCGAGGGAGAGGCATTCTCCATTCTTCTCTTGTTTTCTTGCGAGAGCTTTCGTTCCATTAAATTAGATATAATCTTGTTCTGTAAGTCAGTCTTGGGGTTGATCGGTTCTCTGAAGGGCGACGGTACTAAGTTGAGCCCTTCACGTGGCGAGGGCTGTCCGGGGACTACAGTTCCGTAATTTTCGTAAATAAGATGACAGATGTCAGCCTTCTTCGGCTTTCTTCCCCGGCGCGGCTTGGAGTTGTTGAGTGTCATCTCCCCCATGTATGGCAGGTCGTCGTAGGTGACGATCTTGCTGGGCGCGATGGCGGGATTCTTTTTCCTCTTATCTTCCGTCCGATCTTGCCTGAGTGGCATCATGCTGGTCGGCAGTGCGTCGGAGAGTGCGAGGACAGTGTTGTTCTGTATTGAGGCGAGGCGCTGCGCCCAAACCTTAAAGGCTTCGTTGGTGATATTGTTGACGTCGAGAGCCGGTTCGGGCTTCGGTTTCTCCTTCTGTTTCTGTTTCGCGTTGGCTTTCTGCAAGCTCTGCTCGTAGTGGTCAAGGTATTCTTGGGGCAACGCCTGATGATGGAACTTGAGCTTCCATCGGTTCTTCTGTCTATTCCTGTGTTTTGGTTTAGGTTGTTCAGACTTTTCGGCGGATCGCTCCTTGCTGGCTGACAGTAGCTGTTGGCGGAGTAACTCCTTGTTTTCGGAGCTTCTGGAAGCAAAGAGAAAACCCTTTCATATTCATGAAGTAACTTAACGCTGAATAAACTGACTTTCAGAAAAGCTAAAAACAAATGCAGTGGTATTTATTCTAAGAAGGTTTTGAAACTTTTATGTCCCTTTTGTGAAGAATTTGAACAATATAATAAAAATAAATAAAAGTGACTCACGCGCAGAGCGTCGGTGCGGGACACACGTCCGCGCACGCCACGCGCCGCATCACTTCTGTAACAAAACACGAACATATCAATAATAATACCTTTATTATTATAAAGTATTTATATCTTTACATCAAAGGGAAGGGAATTTTTCCCGAAAATAAAGATGCAGTGGTTCACAGACAAGGTAATATCATATCTACGTTTATGTGATTTTTTTTTTATATCTTAGGTGGGCGGACGAGCTCACGGCCCACCTAGTTCTAGGTGGTTACCGGATCCCATAGACATCTACAACGTAAATGCCGCCACTCACTCTCAGTATTGTCACAACGGCTACCCCACCCTTCAAACCGAAAGGCATTACTGCTTCACGGCAGAAATAGGGGGGATGGTGGTACCTACCCGTTCGGACTCACAAGAGGTCCTACCACTAGTAATATATAACCGCGCAATATAACACAAAACTGAACTTGTGCTAAAATAGCGTCCTGGCCTGAGATGATGCTCATGGCATCCGCCATAAAAAGCAGCTTAAGATTTATTTAAATTAATTGTTGTAAATTGATAGAGAGGATCACGTTTACCGCGTATTTAAATGATAGTAGACAGGTAGACAATAAATAGATAGGATAGTGGTAATGTGAGTATTCTTTCACCATCGGCTTTCATCTGTCACCCACAATCTTAATATTACCATTACACGATAATATCATTCAGGGGCGTTCGTTATTCACTTAAGGGCCCTGAGAGAGAGAAGGAGGGTTTCACAACCTACATAAGCTCACGAGGGAGGGAGAAAGGGGTATAATCTATTCTGAACTAAATATCTTCCACTTCGAAATGTGTACCTTCTAATAAAGAATTATCGACATTTCAGAGCAAAACGTGAAAGCCACTATTTATTGTATTTATTATTTCATTTGTGATGTAGTTTTATTGACATAATGTTATTGTGGAATACTGATTAAGTGGAAAATATTTTTGAAACTTGTCCATTCCAGTTATGTACCATATACATACATACTTTATATTTTAATAAATAGCGATAGCCTGCCCTTCCCGAACCCCACTAATCAACTAAGGCTAAAGCTTATCTTACTTGTTTACAGCGAATCTCTAAGTAGACCTTACCAATTTTATTATATTATTTTTAGTGTATTTTATTTGTTAGAACATTAAAAAAAATCAAACATTACAATTCTAATCTTTAAATTATTTGATAAGCCTTTGAAAAACAAAACAAAAAACTATTTTTATTATTGCAGTTAACTCAAGCAACAAACATATATTATATTGGCCATCTGTGGCGGCATTTGTGAATTCTCTGAGAGCATTGAGTTGCGAAATGGGCGCCGAGCGTTCCCTCTAGTCCCTCTTGAGATATTTCGGGCGTTGTATTCGTATGCTCTCATTTCTGTACATTGTCTTACCATGTTTAGTATTTATATTTGGATTTAATTACGAAATCGGACACTGTATTTCTTGCGTAGTAGTAATACAGGTGATGTCAGGGTAGTCACGGCTGACATAAAATTGTCACTGGAGTCAATAGATACCACAGTCTGTGGTCTAGAAAGAGACGAAGTCAGGTAGGCAGGAGAGTTGGACAAGAAATAGAACTTCGTGCGACATCTTTGAATCATGCCGTATAGACTTTTATCATGACAAATCATCTGATGTCCATAATAATAGAAACATTTCACACGTAACCAAAAGAATTGCGTGTGTTATGCGGCTGGCGTCGTGCCAGATGCCGGGTCACCATTCAGAGGAATTGGGTTAATGTCTGATTATAAAGAAAAATGTTTGGACGCTTTAAGGAAACGTAGTAAAAAAAACTAGCAAAATAGTGCACAAATGAGCTGCCTTTCAATTGTACTATGTATTATACATTTCAATCATGACGTGCATTTGTTATCGAAATACGCCACAGCAGACTGATCTCGTCTCACGGCAGGCAGCATTACGTGCGCGTTCAATCAAAGGTATGCAAGCGCTTTCTCAAAGTTAGTAATGACAGCTACTTAATAATGCTACTGAACTGTAACAAGAGCGTAAGAAGACTTCATGTAACACTGTTCTACTAAACTACTATAATCATTCACTTGCAGAGCCTCAGAGATGTTCTGTGACACGTCATTAGAAATATTTTAAAATTCAAACTTAAAAATATGACTTTTTTTCTTTCTCTTTCTTTTTCCTACCTAAGCTGATAGCCTTGAGAGGCTATTTCAGCGTAACCTTAACTAGTAGGTGAGCTCACGGGGCTCAAACCGGAGTGATGCTAACACTGACCTTAGNCTATAATCATTCACTTGCAGAGCCTCAGAGATGTTCTGTGACACGTCATTAGAAATATTTTAAAATTCAAACTTAAAAATATGACTTTTTTTCTTTCTCTTTCTTTTTCCTACCTAAGCTGATAGCCTTGAGAGGCTATTTCAGCGTAACCTTAACTAGTAGGTGAGCTCACGGGGCTCAAACCGGAGTGATGCTAACACTGACCTTAGCAAGACCAGTGCTTCGCAAAATCTACCACCGGATCGGAAACGCGACTCACTGAGAAGATCCGGCGAAAAACTCAGTGTGCTGTGTCTATGGGTTAATTCGCTCGTCGAGCCCTTCGTCGCAAGCGACGGGTTCTACGAGGACGCTGACCGGATATAACGTTAATAAAGGTCATCGGACTTCATAATACTAACGAAAGTTTCAGTATTTAAGATTCTCGGACTTAGTATTTGTTGTGGCTGCCTTACTTCACGGCAATAATGCAACGTTTAAAGCAAATCAAACCAAATACAATCCAAAACATCCAGTAAGTTAAGTGAAAGTGAAAATAGTTTTCAACTGTAAATCTAACCTTCTGCTCTTGTAGTAAGATATACAATTGAATAATAAGACGTAAACATTAGTGAATGTCAAATGCGTGTTATAGAACACGCAAATACCTACAGCTCGTGTTTTGTTGTTCGATTGATTAAAACAAAAAAGAAACACGCTACATGTGAACAGCGAAACTTGAGTAATAATTTACAAACCGTTTACATGTAATGCAGGTTAAAATTTCTAGGAATATCAATAATCGAAAAAGCCAGTACCTAAGCCTATATAATTAAAGGTTCTCGCATTTTAATTGAAGATACGTCAAATCCCCTGTTTCTACTCGACATACTTATATTAACCATTCAGCATCAGCACTGCACTCACAGTTCCAGTATACTTTTTGAGAACTGTTCTCAAAAACTCTGTATTATTGCTGTATACCTCTCTGACCACCAAAAGGAATGAGTAGCGAGACAAAACTAATTTGATTACCGAACAACAAAACATCAAAAAGGCCTCACACACTTTTATTTGGCAATATTTGGACGCAGATTGAAAATACACTAAAGCTAGAACTACACTGGATCGACCAGCGGATAAATTTTATCATTACTCGACAAAAATACGAAATAGCATTAATATTCTGGGGTTATCATGAATCTTGGAGTTATTAAAACGTTTAACGCAATACTTTTACGTTGTTATCCATGGTCTACCATACCTATACCTATATAATAATCAATTATTTTTTTAATTCATTTTTACTAATTACTGTTTTTGTAGTCATTACAAAGCGTTCACCTTCAATGTACTTTTTTAAATTGCAAGGAATTTCAGAGATTTGGTTTTAGATAAGTCATATTTATGCATATGCCTGAATAATATCTTTTCTCCTGAACGTCAAACGTCAACTCTCTGATTCCTCAAGATACAGAAGAAGATTAGCTGGTTTTTAAGTCGTATGTAATACGGATGCGTTCCCCTAATGTAGTTCTAAC
Source organism: Bombyx mandarina (assembly GCF_003987935.1). Next base: position 594,069 of record NW_021011623.1, read on the forward strand.
TTTACGACGAGAACCCACGGCCTAAAAACTAGTGATTAATATGTAATGAGCGAACATTATAAGGGAATCATAATGGTTATACTTATAAGGTATAATGTTGAGATGAATTCTTGCCTATGAATCATCGTGTGTAGGATTCGTATCGCTTTTGTTATATGATAATTTTTATTAATAAGTGTCAGTACATATTAAGTAGATAGTTAACAATGACAGATGGTATCAGACGTCCCTATACTAATTATTATACGCGTGTAGGATCACCAGTAAATAGCACTGTGTATATGGCGCGTCTGAAAGTTGCGAAGTTATTAAAAAATACTTGTGTTTTATTCTTTCCACTATCGTCAAATTTTTTATATGTTTCCGCGAACGTAGGCTAGATTGAAATAATTAATAACAAAATACTGAATCCAATTATCTTCTTAACAAACTGTTGTTTAAATGCATGCAACCTCTTCTTTTATGATAATGTTTGAGTTATTTAATAAGTATAATTCTTGTCATACTTATATCGAATAAATTTAACTATGAGTATAACTCTGACTGTGTTGTTTGTTGACAGCGACATTAAGAATAAAAACGCGGCTGCCCAAAATTTACCAGAATAGGTACTCAATACACAGATAATTCCTAAGTTTTCCTTTCATCCTTTTGTAATGTCCGGTTCCACAGCGAACCGCCAAATTTAATTAAGCACGCAACTAAAAAGTCTGATTAAATCTTATCATCTAGTTGCATTATCAGTGTGATTTATTTCCAGAACGTCCCACCTCAATTTGCTAGTTACCACCACTGAGGCCATGTCCACTGGCGACATTACACTTTTTTCCGTGTTCTGAAAGCTTTTTTTTTAATTGTTCCATCGAGGTAAATGTGCGCATGAAGTTAGTAGTTTATCGTTTTTAGGCTTCAAGAATTGATCCCTTATACCCAATACCGTCTTTACCATAAGGGCACACGGGGCCCGTGCCCAGGGCCCCCATTCTCAGGGGGCCCCGAAAGACCGACAATTTCTCTCACACGTTTACTCTCAAAACATTTTTGTCGGGCACATTACACTTTTTTCACAATTCAGTAATCAGAAGGTATTTACAAGGCATATACTATGACTATAATAGAAGATTTTGCTCAACAGAAATCCCGAAAGAAACCGTTATCGAAATCGTAACCAAAAAACCAGCAGCATTCTAATATCATTAATGACATATTATATCATACTGTATTTGATGATAAATGATAAATTGATAAATAAATACTCAGTAAAAAAATATTATTATAATTCGCTTTTTTTACTTTCCAAAAGGGCCTCAAATTCTTGTGCGCCCAAGGGCCCCATCCTAGTTTAAGACGTCCCTGCTTATACCTATCCTCTACAAAATGTAATGCGATTACGAATCTACCAATCATACTCAATTTTTTTTGCCGTATATTTTATTGCCAATATCTTCAACAGAGTAATAACCTTCTTAAATGCAATTCTCGACCGCAAATAATTTTATATTTAGTCATACCAAGATGTCGGCTCCCAAATCGATGGTATAAAATTGGAAAAGTAAACGAAATATGAAAAATTATGTCGAACAAACAGTTCCAAAAGTTTTTAAGCTGCGACAAACACTAAATAATTTGGTAAGAGCAAATTTCGAAAACAAAATGTGATAACTGACATCGGCTGGATGCGTTTTGTTTGAACAACGGTGCGAATAGGGCTGACCGTGGATAAATCAGTATTTATTCTTTGAGCAACACGTGCATGGCGATTTCGATAGGCGACAGTGGGTATCTAAAGTATTTGTCGCATGTAAAGTAACCCCACTTTATAATCTGTTCGATTCCCTATTTCACATAATTTCAAACCCGCACGGACAGAAGGAAGCGTCCTAGTCGTTTCTGTCAAAAGTCAACTTTAATTCACTTGGATAAGGGCTAAATTAGCAAAAGTATACCTATGATTTCAAATGACTACTTCCCATAAGCACCGTCACGTTTATACCAGATATACTTTTGAATTAGTTTTTAGTTTTAAGAGAAAATGAGAAAACAATTTGCACCGATTGAAATAACACACTTTTCTGACAACCCTAAAACGATGAATCAGAGAGCCAGTTGACACTCCGTATTTGTTATTCAGGAGGCTGTCACCACCGGGTAATGAGCTAAGTAAACAGTTTGATGAGTCGAACACACATGACACCGATAATTTTTGTTTCTTCGTTGCTTAACTTTTTATTAAATTGGTAAAAAATATATATTTCTAAATCCACTGAATGTGCTATATCTATATGAATTTTGTAAATAGAGAAAAGGATTCATTGGCTAAATTGAGCCAATACTTTAGCAAATTCATGACGTGACATGTTTTAATATTCAACTACATAGTGTCTTTTAATAACATATAAGATGTTATTAATGATTTGAACTAAATTAATTAATAAATAATATATTAAAAAAACTAACAAAATAATAAATTTTAATAAATTTTAATTAAAAATAGTGTAAGAAAAAATGATTTTATTGCAAAAAAAGCGTGGGATGCTTTTCAGGATATTATCAAAATAACTCTTCTACTCATATCTGTTCATAAAATATTTATAGCTACTGATATAATGCATTTTTAATTCAAATTTATTCAAATTTATTTTCTACTTTTTAGTTGGATTTTCTATAAAAGCGTATTTTGTAAGTTTTTTAAACTATTTATTTATTTTTAATTTTTTTAGTTAAATTTAATTTTTTTCTATATTTTTTTCAATATTAAATTGTCACCGGTCCATAACAAGTATACCAAAATTAGAGTTAATCCGACGTTTTAAAGGGGGTCAAAATGATGTTCAAAGATTCTGTTACATACTAACATAGGTACATACGTCTGAAGCTAATTATGAAGGTATTAAAATAGATGGTAATTTCTAAAGAATATTATTGCAGTGGGAGAAATTTACCAGCTGTACTATCTTATATTCGTTTTCCTGAGCGGCTCTCTTATCAGTAAGTACAGCACACCGCGATACGGGCTGACGGTCTAAATAGCTAACAGAATTTTGCTCATCAACACTGCAAATGTATAAGTTTTCATAGTCTAGATATGTTTCATGGTGTATATATGTGTATAGTGCCTTTGCCCAGTCTGCAGGTTGCGCAATTGATATCCTTAATGTTATGATATCTTTTTAAATCAATTACGAAGAAAAAAATGTCAAAGCGCTGTTGGAAGTAAAGTCGCGGAAAAAACCTAGCGCATGACAAGAATTTTTCTTAACTTTCGTTTTTTTTGTTTCCTACCTATGCTGATAGCCTTGAGAGGCTATATCAGTTTACCCTAGCGTGTGTAGGTGAGCTCACAGGGCTCAAACCGGAGAGTTGCTAACACTGACCCTAGCAAGAACAGTGCTTCGCAGAATCTACCACCGAATCGGAAACGCGATCCACTGAGAAGATCCGGCGAGAAACTCAGTGGGCTGTGTCTGTGGGATGATACACGAATGTCTTTTGATATGATGATTTCAACAAAAACATTTGATGGTATATTTATGTTTGCCTGCGAGCATGTTCCCTCAAGCAATCAGATTTATGTTTTTAAAGGTTGTTCTTAACGTAGCTAATCCATTGTTTATTGTTCAATGAATTTGATGAATCAAATTACCTAGAGAGAGTTCAATTTTAACTCACATTTTTATGCTAAGCACAGTTATTTTAGCAAATTAATATAACTTTTTATGAATTATAGTTTTTTGTCAGTGAAATAAATGTAGAGTCGATCTAGTATTGCAGTTTCGAAGACTATATCTATGTATATCTTCTTTATAATCTTAGTATATAATGTATCTTATAGTACAGATATATGAAAAAAAACCTCTCTATAGAATCCATTAATTAATTCAATTCGATATACAGTCAAAAGAATTTGGATTTGATAGATAGATCTTAGAGTCGATTACAATTATTAGACCACGCGAGAATTATAATGTTATTAGCATCTACTCCTTCTTATTTTTACCTATTAATCGTTAAGAACGATTTTTTTAAAAATTGATGTTTCCCTCTTTGCGCTATTGGATCCAACCTTTCTGGCATATCTTCCTTAAAAACCTCTTGCTTTCAACCCGAAGGAGCATAGAAATTAGCGAATAAAATTAGTAGAAGTTAGCGAATAAATTCAAATTCAAAATTCAAATTCAAAATCATTTATTTCAACTTGGATGTCATCAAAAACACACTTGTTGAATGTCAAAATGTAAAAGAAAATGTGAACTCTACCACCGGTTCCAAAAAAAGCCACAGTCCTGAGAAGAACCGGCGAAACAAACTCAGCGGTTTTTTTTTTTTTTTGTATTTTCTCAACTATTTTCTTTTTTTTTTTTTTTAAACAAGAAAGCATATTTACCGTATACGAAAAAACAAATCAAAAAAATACAATTCAAATAAATAATAATAATAATGAAAAACTAAGGTTAATAAAAAAAAAAAAGGTTATGAAGCTCCTTCATTGGACAGATTATCTAGAATTATGAGCTTGAGGTGGTCTAGGTCGCATATCAGATTATCAATCAGCTGATTATATTATTGTTCAGAAAAAATACAAATTATTTAAAATTTAATTGAATATAGAAGTGTGAGTTTATTTGAAGTAAGTACTTTGTCCGTTTCACTGGTAAAGATGACATAGTATATGACCTCAATTGTGCATACGTCCGGCTATTTATTAGTGAGTGATGATTCATTGATGCTCACCGATACAGGGGAGACAGGGACACGCGTTTTGTAGTAAATATGATATGTAGACTGAAAAACGTAGCTAAATTTCATTAGCGTTGTCTAAACGGTTTTTGGTTTTCTTTAAAAAAGTATTCATGAAGTCTCAACTGATTTTATTTTTTATAGCTTAGATTGGCAGACGAGCTCACGGCCTATCTGGTGTTGAATGGTTACCGGAGCCCATAGACATCTACAACGTAAATGCCGTCATCCACCTTGAGACATGAGTTCTAAGGTCTTACTTTTAACAGTGCAACGGTTGCCCGCCCTTCAAACTGAAACGTAATACTGCTTCACGGCAGAAATAGGCAGGGTGGCGGTATTTACCCGAGCGGACCCACAAGAGGTCCCACCACCAGTCAGTTTGCTTGCAAAAAAATGTTTGCATCGTTAAAACATCTCAGTGACCAGGGAAGCTGAAAAAGATTTGAGACGATTGTAACAGAGAAATTGGCGGTTTTTTTTAGAATTGTTTCGTCCGATTTACAGACCTCTGCTGAATATGATATTGACTTCATTACGTAAGTCATCTTTTGGGGTCGTAACAAACAACGAACTAACCACAGATTATACACGAACAATGTGATTAGCCACATATGACGTCATGTGTTGTTACTCGCGTTTGCTTTTACGTAAATAACGAACATTAAACGTAAGTATTTATGGAATTTGTTTGGTTATTTAATATTGTTTTTTATCTCTGACATTATCGCGCCTGCTAAGTAAAATTGGTACACTGCGTGTTCACTACAAAAAATTAATGAGATTAACGCGTATTGTTTGTTTTGGAGACGAAAACATTTTCAGTTTAATGAATAATTTGTAATCTCATACAGTAAACATATCCAAAGTACAAACATGAATTAATAAAATACAAAATTTATTACTTGTTTCTTAGGAGCACGATTCAATATAAAGAGCGTCTTGATATAATATTACGATAAGGTAACGTACGCGCTTTGCCCTACATTGATAACTAGGATCTTATTATTGACACTCACTTATAAATAGTACGCCCGTGTTACACACTGCACTATCCTAAAATCGGTGCCACTCTGTAACGTTGCTGTCCATCCAACAAGTGGGACACTGTGGTGGTAGGTCCCATGGTCAATGCCCAGGCGCCACAAATTGTTTCGTAAACAATCTTATCAATTAGGAAAACATTGTAGAAACATAAACATTCACTTATACAACACAAACGAGTTAATTAACGTGAAATATTTGGTTACAGCACGCTAACGACCAATAATTAACACAAAACGAGCCGCTTAATCAACCGTTCACGATTGAACTCTCATCGATAGAGCGAGAAACCGAATCGAAGGCAAGTAAATTATCGGAACATGCAAATAATCACCTCCTTCGGGCAACATGTGTGACATCCAAGTCCGTTTGATAGATCACTGTAAACACGAATGGTTCATTGACAAACGCGCGTACGCAGCAGGGGCGGCGCTCGCGTGCCGACTGCAGTGGTGCACGCGACGCGTTATCAGAGCGGGGCGCTGCGTGCGGCTGCGTGCGGTCGTGTGCGGCCGCGTGCGGTCGTGTGCGGCTGCGTGCTGCGCGGAGGACGGCCGAAACGCTCTAATCTAAATACAGACAACGGACGCGGCCCCGACCAAAATCGCTCGTATTACTTTCGGTTTCCATACGGCCTAAATTTAGAGGGCGCTCGCTACAGAAATAAAAACGGTTTTTTTACGTGTTTTTTTAGTCGGGAACAGTGAACGTTTCGCACCGTCTGGTGGTGTGCCAGCGGCGAGCGCTCGCGAAACCCGAGATACGTGCCATATTTGGCAAACGTTGGCGCGCGATCACAAACGGTTTTGGATATTTAGTTTCGACGGGTCGGGCGCGCGCGGGTCGCTCCGCCCGTGCGCTAATTTCAGCCCCTTCCTTCTCGCTACATGACACGAGTCTCCGTTACCTGCCTCAGCTAAACACTGCCATTTATGGTACGATCGTTTAGGATCGATTTTCCTAATAAACATATAAATCTTCAATCTAACTCAATTTCACTGACCTACATCAAACTAAAGTGGAACTCGTTCAGCTTGTACACTTAATTACCGAACTAGGGTTGTATTGTGTCGATATAAGGTATTTATTTTGGATTCCGCTTATGGTAAATGTTTACACTGATTTGGGTACTTTTTTTTTCTTTTCCCTACCTATGCCTTGAGAGGCTATTTCAGCTTCGCCCTAGCATGTAAGTGAGCTCACGGGGCTTAAACCGAAGTGTTGCTAAAACTGACCCTGGCAAGAGCAGTACTTCGCAGAAAGACGAAGAAACTCAGTGGGCTGTGTCTATGGGGTGGGTAGTGCAGTCCCAGTAGGTCTACCGATAAATGATATTATGATGTATTAAGCATCACGTTACTGTTCTTAGTTTACGATTACTCACAGCTGTGAATAAAGCTATAAACCCATATTTTGATTAGTCAGTAGACGTGTATTCGCGAATCTCGGGCGCGGTTTCTGAAACTTTAACTATTTATTTGGCGTGTATTACGTAATACAATTCTGCCTTTTTCTGCCGCGAACCAATCGTGCGTTTGTATTTAAACGTTTGGCTGTACTCAGGGACGTCTCAAACTAGGATGGGGCCTTTGGGCACACAAGAATTTGAGGCCCTTTTGGAAAGTAAAAAAAGCTAATTATAATAACATTTTTTTACTGAGTATGACCATTTATTATAGGTAATCAAATACAGTATGATATAATATGTCATTAATGATATTAGAATGCTGCTGGTTTTTTGGTTACGATTTCGATAACGGTTTCTTTCGGGATTTCTGTTGAGCAAAATCTTCTATTAAAGGCATAGTATATGCCTTGTAAATACCTTCTGATTACTGATTTGTGAAAAATGTGCCCGAAAAAATGTTTTGAGAATAAACGTGTGAGAGGAATTATCGGTCTTTCGGGGCCCCCTGAGAATGGGGGCCCTGGGCACGGGCCCCGTGTGCCCTTATGGTAATGACGGTATTGGCTGCAGTTATACAATACTATTATGAGTCCGTTTATTATGTCTCAATATCGCGGCGATGTTTGTGTTCTGATGACCTTGCGCAAAGGATCTTGAGGTCGTCCGTCCTCGGTCATTATTTAATTAAAAAAATATTTAAAATTTAGTTACTTTAATTCGTAATTATAACTAATCTCAGTAAGCTGTAACTATACTTGAGACTTTAAATCTTATATCTCAAGATGGGTGGCGCATTTGCGTTGTAAATGTCTATGGGCTCCAGTAACCACTTAACTCCAGGTGGGCTGTGTGCTCATCCATCCAACTAAGCAATAAAAAAAAGGTTCTAAAAAACAATCTTATAAATAAAAATAAAATTATAGAAATTTATATAAAGTTTGAGAGCCTCTGAATTAATCAATTTTAGATCCACTTTTGTTCTCTTACGTCGCAGCGTCGATGTTTAATTTTATACGTATCCAATTATCGTTAACACGAGTTTGTCCTTATATAGAACATCATTCACTTGTCATGACTGCCTTATAATTTGTTAACCAATTCAAAGATATTGATCAAAGACGCTAATGTGAAATATCATAATGTTTTTTTTGTGCTTTTGTTTATTTTATAATTACAGCAAAAAATTAAGCAGATTCTTTTAAAGTTAATTCTCATTCGATTAGAAGAGTATTGAGGTAGGTTCGATTTTGTGTTGAAGTACAGACTGACTAGTTGGTGGTACAGACTTATAGACGTTGCGTCACCAAACGAATTTTATTAAGAAGTTGATCTCATAGTCCAATTGTTCACCGGAGTCGGTATCAAACATATCAATTATTACAATTATTATCTATATAATATATTAATACGTGACACAAAAACTTTGTATCCCTTTTTACAAAAATCGCGTGGACGGAGGAGTATGAAATTTCCCACGCTTATAGAGAATATAGAGAAGGAGTGTACAATGCTAAAAATTTTTTAAATAATGCATAAAAAATACATTAAGCCAATAAAGAAAACATGTATTTGACACACGCACGCATTTATACTATTTTGTTTATTGTTAAAGTCTGTGGTCAAGTTTAAACCAGATTAATATTGATTATTATTTAATATTATTTGTTTACAGTGTAGCCTTAACGAAATCTGTGATTATAGAAGTCTTTGACAATAGAACCATAATAATGTTCAAACTTATAATTTAAGTTAATAATTATAGTCGAATTTCGACTACCGGGCGACCACTAGTCATAACAATTACTTTATGTATTCAAATATTCTTCACAGACGTTTTGGAATCGTCGTGTCAGTACCACCGACCCAGAAAGCAGTTTCAGTATTAAGAAGATGCCACAAGGGCTTGCACCTGTAACGGGCAGCTGTCATAGAATACAAGATATTTGATAGATGCCTGAATCTCGCTAACGACATTTCCGGGATCAGCTCGCGTATTTAAAATTTTCAAACAACAGTATTTAGATTGTCTACCGAGCAACTACAACCGATCGGTAAAAGATCCTCCCTCTGTCGTATCGCCCCAACACTTTTCCAATATATGTAACAGCATCCGACAATAGCATGTGATAAGCACGGTTAGAACTAGAACAAGTCTGCCTTACTGAATACTAACCGAAGATCCATTCAGTGCTGCATTAATTCCACACGGAGCACAATTTCAAACATGGATATTACAACGCAATATCGTGTGGGCGAAGTCGCGATGGTGTTGTGTAACAATTGTTTTACCCTCTAAACCGGAAGAAATTATTGATTTGCTGCAGAAGCATGTAGTTCAATAAGCACTCAATCGAGTTCACGAAGAGTCCTAGCGCAAGGACATATTAGGACCTCTTGTGAGTCCGCACGGGTAGGTACCACCAGCCTATTTTTGCCGTGCAGCAATAATGCGTTTCGGTTTGAAGGGTGGGGCAGCCGTAGTAACTATACTGAGACCTTAGAACTTGTACCTCAAGGCGGGTGGCGCTTTTACGGTGTAGATGTCTATGGGCTACAGTCACCACTTAACACCGGGTGGGCTGTAAGCTTGTCCACCCATCTAAGCAATAAAAAAATATAACTGTGAATTTACTAGATTATATTTATTTTAAATTTATGTTTATAGGTTACCGCTACAGATGTTTAGGCTCAAAGCAGTAACAGCGCATTTGATGGTAGCCTTTAGGTGCTCATAGCCAATGGCGCTCAAGATAGCTTCATGGCAATAACAGACAGTACGTAATATTTATTGGGTCTATGAGTGGTCATTATTTTAAGATTCTAGCTACCGATTTGTGCTATTTGAGTCGACTATTATCAAAGCCGGCAATCTGACTTTTGGATAATTATTGGTAAATCAGAAAAACGAATTCATTTCATTCCGATAGAGGCACCCGTCACGCGCGGACGTGCTCATCGACCACTCGATCGCCCGGCCTTTGTTCGCCCGGCTTTTGTTAGCCCGGCCATTGTTCGCGCGGCCTGTGTTCGTGGTACATCTGCCGACCAAGTGTTTTTCCTGGAAGTTTTTATGTGTTTGGTTTCCTTTTGTTATTTCTGTGTTCGTGGTACATCTGCCGACAAACTGTCTTCCTGGAAGTGTTTAATTGTTTTGTTTCTTTTTGTTATTTCCGTTTTGTTGTGATTTTTCTTTGTCCTGCAGTAATCGTGCCGCATCGCCACCTGTGTTCAATAGAACCGCTCAGGTCCGAGAAGTTGGGGCCTCAAGGCGCAAGGCGAGTGTTTTCTAAGACCCAGGGTAGCCCCACCTGGGCACGTAGACATCATGGACGCTGTATTTGCGGAATTTCTCCGGCTTCGCTACCCAAAGCTCACTTCCGAGTTTCAGGCCTTCAAGGCCGATCACACAGCGAGCCCTCTCGTGGACTCCGCCGAGCTCGCTGCTCCTGCGTCGCCTGTACCTTCGTGCAAAGCTTNATTCCATTGGCAGTCACAAAACTCTTCGGAACGACATCTTAGATAAATAACAGGTTAACTATTAACCTTTATTTAATGCAGGTTTTGAACCGTATTCTTTGAAGGAGACGATTATATTCAAATCAATCTGTATTGACATATCAATAACATTTTTTTGTCCAAATGCACAGATTGCCACCTTTGATAATAGACGACTCATTTCTAGTATGAACAATGACGATTAAAGCTTTGGGGATATTGTTTTGTTTTTCGTTTATAAATTAATCTTTTGAACTTTTTACTATTTTCTTTTTTCTCAGTAAGAAAAGTGCTTAAACAAAACACGTATCTCAATCTTCTATTGTTCACGTCTAGTATAACTACTATATTGTGATCTTAATTTGTTGTACCCAATTCGATATTCAAGACCTGGTTAAAACAGTCGATAGGACAGAAGATTTATATATTTTTTATTGCCTTATAGGCAGACGAGCATACGGCCCACCTGATGGTGAGTGGTTACCGTCGCCCATGGACTTCAGCAATGCCAGGGGCAGAGCCAAGCCGCTGCCTACCGCTTAATACTCTCCACAAGCCTATTCTAGCTTAATACCGTGTAAATAGAAACATCTGTCATTAACCTTCATTATAACTGTTGTATTAGTTAATTACACAATAATTGAATTACGAAGGCTCGTTACATTATATTGTGTTACATTCCAGTTACGATCGGCTGAGACGCCCACGAGTTTGGAGTTGACCCAAATACGAACCAGTTGGAGAGCGGACAACTCCTATGTTAATAACCAAAAATAGATTTTCAACAACAATTCTCCATTTACAAACTGATCACGCGTTTAAGGAATCAACAATTATTTTTACTGGTGGTAGGACCTCTTGTGAGTCCGCGCGGGTGGGTACCACCGCCCTGCTTATTTATGCCGTGAAGCAGTAATGCGTTTCGGTTTGAAGGATGGGGCAGCCGTTGTAACTATACTTGAGATATACTTATATGGGTGGACGAGCTCACAGCCCACCTGCTGTTATATAAGAAATAAAAAATAATAATTAAGAAGCCGTGTACTTAAATCATTCTAGAGACACCTCTCTAAGCTAAGCTCTCTCTAGTCTCTAAGCTAAGATTTTCTACCTATGATATTCGATATCTATCTATCTATCTATCTATGAGTATCGGTGACGCTCATACGAATACAGATAAGAACACCTACATCCAAAAATAATAACAAGCCTACTTATTCTATTATCACAATCTACAAAAAATTTCAAATTACAATGAGAAAAATAATATGAAGAGATTTTTTTATTTTTTTATTGCTTAGATGAGTGGACGAACTCGCAGCCCACCTGGTGTTAAGTGGTTACTGGAGCCCATATACATCTATACGTAAATGCGCCACCCACCTTGAGATAAGTTCTAAGGTCTCAATATAGTTACAACGGCTGCCCCACCCTTGAAACCGAAACGCATTACTGCTTTACAGCAGAAATAGGCGGGGTGGTGGTCCTGCCCGTGCGGACTCACAAGAGGTCCTACTAGTAATTACGCAAATTATAATTTTGCGGGTTTGATTTTTACTACACGATGTTATTTCCTTCACCGTGGAAATCAATCGTAAACATTTGTTAAGTACGTATTTCATTAGAAAAATTGGTAGCCGCCTGCGGGATTTGAACACCGTTGCATCGCTATATACGAATGCACCGGATGTCTTAACCTTTAGGCCACGACGACTTCTAAAGTGTAGCTAAAAAGTCTCTCTGTCAAAGGTCTAGTAAACATTTTTATTTATTTCTATATATTTTTTGCAGAAATAGAGCCATTCGCATTTTACGAAGTCATGATATGACTAAAGATAAATTTAGAGAGTAATCTTATAGTGTAACGCGATCGGTGTTAATGACATCTTACCATCAGGAAATACGTAAAATACATTTTCAGCTTCAATTTTTCTTAAATAATTTTATTCCTTCACCGTCAAATCGAATTTGTGAAAACGTTAGACAAGAGCGATTGGCGTTAGGCTTGGCCTCCACTATGAAAAAAGCCGAGCGGTTTTTCCGTTATAACTCTGATGCAATTCAAGGTTAAGTATAAAGCAGTGCAATATACGCAGCATTTTTTTTCTTGCGTTTATACACAGCCGAGCGTACGACCCACCTGATGGTGAGTGGTTGCCGTTGCAAAGCTAAGCCACTGCCTACCGTAAAATTGACATCGAAGATAGCGCGAAAGCAATTATATTGCAACATAATGTGTATAAATCCAAAACCATAAAGGGTCGTTAGTTCACAGGGGGCTGGCTGACCCTTGCAGATTTCTTACATCCATGAGCAACGGTGGTCACCTGCTATCAGGGGGAATGTTTTAAATAAATCTTAAATCTTTATTACAAAAAAAGGGAGCGTAACCAGAATTCATGACCCCGGTACACAATTTATGAATTTTATCTTGTGGAATATTTCAAACAAAATTAGTTTTTCATTTGTTTGTTTTCATTGAGATGATCTCTTATCTCTTTTTTCCATCACACCCCTCGCCACCGGAGCTGAGTTCATCCCCATATTATCTCAAACCGCTGTATTCATTGATAGTGCGTTTCCAGAGATCTTTTCTGCCACATACCGTCCGGCTTTGGAATGAACTCCCCTCCACGGTGTTTCCCGACCGCTATGCATGTCCTTCTTCAAACGAGGTTTGTGGAGAGTATTAAACTCTAGGCAGCGGCTCGACTCTGCGCCTAGCATTGCTGAAGTCCACGGGCGACAGTAATCACTCACTATCAAGTGGACTGTATGCTCGTCAGCCTACCAGGGCAATGAAAAAAAAACGAAAAATAGACTAAACTGATAAAGTTAATAATGAATTTTATGCTCAGATCGGATTGAGTACTACTGGTGGTAGGAACTCTTGTGAGTCCGCGCGGATAGTAATGCGTTTCGGTTTGAAGGGTAGAGCAGCCGTTGTTACTACACTGAGATCTTAGAACTTATATCTCAAGGTGGGTGGCGCATTTACCTTGTAGATGTCCATGGGCTCCAGTAACTACTTAACACCAGGTGGGCTGTGGGCTCGTCCACCCGTCTAAGCAATAAAAAAAAGAGTGTAGTTTTATATAACAAATATGTACATACATAGAAATACAAACAGCGATTTCTAAAAGTCGCTCTTTTTTTGCAGTGTGTGCTAGCCTCTACGGCACGTCGCCGCGTCGTTTCTATCCGCGCCCACGCGACCCGCGCCTACACCTCAATGCACTATAATTATAATGTACTCAATATTACTATGATTTATTTGATTTGTATACGCTAATTTATTTTGAAACGCTATAATTTAATGCCTTTTTATTAATTTAATTAACCTAAATATGTTGCGAGGTGTTGATTTGTATTTTTTATTAATTACTATTTTCATTGTGAAAGGAATTTTCTTTCTTTGAATGTAATAATATATACTAGAGGTCCCGCAGTAGTCGAAATTCGGCTATAATTAATTGGAATTGTAAGTTTGTACACTATTATGATTGAATTTTATACTTCTATAATCACAAATTTCGCCAAGACTACACTATAAAAAATATTAACAAAGACAAACAATATTTAATCTCAATTTGACAGCAGACGTCAAGAACAAAAGTTTGACAATAAATAGTATGCATGCGTGTGTGCGCCAAATACATGGTATGTAGTGTGTGTTATGTTTTCTTTATTGATTTAATATATCTTTTATGCATTATTTTAAAAAAATATTAGCATTGTGCACTTCTTCTCTATAATCTCTATAAGTGTGGAAAATTTCATACTCCTCCGTCCGCGCAGTTTTCGTAAAAAGGGATACAAAGTTTTTGCTTCACGTATTAATATATAGTAATTTACAGTACGAAATTTGTTATTAGATATTAATTAAAATAGTGACAGTTCGATATTTATCGGTCAATATATTTTTTTATAAAATACGTATCTCTATATTTTGTTAGCATTGTTGGAATCACGTAAAAACAAATCACTTATAGTTTGGATGCATGTCATTACGCATTTACAAGCCACGGAGTACAAGGTCACGGAGGTACATTTTTAACTAGAAATACCATAAAGGAAATGGTACTAGTTTTTAATATTTAAAAAAAATCAACTCGTCTGATGGTCACAAATTACTTTGTATCTTATAGGTATCACTTGTATGCGATAGAGGTGTCATATCAATCAACGCCAACAGCTAAGAGATTAGTGGTTGTCGCGCTATCGTCGCGGGGGTGTGGGTTCGAGAACCGATGAAACTGTGTGGGCGTGAAGTGATACATCAATAACTCGGAGCTATTTATAGTTGTCTGTGTATCGTAATTCAATTCAATTGTTCATTGGATCAGTGCGGGTAATTCCATTTGGTTAAAGAAGAGGTATGAAACAGTTTTTTGCTTTTTAAAAATTCTAATATCCATGTTATTTACTGTATCATGATTGCAAATGGAGCATTCCGTTATAATTCTAATGTAATCTGGTGCTGTATGATTTGATACCATCTTTTTAGCTTTTTTATTTATTTATTTATTGCTTAGATTGTTGGACGAGCTCACAGCCCACCTGGTGTTAAGTGGTTACTGGAGCCCATAGACATCTACAACGTAAATGCGCCACCCACCTTGAGACAAGTTCTAAGGTCTTAGTATAGTTACAACGGCTGGCCCACCCTTCAAAGCGAAACGCATTACTGCTTCACGGCAGATATAGGCAAGGTGGTGGTACCTACCCGCGCGGACTCAATATGTCCTACCACCAGTAATTACGCAAATTATAATTTTGCGGGTTTGATTTTTATTACCCGATGTTATTCCTTCACCGTGGAAGTCAATCGTGAACATTTGTTGAGTACGTATTTCATTAGAAAATTTGGTGCCCGCCTGAGATTCGAACACCGGTGCATCGCCCCCAACACGAATGCACCGGACGTCTTAACCTTTAGGCCACGACGACTTGTAATTGTAGTACTTTAATTTGCCGGTAAAACCGAAGATTAGCTAATGTAAGGACTGTACATAGCAATACCATAATAATATGTATGCAGTGTTGAATAGTCTTTACTAATCACCTTTTATAAGCTGAACTGGATTAGTCATCACAGCACCGTAAAGAATAAAGTATCCTTAACGGTCGAATTCTGTTTTTTTTTTTNCGTATTACAACGCGGAGTTCGCGCTCCTCCTGGAGCGTATACGTATGGAAACTTATACGCTCCTTACGGAGGTAAGAAGAGAGGGCCCTATGGTCGTCGGGTGTTTGAACCTTAATTTGAATGCCGTTCGCGAGGTTACGGGCATTCGTGAAATTTATATTTTTGGCCTTAAGGGCCAGGCAAACTCGATCCCAAGCTGCCTTCTCCTGAAGGATAACCGGGGGAGGGGTCTGGGAATATGTACCTAAGAGGCTATTCCAGCTACGCCCGGACGGGTATATGACCTCAAGGGCTCAACTTCAGAGAATTTGCTTGCCTCAGCAATACTAGTGCTTCGCAGAGTCTACCACCGGATCGGAATCTCGACCCACTGAGAAGATCCGGCGAGAAACTCAGTGGGCTGTGTCTATGGGTTGGTTCGCTCGTCTAACTTGTGGAAACGAAGGGGCACTACATAAAAAGATGAATGTGAGTTGTGCTCACGAGGACCTCAATCACTGCGGCAAAAAACAGCTGTTACGACCCAAGGCCTAGTTTCCCGCCAGGGCGTATTAGCAAAATTCTTGTCTTGAGTTTTTTTTTTTATTGCTCTTGTAGGCAGACGAGCATACGGCCCACCTGATGGTGAGTGGTTACCGTCGCCCATGGACTTCAGCAATGCCAGAGGCAGAGCCAAGCCGCTGCCTACCGCAAAAAGTGGCGTAATATTGACAATGGTGTCAGAACCACTATCCGTCTGCTGGATATTCCTAACAAGTAACACGATCTTTTGTCTGCTCAAATATAAAATAAAGAGCCCACGTCTGTCATTACTCAAGATGGCACTTAATACCTTAAAGCTGTCCCACGCGGTACTACCAACACCACACCATATATGTGCCTTATTATTAACGTAACGTGACCGCGAGATTATAAGTCTTAACTATGCTGATATTTTGGTATTGGCGGACGCGTATAGTGCCGTGTCCTAGTTACGACGCCTTTATTGCATCTGAGTATAATGCGAGTAGCAAACTCCTCGTGGATATTCCTGCCTAGCTTCTTATTTCATAACCTTCCACATCCTATCTAAAGTTGAATGGGATTTATCAAGTTTAATCATAATCCTGTATTTTTCTGTCGCAAATTAATCATGCGTTCGTGTTTGAAGAATACGCTATCATATTTCTGATATTTCACATATGGCAATGCAATTTATACCTCATGTCTTCAGCTTTCATGTCTCAAGTTGAGCAACCGAATTCATGTTGAGATGTGTACAAACGCAGCGTTTATTTGATATTAAACACCGAACTAACGGTAGGCAGCGGCTTGGCTTTGCCTCTGGTATTGCTGAAGTCCATGGGTGACGGTAACCAATCACCATCAGGTGGACCGTACGCTCGTCTGCCTAGAAGAGCAAAAAAAAAAACTAAAATTGTGAGTCAATCTGCTGTTATGTTATGTTAAAAATAACGAATTAAACTAACTTTCTCATATATAATTATTACTCAACGAAAAGTAAAAGTCAGCTTTATTTATTTGATCATATTTCTGTCAGTTATATATTTTAATTCTGCCGTATAGAAATTTAATCATCAATAATAATTTGTGGCTAATTGTGATCAAATTATATTGCCCTGAGCGCCCACGCCCGCAAGCATCGTTCGAAACATATTGTTTTTGTTCGGGACATAAACGTGTAATCATATCGAGTATAAGTACAGATGACAAATGCCATATAGGTAGTATATGGTAGACTTCGCACAGTGATATGGCCGAAAGCGGAGCCCAATAAATATAATTTTTTGATAGGGCTGCCACGTGAGACTGAACGGTGTTTTTTAAAGTGTTGTATTTTCCAAATTTTTTTTTTGTTTGTAGTCAGACGAGCCACCCGATGATAAGTGGTTACCGTCGCTCAAGGACGTTAGCAAGGTCAGAAGCACATGTCGCTGCCTACCATAGAATACACTCCGGAAGCCTCGTTTGAAGAAGAACATGTAATTTTTTTTTTTTTTATTGATTACGTGGGTGATTGTGTAATGTCAAATTTACATTTACGATGCTAGCGTAACCGACGATCTTTACGATGGCTTATTATTAATTTCTCGACCTCGAAAGGTTTTTTTTTCCTACCTATGCTGATAGGCTTGAGACGCTATTTCAGCTTCACTCTAACGTGTAGGAGAGCTCACGAGGCTCAAGCTGGAGTGTTGCTAACACTGGCCCTAGCAAGAGCAGTGCTTCGCAGAATCTACCACCGGATCGGAAACGCGACCCACTGAGGAGACCCGGCGAGAAACTCAGTGGGCTGTGTCTGTGGGTTAATTCGCTCGTCGAGCCCTTCGTCGCAAGCGACGGGTTCGACGTGGACGGTAACCGGTGGCGAAAGGCATTAATATATGCGTGTCGAACAATCTCATACAACTTTAGAATAAGTCTCGAAGTTCCTATATATTTTATTTCCAAAACATCAGTGCTTATATTTTACTATTATTCATTAAATTCTTAAATTCATTGAGCATATATGTAGTTTTCAGTTTTTCTTTCGGTTTTCTTTAAAACGTATTTAAAAAAATCAGAAATTGAAGAAGCGAATACAATTTAAAATTATAGCTTGGCAGCCCTATAAACAATTCGGTTGATCCGAAAACTCAGTAACCTTCTTGTTATTTCCTTATAATCCCAATAAGCGTATAGTTATCGTCCGTATACTGCATTGTCTCACCGATTATGGTTTATGCCCGTCCATAATGTTGACTGTTCGGATCGCGCCATCTTTGGACGGCGGTTACTCATTATTGAAATTTGGCGCGAAATTATTTGTATTTATACATTTTCGTTGTGACCTGCCGTCATAAAAATCGAAAATGAAGGATAACGATTATGGCTAGCTCATAAAACAGTGTGTTTGAGTCGACTTATGGCTTTTTGAGGGCTTTTTAATTTTATACACGCAGCGTGCTTCAATGTAATCATTAATAATAGTATTATTCATCTTCTATGGGATTTTTACTGTACCGAGGACACTGCGGTACTATGCGCTTACTGATACCGTACAATAATTATCATTCGCGTTTTTTTTTATTTCTTAGATGGGTGGACGAGCTCACAGTCCACCTGGTGTTAAGTGGTTACTGGAGCCCGTAGACATCTATGACGTAAATGCGCCACCCACCTTAAGATATAAGTTCTAAGGTATATATAGAAGTATACAGTATAGTTACAATGGCTGCCCCATCCTTCAAACCGAAACGCATTACTTGTTCACGGCAGAAATAGGCAGGGTGGTGGTACCTACCCGTGCGGACTCACAAGAGGTCCTACCACCAGTAAAAATCCAGTAATTATCTTAATCCGTATCTTATATCTTAATATGTTATCGCGTATCTTAATCCCAGTACTTTAGTTACAATAAATGAGCCGCATATGTAAGCGTGTAAGTAGTACTACCACACTGCCTATATCTAGTAAGAAGTAGCCAAACGCTACGGAACCAGCGCTAGTCACTACATCGCCGACGAGCCTTCGTGAACCCCGTGATCACTTTAAGGAGACGCCGTCGACTTTATCTTATTGATAAATATTCAGTAACCTGACAATATTTTCTATATTGCGTGTGCCTATGAATTTGCCATTTCGCCATCGTTCAGTTCGTAGGGCACCCAATGATAAAATTTCTGTACCTTACAAATTTGTCGCAAATTAACCAAGATTGTTTTAATGATAATGCTGACATCTGCGGCTAGCTCAGCGGTAGATTGAGTATCGTCAGCTTCCACTATCGCCGTGTCATTGTTGACTTTATTTTTCAGGCGACCACGGTATTCATTTTTTAGATGAACATTTTCATGTCTGAACTGTTCTAACCAATACGAAGTCGTGCATTCGTTCATAGTGCTCACTTCGTACAAGTCACGAATGTTAATACCTATTAGTAACAGGCAATTAATTAATGCTCTACAATAAAAAAAAACTTAAGCTTTTAGCTCAAAGCGTGATTGATGTAACGGTTTAATGAAAGAATTACATGACCCAATACAAATAAATAAAGACACAAATATTATAAAATTTGGATAATTACCAGGGGCAGAGTAAATTGAAAGGCCACACGAGTGCTGGGTATTAGCATCGTAGCCATTTCTGCCACGAACCATTAATTGGAGACTTACACCTCGGCTCCTAAGAATGTCGGCGGCATTTATGTCGTGACCTCTGTGGGATCCGCTAACAACTTAACACTACCAGGAATGTGAGCTCATCTCATCCCACTCGTGTACAGTAACAAGAAAACGTGCCCTAATCAATGTTACAAATCAAATTGAATACAGACAAATTTATTACAACAACTGTCGTTCATTTCAGAGTCCTCCAAAATTAGGAGCGTCGTTCTTTGATTAAAAAATTAAATAAATGACGTCGCACGTTCGAATAATTATAACAAACAGACTTATAAGTTGTTATTACAGTGTATTAATGTATCGGTTGTCGATCAATCCGCCGCCGCCGCGCCGCGCAGTATTTGGCTTATTGAATTTTCCGCGAAGGAACGAACCATACTGTGAATCATCGTGGGCGGTCGCCCGCGCGCTAACGTAATAATATTGCTTTAAATAAAACACTATGCCGTGTATATACGCGTTCTTTATCGAGTTTGTCACTTAACATCTTCATTTGTTTATTTTAATGATTAAGTAGTGCGACCAGGATCGCCCGATCTATGACGCGAGAGGCAGGACACTTTGTCATTTTGGACGGACGAACTCACGGCCCACCTGGTGTTAAGTGGTTACCGGAGCCCAAAGACATCTACAACGTAAATGCCGCCACCCACCTTGATATATGAGTTCTAAGGTTTCAGTATAGTTACAACAGCCCCACCCTTCAAACAGAAATGCATTTCTGTTTCATGACAGAAATAGCCAAAGTTGTGGTACCTACCCGTGCGGACTCACAAGAGGTCTTACCACCAGTAATTACGCAAATTATAATTTTGCGGGTTTGATTTTTATTACACGATGTTATTCCTTCACCGTGGAAGTCAATCGTGAACATTTGTTGAGTACGTATTTCATTACAAAATTTGGTTATTGCCAGCGGGATTCGAACACCGGTGCAACGCAAGAAACCAATGCACCGGACGCCTTATCCTTTAGGCCACGACGACTTCTAATGTCATATCGATCGTGGAACAGTGTGAGAGATCTGAGGTTCTTAGTTTTGCCCCTGGCATTGTTTTTGTCAGCGAGCTACGGTAATCACTCACGATCAGGTGACACGTATATTTATCTGCCTTCAATAGAAACAAAATCTACTTGTAACTAAAACATTTCCCATTTTACCGATCTACTTACAAAGGTTGTTGAAATATCAACTAAAGTACAATCTGAATTTTCTATTTGATCTATAAAAAGGAATGACATATTTTTTGTACTTCTAATACTTAGTAAATATTAAATATTTACGCCACGTTAGCTGGTCCCGTGGTAAGTTCGTAAAGAACTTGTGTTACAGGTACCAGATAACGGAAATAAATATAAGATTTTTATTATACACATACATATATTTAATATACATCTATAACCCTGGAAAATACATTTTATATTTTTCATACAAATATCTTCCCTTGGCGGGATTCGAACCCGCGACCCCCTTGTGTAGTGACCATGTCACTTACCACTACACCAGACGGCCGTCAAATTAGTAATACATTTAAATTCCTTTCTTGTGATACTACAACGTGTTATGTTGTGATTTAAATATCTGTTACTTATAATAATCACAGGTTGTTCGACAAATTGAATAAAACTCTCGAGTGTGGGCGACTCAAATGATGTATTGTAAAGCTTAACACAAATTAGGTAGGACCTCTTGTGAGTCCGCGCGAGTGGGTACCACCACCCTGCCTATTTCTGCCGTGAAGCAGTAATGCGTTTCGGTTTGAAGGGTAGGGCAGCCGTTGTAACTATACTTGAGACTTTAGAACTTATATCTCAAGGTGGTTGGCGCATTTACGTTGTGGATGTCTATGGGCTCCAGTAACCACTTAACACCAGGTCGGCTGTGAGCTCGTCCACCCATCTAAGCAATAAATAAAAATAAAAAAATTACTAAACTGTTCGCAATTAATTTTCTATTCAAAATTGTGATACAAATTTGATGTCCGCAAAACTGTAAAGTTTGTGATCACGTTATTATTTGATACTAGATCGGTACTGCGGCAGTACTGTATTAACAGTGTCAACAGCATAGTCCGGTCTAGAATTTAAGCTGCTTGCTCGTGAACGCATGCATAGAAAACTAACCTCTAAAGAAAATCGTGTTGAATCTTCTGCGAATTCTTCGTGTTTGATGATCCGATTATTGTTAAAAATGAAGATAGGGCTCTCATTTCTCCTCGACAGAATGCAAGGCATTATACAATCTGTAAAATATAGAAAAGTGTCCTTTTATTTACACACATCAAGGATGATACAACTGGGTAACAATGAGGTACTGGTGGTAGGACCTCTTGTGAGTCCGCGCGGGTAGGTACCACCACCCTGCCTATTTCTGCCGTGAAGCAGTAATGCGTTTCGGTTTGAAGGGTAGGGCAGCCGTTGTAACTATACTTGAGACTTTAGAACTTATATCTCAAGGTGGTTGGCGCATTTACGTTGTAGATGTCTATGGGCTCCAGTAACCACTTAACACCAGGTGAGCTGTGAGCTCGTCCACCCATCATAGCAATAAAAAAAATTAAAAAATAAAACTTCAAGGCGATATACACCAATGTGTTGAATACGCGACAAACAAACAAATAGTCGATATTTATTTTTAAATATTAGGCGACATTAAAATTACATAAATTTTGTAGAAGAGAAACTTTGTAACACTTTGTATATACCGAATGCTTGATTTTCAATGCGGCGTATCTGTGCGTAATCATATCTCAGCTTTTTTTTCATATTGTGGCTCTGTTTAAATATCGGTATGCACAAGCCTTTGATAATGAATAAAACTATTTTACTGTGATCTCCTAAGTAATTAAAAGGAAGTGTTTCCGGTATTATATTCCCCAGATTGGAGACATTCCTGTCTCGGGGCAATTGAATATGGAACTTTAAAGTTATTCTTGTAGTTTTGTAATACCGTAAGTAGGCAGATGAGCTTAGCATAGAACCAGGCGGGAGCGGCGAGCTGCTGTTTAGCAGATTTGAAAATATCTCCTGCCGCTCTTGCTTTGTAACTTAAACTTGTAGGTACTTGTAGGAGATGTGATATCTCTATTTGTGGGAAACATAATAGTATTCTCGCCACAGTCTGCATAGCCGCTCACGGGTCGACCGTACATGACACGGATACGGTTTTTATTAGACCCAAGCTGTTTATACTCCTATATTGTATCATCATTGCTTAGGTGGGTGGACGAGCTCACAGCCCACCTGGTGTTAAGTGGTTACTGGAGCCCACAGACATCTACAACGTGTAAATGCGCCACCCACCTTGAGATATAAGTTCTAAGGTCTCAAGTATAGTTACAACGGCTGCTCCACCCTTCAAACCGAAACGCATTACTGTGTCAGGGCAGAAATAGGCAGGGCGGTGGTGGTACTTACCCGCGCGGACTCACAAAGCTTTCTACCACCAGTAATTACGCAAATTATAGTTTTGTATTTATGTAACTATATGCCGCCGCTCATTTCCCGCGGTCAAGTGCCAATTTTTAAAATTATCTCATAAAATAATTTAATTTAATTTAATTTAATGATTTCATTCAATTTTATAATGATTTTATTACAAAAAAAATGACACTTGGAAGTACTTATTACGTAATCGTGAATGACTTATAATGAACGAAATACTGTTTGATAAAAATGAAAAACGCAATAGTTGACATAATTACTGGTGGTAGATGCCACCACCTTCTGAGAAGCTTTTGGTCTGTTCTTTTCTATACTAATATTATAAAGAGGAAAGATTTGTTTGTTTGTTTGTATTGAGTAGGCTTCGACACTACTGAATCGATTTGAAAATTTCTTTCACTGTTGAGAAGGCTACACTATCCCCGAGTGACATAAGCTAAATTATTTTTTAACAATAATTAGGAACCCTTACTAAAGCTCCAATAATGTAACCCAAAGTGTAAAAAAATTACCTAAAATATTCTTTACATCGCGTGTCCTGCGAAAACTATTGATGATAGAATAAAATAATGTACTACGACTTTGTAGAACACATTATTATTTACAAAAAGTGTCGCAACAGCATATGTCTAACTATTATAGTTATGCAACAATAGGTGTTTTATTTAAAAAAATAAAACAACGTCGGATATCGTTTACAGGGAAGCTCCGACTCAATAAGCTCAATGGCTTTTGTTTTGTTTGTATGACCTTTTTACGAAAACAAGAAAAATAATAATAAAACATATAATTTAAACGAAAATAAAAGTTCATTAAAATAATAATATTCAAACTGTCTTTTTTTTTTTATTGCTTAGATGGGTGGACGAGTTCACAGCCCACCTGGTGTTAAGTGGTTACTGGAGCCCATAGACATCTACAACGTAAATGCGCCGCCCACTTTGAGATATAAGTTGTAAGGTCTCAAGTATAGTTACAACGGCTGCCCCACCCTTCAGACCGAAACGCATTACTGCTTCACGGTAGAAATAGGCAGGGCGGTGGTACCTACCCGTGCGCACTCACAAGAGGTCCTACCACCAGTAAACCAGTTTTAGTAACTTGACGCAAATAGAAGGGTTGATGTGTGTGTATTATAATTTTTTATTTTGAAATTTTTGTTAATGACCCGAGCGAAGCCGCAGCGGCCCGCTAGTTATTGATAAAATGGCGATGACTCCTTCTCATGTTTCATACTTCAGTGCTCCTTCTACAGTATTTTTCAGGTATTTTTTGACAGAAATTTTTTAAAGAGTTTTAACGGAAAATAGACGACGGGGCTGCGTACGAACTGCCGATAGATTCCAAGAGTGGTCGAGAAAATTTATTTGTTTCCTAAACTAACTACGTTAGTACTTAAATATATAATAAAATTTACTAATATTATCTTCCAAGTATATATTTGAATTAGTATATAAGCACAATAAGCAAATATAATATAGTTTTGCTTATTTCTGTCAGAAAGCAATGTGTTCCCGCCTAAAGTATGTGGGTTAGCTAGTACTTATTGCTTTGCAACTCATGTTGTAAAGGATACCCTGACAGTCACTTAACATGTCTGTACATAAAATGTTGTACATTGTTTGTACAGTAAATTACAATGTAATGAAACTCAACAATACCTGGTCAGGATTTTTCGTAGATCCATACAGAAACTTCATTGCTTAAAAAATATATCACTTGTAACAAAATTAGTACATGTATTTTGTAACACTCATTTCTTTTAGTTATCAAAAAATATTAATAACGTATTAAAATACTTAAAAAGTTAATTACTCATCACAGCACTGCACTAAATACAAACTGAAGTTAATATTATTTGTTATAATTACTTTGTCCATTATATTGCATAGTCTGTAGTAATGTTTGAAAAAATCTACAGTAATTTCGCGCGTAAAAAATAGTGATGTTTTTTTTTTTTTGCGTGCGACCACAGTTCATGCAAAGGTTTGCACCCATACTGCTAACATGAGGCTGTACGCACGCTTGTGGGTCACCGCCCACGGCCTGCAGTGAGATCATAAAGCTGTTTCGTATATCATTTACACTTGCAACGATCGAGTACAGCCTCTTTCGTACGCCTATCGATATGTAAATTAGAAAACTTATATTCATAATTATTCCTAAGTTACAACTATGCTTTTTATTGGTTTCGGAATGCAGCTATGATTCGAATAACTCGAATCCAATGAAATAATAATCTAAATGTTTTGTATGTAATGGAAAATGAAACGAAGAATATAATAAATACCTATTATTAGCAAATACTAGTTTACACTTCAAATGCAAATTGATAATTAAGTACTGTTTTTCTACTCTTGAACAATGATATCAGACATCAATTCGTAAAAGATAGTGAATTAGGATTTAAATTAAAAATATCATAGCCTGAGTGTTGAGAAGAAAGCTGACAACTTTTAAATTGTATTCAATACATACATAATATACATACAACGAAAGCTGTGAAAGTAAATAATATTGTGTCGAGATATGAGACCTTTCATACTGGAACACGTGACTGGTTGGCGGCAGAAATGCATAGGACAGTGGTACTTATCCGTGCGGGCTCACAATGTAAAAAATACGGTTAATAGCAAACGTGAATACCGATGGTAGGACCTCTTGTGAGTCTGCACGGGTAGGTACCACCACCCTGCCTATTTCTGCCGTGAAGCAGTAATGCGTTTCGGTTTGAAGGGTGGGGCAGCCGTTGTAGCTATACTGAGACTTTAGAACTTATATCTCAAGGTGGGTGACGCATTTACGTGGGCTCCAGTAACCGCTTAACACCAGGTGGGCTGTGAGCTCGTCCACACACCTAGGCAATTAAAAAAAGAATAGGTATGCCAAGAAAAAAAACGATTGAACCGTATCAAAAGAATGCAGTCACTAGTTTTTATTCTTGTGCGCCTTGATCAAAATGAGCTCGCCCTTACTCGTCTGGATGTACTCTTTCGCGTCATCGAAAAGGAGAGTGTGAAATGCCGTAAAGACGTTGAACTTGTAAATATGTTTAGCGTGTCCATAGCAGTGGACCAAAGTGGCCTCCAGAGACGCAGCCGTCGGCTTCAACTCCACCATGAACTCTGTGACTTCACTGATGCCGTTGGGGTATATAACGTAGACGCGATCGTCACACAGGAATACGGCTCCTTGCACTATCGTGGGCGGCGGCTTGATGAGCTTAACAATGCTCGGAGTGGCAGGTAGACCTTTTTTCTTCTTTGTACCGTCAAACCTGATCACTTGTAGTTGCTTATCCGCTCCGTAGAAGATTAGGTTATCGTCCCAGTCCAACGGAATTTACTGAGCATCTTCAACTTTAATTTTCTTGGTGCCTTCCTCGATAATCATGTAGACGATGTGGTCTTCCGTCAGGATATACAGGTCGTCGGTGCAGCTCTCTTTAGCGATGCCGACGATGCTGTCGTCTAGGTGTCCATGTTTCCNGATCACTTGTAGTTGCTTATCCGCTCCGTAGAAGATTAGGTTATCGTCCCAGTCCAACGGAATTTACTGAGCATCTTCAACTTTAATTTTCTTGGTGCCTTCCTCGATAATCATGTAGACGATGTGGTCTTCCGTCAGGATATACAGGTCGTCGGTGCAGCTCTCTTTAGCGATGCCGACGATGCTGTCGTCTAGGTGTCCATGTTTCCTGATCTTCCCGGTCTTGTCGTTGTAAATGTAGATACCGTCTTCAGCAGCGAGGTAGGCGAGCGAGATCGCTTGCTGAGAGACGGCGATATCCGTACCAGATTCTAGGAGTTTTCTCGCTTCATCATCCTTGAGGACATACGGACCCTTGTAGTCTTTTTTACCTTTGTCATCTATATCGGCTTCCACGAAAAAACTAGGGTAATTAATCTCAGATTCTTCGCTGGAGCTGTCAGACTTAGAGCTCATGTCGGGTCTGTCAAAGTTCAATGTTTATAATGTCATGTTTCCCAGAGTAAATGACTTAATCCTTGTTGTAGACCGAGCTGAGAGTGAACGCGATGCCCTCGACTGAAGCAGCGTCGACTGCCGCCAGGCACACCAACACTGTCTTAATTCTGGTAATTGAAGAAATAAATCAAAGCTTATTATAACAATCATAGTCCGTATGTACTTGTTTGTATTTTTATTAGAATGAGTTGCGAAATGTGCTCAGCGCCGACTCAATGGTAACGGACTACCGACTCTGATCTTGTTCTGAGTCGGTCTCTTCATTGCTGAAGGTCGTGTCTAATTTGAAATGTGGACCACTCGATGCACAATGCTTCCCCACGTCTTCCTGTCCTTGGCGGTCTTTACAGCCTCCGTTATTGGCAGGCCGGTGAGCGTCTTTACCAGATCAGACCAGCGGATAGGTAAGCGTCCGCGTGAACTTCTCCCGTCAACCTGACCATCTACCATCAGCTTCACTAAGTTATCGGGGCCTCTACGAGCGATGTGACCGACTCTGATAGACAAATACAATTACATCGTGTATTGCTGAGCTGTGGGCATTCTTCGGCGAGTTCGACGAGTAATCTCATGTCTCGAGGCAGGGGGCGACATTCACGTTGTAATTTGATGGGCTCCCGTCATCGCTGTGCGCCGGGGGGGCCGTAAGTTTGTGTTTATTTGCGCTCGTAAAAATGATGAGCTTAATCGCAGGATAGGCAGGTACAGGTAAGTATGTCTACAGTTGGCAGCCTCTTGAATAATCCTTTACTGTGTCCGTGGGCCACAGCGGATACTACATCGAGGTCGGCTGCCAGTTGATGCTGATTGAGGAAGATCGACATGTGACATACCGCGAAATTCAGGCAACTTTAGACATTGGCATGAGTCAAATACAAATAATCTTGCATGAACAATTAGGTGTAAAAAAGTTGTTTTCCCGATGGATACCGCATTCGCTCTGTGAAGAGCAAAAAGCGGCTCGCGTTACTTGGTGCGTTAGAACTCTCGAAAGATTCCACGCAGGATCCTCAAATGCTGTATACAACATTGTATCAGGTGACGAATCCTGGATATACGCGTACGAACCCGAAACAAAAAACCAGTCACGAGTTTGGGTGTTCGAAAATGAGTTAAAGCCAACAAAAATTGTTCGTTCACGGAGTGTTGCAAAAAAAATGGTGGCCACGTTTGTCTCCAAAACCGGCCATGTTACGACTATTCCTCTTGAGGGACAAAGAACGGTTAATGCAGAATGGTATGCTAGCATTTGTTTGCCACAGGTCGTTTCTGAACTCCGTAAAGAGAACTGCAACCGCCGCATCATCCTCCATCACGACAATGCGAGTTCTCACACCGCGCACCGAACAAAAGAGTTTTTAGAGCAAGAAAACATAGAATTATTAGACCACCCGCCGTACAGCCCCGACCTAAGCCCTAATGATTTCTATACTTTCCCTAAAATAAAGAATAAATTGCGTGGACAGAGATTTTCATCACCTGAAGAAGCTGTGGACGCCTACAAAACGGCCATTTTGGAGACCCCAACTTCCGAATGGAATGGTTGCTTCAATGATTGGTTCCACCGTATGGAAAAATGTGTCAAATTTCGCGGAGAATACTTCGAAAAGCAATAAATACATTTTTAAATAGTAATGTTGTGTCACTTCGTTAATTCCCGAAATTTTCAGAGCCGCTCTCGTTACACACTACATCACTAAAATAAAATAAAAAATAATTGCGCAATCTGGATACTACGAAAACAAAATTAGGTAAACATTAGCCGCAACTCCGGCTCCGTATCGAGAATTATTGTTGATAGTACGAAATGTAAAGCCCGGGTCAAAGTTCAATTGATAAACTGATCATCTGAACAAAGCAAACAGGAGTGTAGAAACTAAATTGAAGACAAGTACATTATACATAATAACGGCAGTTTCATTTGTCAAGGTTAGCGGCGACATTAACACGCCACTGTCCATGGACTGCACTAAGATCAGCGGCTCTCTTCCTGCGACTATAGGCAAGTAAATAACTAGCAATTAGGTATAGTGAGTACTTCCGTCAACCGGAGGGTCTTTGAAATCGTTGAGTCGATTCGCTGTATTGATATCGACCGTTGCGACTGTGCCGGTACTCAAAACCAATTTTTCTAATGAAATACGTACTCAACAAACGTTCACGATTGACTTCCACGGCGAAGGAATAACATCGTGTAGTAAGAATAAACCCGTAGCCTCTTGTGAGTCCGCACGGGTAGGTACCATCACCCCGCCTATTTCTGTCGTAAAGCAGTAATGCGTTTCGGTTTGAAGTGTGGGGCAGCCATGGTAACTATACTGAGACCTTAGAATTTATATCTCAAGGTGGGTGGCGCATTTACGTTGGAAATGTATATGGGCTCCAGTAACCACTTAACACCAGGTGGGCGCTGAGCTCGTCCAACCATCTAAGCAGTAAAAAAAAAGCAATATTGTACATATTCCGCGTCTTGTAGTTGTTGAGTCCCGTTGAGAAGGGTAGTTGTGTATTTTACGCGACCGAGCTAACACCGTTCCGCTGGTTCGCCGTCCCCTCCCTCGCCGCGCTGCCTCCTTCTTTACCGACTTCACGAAAGAGGAGTTGATGCGTAAACAACAAGAAATAAAACAACAACATTCGACAAGATTCATTAATTTCATACAAAAACACGTTATTACTATAATTAAAGTTACTTTTACGGTTTAACCTCGGGTTTGTTATTGTCACTATTAAATTTCCAATTTTTCGAATTCTTTACAGTTTTCGTGGTCATTGTCAACTGCGTCCGACACGGTCAGTCTGTAAAAGTAATTTTAATTATCTCTAGAACATGTGAAATCCGAAGATAATACGTTATTTCTCTGTTTGGTTCCTGAACTGTAAGAAAATAACTTCGAGATCACGAATTCTTTTCTCATATTCCAACTTCTCTTGGTCGTTGAATACGTATGGTTCGCTGCTCGCGTTGGGATAAATAATGTAGGGCTGTTTATCGGACATAAACCACGCTCCGTGTTTTATCTTGATCGGAGGCCTAGAGATTAACGTTAGGGTTGGGTTAGCTGGAAGACCTTCGATCTTCTTCGCACCGTCCGAAGCGACAACGTACGGTTGATTGTTCGCTCCGATGTAGTACAAGTTGTCATCCCAGTCCAGCGCTATTTTTTCAACGTGCTCAGCTTCGTTGATTTTGACTTTCTTGGTGCCTTCCTCCGTGACCTTGTAGACGACGTGGTCTTCCGTCAGAATGTACAGGTCGTCACTGCGGTTCTCTTTTGCGATCCCGATGACGTTGTCACTCAGATTGCCGTACTTCTCAAGCTTCTCTGTTTCTGTGTCGTAAACGTAGATACCGTCCTTATTGCCCAAATAGGCGCGCGGCTTCGGAAACTCAACAAAGACAGCCATGCCGTCTTCTAAAATTTTCTTCACTTTGCCGTTCTTGTGGGCGTATATACTTTTGTCCACTTTATTGTCATCCCTAAATACATGGCGCACGAAGAACGTTGTGGGGCCAAAATCGAACAATCCGCTGGAGTTGTCGGGATCCGAGCTGCTATTATTTCCGCTGGTGTCGTAGTCCTTTTGCGGCAATGAGTGAGAATCAGCCGTCTTCAGGCAAACCAGTAAGCCCGCCAGGCAAATTAACAGCACCCTCATCTTGGAATCTGCAATGTCAATATAAGAAGTCCTTAGTACTATAGAGGGGAAGGTGGGCGTCACGTCAGTCAGACATCACGCGTGGACCGGAGCGTCCCCCCGGCCCCCGCGTGCGCTCGTTACCCGGGTGACACTTTGGAGAAGATCTCGAGTGTGCGCCACTCAGTGTCAACTAATCAACAATGTTGTTTGACTGAATGTCTGAACTTGAGACGATATAGATGGACTCAGTTTTAGCGTATTATTTGCATCCATCTCAAGCATTGACGAACATCTAAATACAGTAAGAATAAGAACAGTGACTTACCGTTTCGAGCAACAGAGCACGACTGACACTTCTGTATTTGTCCGATCTGTATTTATGAAACATAAAAGATGTTTAGAAAAAACAGCAGATACCCTTGAGGTCAAATCGTATCTGAAGTACATACTATATCGTTCACGAGAGGTGCGCCGCGACTTCGCCCGCGTTCACTTTAATAAAGTACCTATATGACAGGTATAGTATGGGTCAAGTGATTCCATTTATCATGATACAAACTAACCTAGGTGTTAATATTGTATGTGTTAACCCAAGACATTAAGAATATTTGTGTTAAAGTTACCCGTTCTTTAAATCGGCTCAGACGTTTTTACTTGATTGCTATTTGCGTATTATGGTGTGCACTACTCTTACAGTTCAAGCCAACACCATACTGTATGAACACAACAACAACAACAAAAAGCTATCCCAGTGAATTTATTGAGAACATGGTAAAATAATCTCAGGGTTCAAGTTGCCGGTGCGTGTCCAGTTGGTGGAGGGCGGCCGGCCTCGACCTCACCTTCACATTGTGATTTGCTCCCTTCACCGCTGTGTGTCGGGGGGACCGTAAGTTTGTCTGTTTATTTGCGCTCGTAAAAATGATGAGCTTAATCGCAGGATAAGCAGGTACAGGTAAGTATGTCTACAGTCGGCAACCTCTTGAATAAGCCTCTTACCTTTACTGTGTCCGTGGGCCACAGCGGATACTCCCGCGTGGTCGGCTGCCAGTTCGTCTGCGTTAGACAGGAATGAATATTGGCCGAATTGTATTTGAAACAAAATTCGTTATGTAATCCCATGTGTTAGGTGCACACTTCTTCTTCTTGCTTCGGTTTCCTCAATACTGAGGGTCGTGACCGCCTCCTCGCAACAGGAGTTTATTACGGACCATTCCACGCCATTTGCCTCTATCTGCCGTCGAGTGTAGAGCATCGTGAACTGTGGTGTCGAGGGTAGTGCGGATCTGGTCAGTCTAACGTGTCGGGCCTCTACCTCGTGGTCTTCTTCCGTTCACCTTGCCAGTCACCATTAGCTTCTCCAAGCTGCCGTGATCCTTTCTTGCAATGTGGCCTAAGTATTCCAGAACTCTTCGTAGGCAGATGGTAGAAAGCCTCGTCTTTATCTGGAGTTCTTGGAGGATCGACACGTTGGTGCGATTTGCTGTCCACGGAATTTCTAGCATCTTTCGCCAGCACCACATCTCAAATGCATCAATTCGGTCGCGATTGGCTTTCTTCATGGTCCAGGTCTCTGCGCCATATAAGAATATGGAAAACACTACAGTGCGTACAAGATTGCTCTTGGTTTTCAGGGAGATATTTTTATCCTTCCATATCTTATTAAGTTGCGCCATGGGCCCCTTTGCCATTCCAATCCTTCTCCGTATCTCATTTTTGGACGAGCCGTCACAACTAATGTTTGCGCCCAGGTATACAAAGTTGTCAACTAAGTCAAGTCTTTCTGTTAGGTACACATTACATTACTAAAATTAAAAAAAAAAAATTGCGCAGTCTGGATACTACGAAATTTTTTAATTAGGTAAACATTACCCGCGGCTCCGGCTCCGTATCGAGAATTATTGTTGATAGTACGAAATCTAAAGTGCAGGTCAAAGTTTAATTGATAAACTAATCATTTGAACAAACAGGAGTGTAGAAACTAAATTGAAGACAATATACTACAATACAATAACAATATATTACATAATAACGGCAGTTTCATTTGTCAAGGTTAGCGGCGACATTACACGCCCTTGTCCATGGACTGCAGTAAGAGCAGCGGCTCTCTTCCTGAGACTATAGGCAAGTAAATAACTAGCAATCAGGTATAGTGAGTACTTCCGTCAACCGGAGAATCTCTGAAATCGTCGCGACCCAAAGGACAAACATCCGCTGTATTGATATCGACCGTTGCGACTGTGCCGGTACTCAAAACCAACTTTTCTAATGAAATACATGCTCGACACATCTTCACGAATGACTTCTACGATGAATAGCATCGTGTAAAAACCAAACCCGCGTATAATGCTGGTAGAGCGTCTTGTGAACGGGCATAGGTAGATAGTAGTACTAATAGTAGTAGTAGTAGTAGGTAGTATGTAGGTATACATGTAGTAACATCAATTGGCGCTTACCAGTACTGACAGTTAACACAATCAATGTAAAGATATTGGAATTCATGTCGCCTATTCAATAATTTTATTACTTTTTGAAACAACTGTTCGTTCTACATTATGCTCCGTGAGTTCCATGGGAACCCTTCTAAGCATTTATAAGGGATGTCCCTGTCATTTCCGTCCTAGCGCTGTATCTTCCACCCCCGGAAAATGATTCATCATTTGAAAAGGGGCCAGGCCACCACGAGGATCTCTTCTAGAAGTGATTCTGTCACGTTCTATCAAGCTGAACAAATGTGCTCTCTGGGTACTTCTCAAAGCTATGGTATTTACTTTTTCTGAGACCCAAGTTCTAAAGTAGACTTTTAGAAAACCCTCGTGATAGGCAGCGCCCAGGCTGTGTCTCCGGCGTTGTTGGTGTCCACGAGCAACGGCAACCACATACATCGAGTGCTCTACTTTATGTTCATAATAATATGCTCTATATGGTCCAGGTAAACAAGAAATAAGACAACAGTATTCGACAAGAATCATTCATTTCATACAAAAACACGTTATTACTATAATTAAAATTACGTTTACAGCTTAACCTCGTGTTTGTTATTGTCACTATTAAATTCCCAATTTTTCGAATTCTTTACAGTTTTCGTGGTCATGGCCGACTGCGTCCGACACGGTCAGTCTGTAAAAGTAATTTTAATTATCTCTACAACACGCGAAACCCGAAGATAATACATTATTCCCCTGCTTGGTCCCTCACTTGTAAGAATATAGCTTCGACAGCACGATTTCTTTTCTCATATTCCAACTTCTCTTGGTCGTTGAATACGTATGGTTCGCTGGTCGCGTTGGAATAGATGATGTAGGGCTGTTTTTCGGACATAAACCACGCTCCGTGCTCTATCGTGATCGGAGGCCTAGAGATAAACGCTGAGGTTGGTTTAGTTGGAAGACCGCCGATCTTCTTCGCACCATCCGAAGCGACAACATACGGTTGATTGTTCGCTCCGATGTAGTACAAGTTGTCATCCCAGTCCAGCGCTATTTGCTCAGCATGCTCAGCCTCGTTGACCTTGATTTTCTTGGTGCCTTGCTCGATGACCTTGTAGACGACGTGGTCTTCCGTCAGAATGTACAGGTCGTCGGTGCGGTTCTCTTTTGCGATCCCGATGATGCTGTCACTCAGATTGCCGTACTTCTCAAGCTTCTCTGTGTCGCTATCGTAAGCATAGATACCGTCCTTATTGCCCAAATAGGTGAGCGACTTAGGAAACCAATCCGAGACGGCCATGCCGTCTTCTAAAACTTTTTTTATTTTGCCGTTCTTGTGGGCGTAGATGCCCATGGACTCTTTCTTGTCATTCCTATATACGTAACGCACGATGAACGTTGTGATGTTAAAATCAAGGTTTCCGCTGGAGATGTCGGGGTCCAAGCTGCTATTATTCCCACTGGTGTCAGTGTCGTCATCCTTTTGCGGCAATGAGTGAGAATCAGCCGTCTTCAGGCAGACCAGTAAGCCTGCCAGGCAAACTAACAGCCCCCTCATCTTGGATTCTATAATGTCAATAAAAACAGTATTTAGTACTATAGAGGGGAAGGTGAGCGTCTTGTCAGTCAGACATCACGCGGGGACCGGAGCGTCGTTACCCGGGTGACACTTGGGAGAAGATCTCGAGTGTGCGCCACTCAGTGTCAACTAATCGACAATGTTATTTGACTGTATCTCTGAACTTGAGACAATCTGGAGTCCTACCCAGCTATTCACAGACGTTAATGTTAAAAATTCATTTCAAACCCTCTACTTTGATACCGTTGGTGGTTAAGACTTTGACCTCATGCCTCAAGGCAGCTTTCCCGCTGTGGTTATGGGCTCAGTTTTCACTTATTATTTATATCCATCTCAAGCATTGACGAACATCTAAATACAGTAAGAATAAGAACAGTGACTTACCGTTTCGAGCAACAGAGCACGACTGACACTTCTGTATTTGTCCGATCTGTATTTATAACCCATAAAAGATGTTTAGAAAAAACAATTGATACCCTTGAGGTCAAATCGTACTTGAAGTACATACTATAACATTCACGAGACGTGCGCCGCGACTTCGCCCGCGTGAATTTGTAATTCTTCTGAATGAATGCAATTTCCGCGAAGAGCATTGCTTGTGATATTTTCTAGTGTATGAACTAACAGTCCGTGTGGTCCGTTGTCCGTGTGGTGACGGAGTAAGAATACAATGTGTCCCTATCCCAGAGAGTGGTAAGAACCAATTAAGGAAATATGTACAAGACGTCAGTGCAAGAGAGGGAAA
The DNA here is from genome assembly GCF_003987935.1 of Bombyx mandarina. The sequence goes on from NW_021011623.1 coordinate 629,891, forward strand.
ACTCGAAATTAAACCCTGTACCAACCCGTCTATCCAGCGTGGTACAGTAGGCTAAATACCTCCATCGAAAGTAACAGAGGGACCGGGCCTCTAGGCCTACCGGCCCCGCTATTCCTGGCTACGGTAGCGACCACGGTAACGGCGGGGTAGGGGGTGCTAAGAATCCCCGGCAGAGACCCGGATACCACCCCCGAAAACGACGACCACTGGCCCTGGTTACACAAAGCGTGCGCACTCTGAGACTGGACGAGAAGTTCGTCGAGCTGGAAGAAGAGACGGACAAACTGCGCTGGGACGTTATTGGTTTATCGGAAATCCGAAAACAGGGAGAGGCTGGAGTATCAATGTCAAATTGGAAATATTCCGTCTGATGAACCTCGCTCTGGCCGCCGAATGCACATATTCAAAACCGTGAGGGCTTTCCACTCGATTTGTCGAATCGCTTTGAAGGGCTAGACAGCAAAGCGTCAGTGGAAGATATCAACAGAAGGATGGTGGAAACTGTCCATACGGTAGAACCTAGATATTGTAAAACCCACCGCAAAAATGGACCTCAAACAGCTCAAGAACAACAAGGCACCGGGCGAGGATGAAATTTGAAACCGGGCGGAACGCCCGTGCTGAAAGTCCTTCAGAAGCTATTTAATTCCTCCTTGATCAAAGGGAAAACGCTAGAGGCATGAAACAGGGGTGTTGTGGTTTTATTTTTCAAAAAAGGCGACTAAGCCTTATTGAACAACTACAGGCCCAAAACACTGCTGAGCCCTGTCTATAAACTATTCTCGAGAGTCATCACGAACCGTCTCGAACGCAGGCTTGATGACTTTAAGCCTATCGAACAAGCCGGTTTCCGCAAAGGGTTTAGCACCATAGACCACTTTCATACGCTGCGGCAGATTATACAAAAGACCGAAGAGTATAATCGGCCACTATGCTTGGCGCTTGTGGATTATGAAAAGGGCTTTGATTCCATCGGAGCTTGGGCAGTCCTTAGATCCGGCGATGCCGTATTGACTATCAGTATGTCGAGGTGCATACCGAGGTGTATATGTGTAGGAAGTACTTGTATAATACCACCACCATGACATCAATATAAACAGCGAAAATATTACACACCTTCGATTCGATGACGATACAGCGGTCATGGCTGAATCGCTCGAAGCTTTGGGGCAGACCTCAATAGAGTTTCCCAACGAGTAGGCCTTAAAATGATATGGATAAAACGAAAATCATGTTCAATGTCCATGTTAAGCCCACTGCAAGTATTGGCAAGCACAGTCTGGGACTGCCACCACCAGATGGATCGACGACCTAGTGAGAATCGCTGGGTCACGTTGGATGCTGGTGGCAACGGACCGGCTGCACTGGATATCAGTTGGAGAGGCCTATGTTCAGCAGTGGACAGTGGACAACTGAGATTTTTTAAGTGAAACTTCTTTAGAATCGTTGAGATGTGATTTCTAATTCTATAAAACGAAATGAAACGAAACGAAAAAATAAGTGTGCCCCGATTGGCTTGTCGAAGCGGCTCCGAGCGGCGCCGACAAATCACGAAGCGCTCCATACGGTCTCGCCTTCCGTCTAGTTCAGTGTGTTTTTGACGTCCGTGCACGCTGTCGTGGCTCTCGGAGCGCCCTGAGATACTTTTATTTCTATTTAGTTTGTTATCAACAGATGTCGCTGCACGTAAATTCAACAATTCCTGAATCGCGGTGACAAGATGTAACACAGTTGATAGTCGTCCTCGTAATTCTCTTGCTATATCATACTTCCTGGCGCAGGAATACCATAATCATCCAGGCGGTTCCCTCATAGTGAAGCTGCTCCACTGCACTACGGAGTGGTTGACCTTTGCGATTATTTTTATTTTTTATAAGTTTCACCTTCTACCGTATGTAGACACTCACACACCCACACTTTTTTTTTTTTTTTTATTGCTTTGATGGGTGGACGAGCTCACGGCCCACCTGGTTTTAAGCCGTTACCGGAGCCCATAGACATCTACAACGTAAATGCTGCCACCTATCTTGAGATACAAGTTCTAAGATCTCAATATAGTTACAACGGCTGCCCCACCCTTCAAACCGAAGCGCGTTACTGCTTCGCGGCAAAAATAGGTAAGGTGATGGTACCTACCCGTGCGGACTCACAAGAGGTCCTACCACCAGTAATTACGCAAATTATAATTTTACGGGTTTATTTTTACTACACGATGTTATTCCTTCACCGTGGAAGTCAATCTTTTTTTTTTTTCCTAGTAGATAATAGGCCCAGTATAGGCCGGATACAAAGTAACCTAAGTTTTAATGTATGTTATTCCAAGTCATAAGCTATCTTTGTGTTAAATTTCATCCGTTCAATAAAAATAATCTCAGGTGTCCAGTTGCAGGACGGCGGCCTCTCAAACCTCATCTGTACTTACATATTATGTATACTGTTACGCCGGTAAGAGTAACGCCATCTGTCGTCGATTGGCAGAAACGAGTTAATGTATGTTAATCAAACTCATAAGCTATCTTTGTGTTAAACTTCATCCGTTCATTAAAATAATCTCAGGGGCACAGTTGCAGGACGGCGGTCTCTCAAACCTCATCTGTACTTACATATTATGTATACTATTACGCCGGTAAGAGTAACGCCATCTGTCGTCGATTGGCAGAAACGAGTTAATGTATGTTAATCAAACTCATAAGCTATCTTTGTGTTAAATTTCATCCGTTCAATAAAAATAATCTCAGGGGTCCAGTTGCAGGAGAGCGGCCTCTCAAACCTCATCTGTACTTACATATCTATATACTGTTACGCCGGTAAGAGTAACGCCATCTGTTGTCGATTGGCAGAAACGAGTTAATGTATGTTAATCAAACTCATAAGCTATCTTTGTGTTAAACTTCATCCGTCCATCAAAACCTCTCAGTGGTCCGATTGCCGATGCGTGTTAAGTGGCGGAGGGCGGCCGGCCGCGACCTCTCGTACCTCACATACATATAATATACTAATATATTTACTAGTGCTCACTGGCTCACTGACTGATTCTTCAACTCAGAGCCCCAGTCGCTGGGTCACAAGCGTGAAATTATGACCGGTGAGGTATTGTTTCAGACGCTTTTGTTATCTGTTCCTTACCAGTTGCCAGCAGGGTTCGTCCCCACCATAAGCGTTAAGCCGTTGCCTAGAGCCCTACATCCAGATACAAGACATAAGTGTGTATATCCTTCTACAAAGAAGATAACAAAATAGCCGCAGCCGGCACCCCGGGGCGGGCTTTGCCCTTGTCGGCCCCGACAATAATTCATTATCAATGATTTGGAATTCGGTTTACGATGTCTTATCATCATGATGCCCTCTGACCTTACTCAAGTGTAACCAAAACAATATCCGTTTCTAAAACTGTTTGACTTGTTCATGTACTGATTTGTTCACATTCTTTAATCAACGCAAGCGACTTCTGTTAATAATAGCGGTTAAAGTATGAAATTGCCGTTTTATTGTAATGGGTACTTCGAATTTACATAGAACGTTCATGGTTAGAGATTTTTGAAGTACCTATGAGGTTCTTCTTTTAAAAAATGTGCAACATTTCGTTAAATTAATTTGAGTTTTGTTTAAGAGCGCAGCGGTGTCTTTTAAAACGTTCAAAAATTCATCCATAGTACCGTCCAACCAGAAAACGGAATAAAATTGTAATATTTATAAATTATTTATAAGTAATTTATCTTTAAAGCGTAAGAAAGGTAAGGCGTAAAGAAAAACTGCGTGTGGTTTCAACGACATTTATTGAGCGACTTACTTAAGTTTTGATAAGTAAAAACGATCGTAATTAGCAAAGAGTATATATCCACTACGTTTTTACCTTGACCTTGCGCCAGGCTGATAATTAGTAACAACAATAAGCCTTGGAAATTATCGGTCTGTTCACCATCACGCAGAAGGAGGAGGTGGAATGGGAAAGGGAGAGCTCTTCTTCCCTCTCGGCGCCGTGCCACCGCTACTAAGCCGGGGGCCGGAGGATGGCGATTGTCCAGCTCTGGCCCCTATGAGGAGGCAGCCTACTCCTGGTGATGGTCACGAGGCGACCTAAGGGGGTTGAGGCTGCGCCGCACGCTATCGTCACTCTAGCGCTCTGGCACCAGGAGGACGGGACGACACATCGGCGGCTGCGGACTGCGATGCGGTCCGCACTGTCGTCCTCGCTGTCGTTGCCGAACCTACTGTGGAAGAGCAACCCGGTCGGTGGTGTATCGCGTTCCGACCTGTCAGGCTGGTTCTGGCCCAGCAGGGTATCCCGGACACCCGCGGCATCGCGCGGAGACCGACGTCATTGGTAGTCGACTATCGCCTCGACGATCCGTCGGTCGGGCGTCCTCGGGGTGGCGCGCATGTCTGATTGTAGTGTTGACCGCGGGAACCCTCCTTCTCTGACCGGGTTCTGACCACGGACGGAGATCGGACGTCGGGTGTAAGAGTGCAGGGGCGCTTAGTGCAGGCGTTCCACAAGGTTCGGTGCTCTTCTCCACACTTTTCATCCTGTATATCAATGATATGCTGTCTATTGATAGCATGCATTGCCATGCGGATGGCAGCACGGGGGATGCGCGATATATCGGCCATCAGAGTGGTGAACTCTTTGAAGACACAAGTTTGCGCGTTCACTGCAAAGAAGGACCCCTTTGTCATGGCGCCACAATTCCAAGGAGTATCCCTGCAACCTTCCGAGAGAATCAAGATACTACGACATTTCGAGCGGTGTCCAACTTCAGAGTAATTTCTACTACTACTACTACTAATACTACTACTCCATACAGAAGCTCTTTTGCCACATACCATTCGCCTTTGGATGAAGCTCCCCTCCACGGCGTTTCCCGAGCACTAGGACATGTCCTTCTTCAAACGAGGCTTGTAAAGAGTACTTAACGGTAGACAGCGGCTTGGCGCTACTTCTAGCATTTCTGAAGTCCATGGGCGACGGTAAACACCCACCATCAGGTGGGCCGTAAGCTCGTCTGCCTACAAGGGCAATAAAAAAATTGTTCCGTGTGTTCTGTTGGGACTCTTCTAACACTTGGAGGGGATGACTCTGTCACTTCCGTCCTAGCGCTGTATCTAGGCCTAGGAAAATGGTTCATCATTTGAAAAGGAGCGCACCACGACGATCTCTTCTAGAAGTAATTCTGTCACGTTTTATCAAGCTGAGCAAATGCGCTCTCTAAGTACTTCTTCAGAGCTATAGGATTTACTTTTTCTAATGTGATCCCAGGTCTAAAGTAGACTTTTATTGGACCCTCGTGGTTTTTTTTATTGCCCTTGTAAGCAGACAAGCATATGGCCCATCTGATGTTGAGCAGTTACCGTCGCCCATGGATTTCAGCAATGCTAGGGGCAGAGTTAAGCCGCAGGCTACCGCTGGTGGGCAGCGCCCAGGCTGTTTCCCCGACGTTGTTGGTGTCGGTGTTGTTAATCACGAACAATGGCAACCACATACATCGGATGCTCTACTTTATGCTCGTAACAATATGCTCTATATGGTCCGCTGGAGTCATGGTCCAGACGGCTGGCTGATCCTTCGGCTGGTCGTAGGACCGTCGAGGCGATTCGCCCGGTCCTTGTGGATTGGGTGAATCGTGACAGAGGACGCCTCACTCTCCGGCTCACGCAGGTGCTCACTGGGCATGGTTGCTTCGGTGAGTTCCTGCAGCGGATCAGAGCCGAGCCGACGGCAGAGTGCCACCATTGTGATTGCGACTTGGACACGGCAGAGCATACGCTCGTCGCCTGCCCCGCATGGGAGGGGTGGCGCCGTGTCCTCGTCGCAAAAGTAGGAAACGACTTGTCGTTGCCGAGTGTTGTGGCATCGATGCTCGGCGACGACGAGTCGTGGAAGGCGATGCTTGACTTCTGCGAGTGCACCATCTCGCAGAAGGAGGCGGCGGGGCGCGTGAGAGACGCACAATCCCGCCGCCGTCGAGCGGGGGCCAGGGAGGCGGATATCGTCCAAGCCCTGGCCCTCTAAGTGTTTCGGGTCCCCCCTCACATGTCGGTCTGAGGACCGGCGAGGGGGGCCTAAGAAGACGACGTGCAAGCTGCTCTGCACGCGTTTTACGCAAGAGCATCCGAGTGATGGAAGGCCGGCTATCCTCGACCCACGCTGGTTCTGGTCCAGCGAGGTATTCCGTAGGATAGCTCACTCTAACCGGCGCCATCTAGGCGGGCTTCGGATAGCCTGCCGACCGAGAGGACTGGTGGTCGTGGCGCCGACGACCGCCGGTCCGGCGTCCCGAGGGGGAGGGTGATGGGAGAGATGTGCTCCGCACTAAACGCTTCACTTTTCCCCCTTTGCCTCTTCATGAGTTCTGTCTCATGCGAGGTTTGGACGTTGGTTGTTGCGCGACAGAAGGTTTTAGTCAGTTCGACTCTGACATGCTCCGCCCTCTATCCCCAGTGGAGGGCGGAAGTCCGGCGATTTTCTCCTGACAAAAAAAAAAAAAAAAAAATTGGTCCAGATAAACAAGAAATAAAACAACAACATTCCACAAGATTCGTTCATTTCAATCAAAAATACGTTAATTCTATAATTAAAATTACTTTTACAGCTTAACCTCGGGCTGACTGCGTCCGACACGGTCAGTCTGTAAAAGTCATTTTAATTATCTCCATAACACGTGAAATCAGAACATAATACTTTATTTCTCTGTTTGATTCCTCATCTGTAAGAAAATAACTTGAAGATCACGATTTCTTTTCTCATATTCCAACTTCTCTTGGTCGCTGAACACGAATGGTTCGCTGGTCGCGTTGGGATAGATGACGTATGGCTGTTGTCCGGACATAAACCACGCTCCGTGCTCTATCTTGATCGGAGCCCTAGAGATTACCGCTGAGGTTGAGTAAGCTGGAAGACCTTCGATCTTCTTCGCACCGTCCGAAGCGACAACATACGGTTGATTGTTCGCTCCGATGTAGTACAAGTTGTCATCCCAGTCCAGCGCTATTTGCTCAGCATGCTCAGCCTCGTTGACCTTGATCTTCTTGGTCCCTTCCTCGATGACCTTGTAGACGACGTGGTCTTCCGTGAGAATGTACAGGTCGTCGGTGCGGTTCTCTTTTACGATCCCGATGATGCTGTCACTCAGATTGCCGTACTTCTCAAGCTTCTCTGTTTCACTGTCGTAAACGTAGATACCGTCTTTATGGGCCAAATAGGCGCGCGACTTCGAAGGCCAAACAGAGACGGCCCTGCCGCCTTCCAATATTTTCTTCACTTTGCCGTTCTTGTGGGCGTATATACCCTTGTACTCTTTCTTGTCAACCGTAGTTACGTAACGCACAATGAATGTTGTGGTGTCGGGGACCGAGCTGCTATTATTTCCGCTGGTGTCATTCAGTGGATTGGTAATGTAATGTTTGCTGGAATCAGTTTCGTAATCCTTTTGCGGCAAAGAGTGAGAATCAGCCGTCTTCAGGCAGACTAGTAAGCTTGCCAGGCAAACTAACAGCACCCTCATCTTGGAATCTATAAGGTCAATAAAAAGAGTCTTTAGTACTATAGAGGGGAAGGTGAGCGTCACGTCAGTCATCACGCGGGGACCGGAGCGTCCCCTGGTTCCTGTGCGCCACTCAGTGGCAGCTAATTGAAAATATTATTTGACTGCATCTCTGAACTTGACACGAACTGGAGTCCTACCTAGTTGTTTGCGGACGTTAATGTTAAAATTTCATTTAAAACCTCTGTCAAGGCAGTTTTCCCGCTGTAGTCATGGGCTCAGTTTTCGCGTATTCTTTGCATCCACCTCAAGCATTGACGAAGATCTAAATACAATGAGAATAAGAACAATGACTTACCGTTTTGAGCAACAGAGCACGACTAAAACTTCTGTATTTGTCCGATCAGTATTTAAGAATCATAAAAGATGTTTAGAAAAACAAGAGATACCCTTGAGGTCAAGTACATGTATCATTCACGAGACGTGCGCCGCGACTTCGCCCACTTTGATTTTAATAAAGTACCTAGATAACAGGCTCAGTATGGGCCGAGTGATTCCATTTATCATGATACAAAGTAACCTAACTGTTAATGTGTGTTAATCCAAGTCATAAGCAATTTTTGTGTTCAATTTTATCCATTCATTAAATCATCTCAGGGGTCCAGTTGCTGAAGGGTGGCCAGCCGCGACCTCTAACATCTCAACTGTACCTACATATACTTATACTATTTACTCGTCCTCAGTGACTCACTGATTGATTCCTCAACTCAGAGCCCCAGCCAATGAGTCATAAGCTTAAAATGTTTGTTTGAGACGTTTTTGTCACCTCTTCCTTACCAGTTGCGAGCAGGGTTCGTCCCTACCACAAATATGAAGCCGCTGTCTAGAGCTCTACAGCCCGGTAAAAGGCACCAGTGTAATAGTTTCCTCAGCTTGAATTGAGTCCGGTATACCCCACCGCCATGACATAATATATATTTGAACGCCGCGGAGGAGCTATGGGACAAACTGGAAAGATTACAAAATCTATGCATACGCTTTATTTTTGGTTTACGTAAATATGATCATGTCTCGCAGTACAGATCACAACTTAACTGGACGTCCATCCGGCGTCGACGGATCCGACGTCGCCGTGATGTACATGTTTTATGCATGCTGTTCAACATCCTCAATAACCCAGCTGTTCCCCAGTACCTACGTGAGCGCTTCGAGTACCAAATTCCCCGTAGTGTACCCTGTTGTACTAGTAGATCCCTTCTCCTTGGTTTTCCCTCTCAATCCTCTAACCGCTACGGCGGTTCGTTCACTGTGCACTCTGTGTGTGTGTCTGTGGAACTCAGTTCCGCACTCAATTTTTTTTTTTATGATTGAAAGATGGCCCGAAGGCCTTTCCATTTTCACCAGGACAAGTGGGCGAGCAAATGCTTAGCCAGGAGGGGTGGGATTTGCTAACAACTGCTCGAGCGCCTCCAAAGGAGACCTAACAACTCAAGAGCAATTGCTTCGCGAATGAATCTACTACCGGATCGGAATCGCGACCCCCTGAGAAGATCCCCCAGGAAGGATACAAACAGTAGATGTGAAAGGAAATAGATCTTCAGGCACCACGTTGAAAATGGGTGTACCTCAGGGTTCCATTTTGGGTCCTTTTTTATTTCTAATATATATAAACGATTTGCCTAGTTTTATTGAGTCCCGACACGAGGTCGTATTATTCGCAGATGATACATCTTTATTATTTAAAATTAAACGACAATTACAAGTCTATGACGAAGTGAATGATGCGATTTCGTNTTTTTGTCACCTCTTCCTTACCAGTTGCGAGCAGGGTTCGTCCCTACCACAAATATGAAGCCGCTGTCTAGAGCTCTACAGCCCGGTAAAAGGCACCAGTGTAATAGTTTCCTCAGCTTGAATTTAGTCCGGTATACCCCAGCGCCATGACATAATATATATTTGAACGCCGCGGAGGAGCTATGGGACAAACTGGAAAGATTACAAAATCTATGCATACGCTTTATTTTTGGTTTACGTAAATATGATCATGTCTCGCAGTACAGATCACAACTTAACTGGACGTCCATCCGGCGTCGACGGATCCGACGTCGCCGTGATGTACATGTTTTATGCATGCTGTTCAACATCCTCAATAACCCAGCTGTTCCCCAGTACCTACGTGAGCGCTTCGAGTACCAAATTCCCCGTGGTGTACCCTTTTGTACTAGTAGATCCCTTCTCCTTAGTTTTCCCTCTCAATCCTCTAACCGCTACGGCGGTTCGTTCACTGTGCACTCTGTGTGTGCGTCTGTGGAACTCAGTTCCGCACTCAATTTTTTTTTTATGATTGAAAGATTTCCCGAAGGCCTTTCCAGTTTCACCAGGACAAGTGGGCGAGCAAGTGCTTAGCCAGGAGGGGTGGGATTTGCTAACAACTGCTCGAGCGCCTCCGAAGGAGACCTAACAACTCAAGAGCAATTGCTTCGCGAATGAATCTACTACCGGATCGGAATCGCGACCCCCTGAGAAGATCCGGCCAGAAACTCAGCAGGCTGATGTTTGGGTGGATTGGATGATGGGTCTTTGTCGAGTTCGACGAGTACGGTTACCGGGGTCCCTAAGCCTGCTCCTGGTGTTAGAGCTGAAGGCGTCTAATGCAAAGATTATTGGATCTGATGGATCCGTCAGGACGTGTCTAGTGCGTCGACGGTGACTGGCTCCTGCATGATCAGGATTCGGGGAGTAATCAGCGGCGGCAACGATAAGGCGATTATCATGACGCATAGCCTTATCGAAGTACTGTTCCGACGCTGACTTCATGTATTTCCGGATTGATTCGAGGCCCAGGTTGTCGTGTAGGTTGACGTTCCTCACGAACCATGGAGCCCCGACGGCTAACCTGCAAAAGCGGGATTGTAGGGGTTGAAGGTGTCTATGTGTGTGCGGGCCGTGTGAGCGAACACCACACTCACGTAAGTCATGGCAGGGCTCCGCACTCAATCCGTGCAAGCCCCTCACTTGAAGTATTCAAGAAGGCATTAAATGAGCTCTATCTATCGATTTAGTATTACTTATATGTATTTATTTTATGTTTTTCATTATATATGTACGTGTATGTATATGTTTATGTTTTTATGTGTGTAATTGTGTATGTATATAGTCTTATATATTATAATATATTAGTGTTTATATTTATTATTGTTACTATTATTGTTATTGTGTACTGTATCAATAAGTAAATTGATTAGATTGTACTTTTCTACCCACCTATGTAAAGCTCACCCTCTTTAAAAACGGTTAGCTGGTAGATAACTCAATTGTTGAGTTAAGCTCGCCATTTTATAAATTTTCACAATTATTATATTTTATTAGCTGTGTGTACAATAAAGATTATTATATCCGTCCACAAACAAGATATCAAAATAGCCGCGGCCGGCACCCCGGACTCCCTCTGACACTGAGTTACACAAGGCGGGCTGTGTCCTTGTCGGGCTCCGACATTAATTCATTAAGGGTCGATTCGACCAAACAAGAGTAAATCTTATTCTTAGAATAACTCGTCAGTTAATCGAGAGTAAATCAATTTTACGTTTTACCAACTACAATTCTAAGAATAGTGGGCCTATTCGGGAATTGTTACTATACCGCCGTTTCGCACGGAATAACGGAGCTATTCCTAGAATAAAGTAATGGCGTCTGTCAGTCCAACATCTGATTTCTGTCATTTCATAAATATTTATTCTGTTTTAATTTCAAGTCAACGCAATGCACTAAATGATTATTAATAGTCTGAATGCAACGTTTAAACGAAAAAAGATAAAACCACACGACAAAACTTGACAATTCCCTCAAACAAACAAGAAATAAAAATAATACGTTTGACAGCTGGATATCTTACACAACAGCTACTTTTTCACACTAAAATACGGCAAAATCGAGTTGACGATTTGTATGCTCTTACACTATGCCGTTGAACAACAACATTTATTTGCCGGATTTTATTTTTGTTCACCATTCACTCTGCTATTCGCGTATTGTTATTCCTAGCGCAAGTATACGTGGAAAAACGACTATGAATTTACTCGAGATTAAAATCATGGAATAGGTTATTCCTCGTATAGTTACTCGAGTTTAAATTTAAGTTTGGTCGAATCCGCCCTAAATCAATCATTTGGAATTCGGTCTACTGTCTCTTATCGTCATGATGACACTCTGACCTTACTCGAATGTAACCGAATCAATGTCTGATTCTAAAACTGTTTGACTTGTTCATGTACTACTTACTGATTTGTTCACACTCGTTAAAGTAAGCGAGCGACATCTGTGAATACTGTTTTGTAACAAATAAAAAATATATAAAAAAATTATTAAATAAAAAAAATTAAAAAACAATATATTAATATTATAATAGTTAATTATAATAATATGTACTTGGATTTTGTTAATAACGTAAACCGTGGATACGCAATTATAATTTTTATATACCATAACCCGGAATCAATGGAACAAAATGTCAACAGTAACTTAACAATTGTTTGTTCTACATTATGTTCCGTGTGTTTCGTGGAGACTCGTCTAACAGTTGTAGGGAATGATCCTGTCATTTCCATCCTAGTACTGTACCTTCCGCTCTAGGAAAAAAAATCATCATTTGAAAAGTGGCGCACCACGAGGATCTCTTCTAGAAGTGATTCTGTCATGTTCTATCAAGCTGAGCAAATGCGCTCTCTATGTATTTCTTCCAAACGCCAAGGGACTCTTGGGTTGGGGCCTCGCGGTAAGCTGAGTGTTTTTAAAAAGTTCCGGAGCAGACCCCCGGGCACGCATCAATTGTGGAGTCCACCAAGAACGACCCATTCGTGGAATTCTTCCGCCTAATGTATTCAAAAATACCGGCAGAATTTTCAGTATTTAAGGCCCATCACGCCATGAATTACCCTGCCCTGTCACGCCCTTCGCTCTCGCGTCATTCACTTCACCCGTCTGTATGTCACACGCGCTCTCCTCCTTGTCCTTGTCATCCAACTCGGACATGGTGATCCCTTGTTCAAAATGGAAAGAGGCGCGCCACGCAGTCTCGAGCTCCCGCGGCCACCAAAATTAGTAATGGCGCGAACGCGTCGTGCCCCGTGCCCCCACTATGTCGCTCCCTCTCCCCGTGGTACACCGTTGCCGCGTCTGGTGGTATCTACAAAAAAACAGCCCCCTTCCCCGGTAATCCTTCAAGAGAAGGCAGCTTGGGACCGAGTATCGCTGACCTTTAAGGCCAAAAAATAAACATTACCAGCGCCCGTAGTCTCGCGAACAGTATCCTAAATCAAGGTGACGGTCAAATTGACCATATTTTGATTGACCGTAGACACTACTTAATCCTCCTGGACGTTAGGAGCCACAGAAGTGCCAACATAGATTCGGACCACTATTGCCGCGGTCATAGGCGAAGACCTCTCGCTGCCGCGCGTCGTGGCTACGATGCTCGGCAGCGACAAGTCCTGGAAGGCGATGCTCGACTTCTGCGAGTCCACCATCTCGCAGAAGGAGGCGGCGAAACGAGAGAGGGAGAGCTCTTCCCTTTCCGCACCGATTAGTCGCCGTCGAGCCGGGGGCCAGAGACGGGAATACGCCCGTACGTCCCGGCCAACGGAAGGCCGGGAAAAGAAGGAATTTAAACCAAGAACCTCAGCCTGTAGAAATAAAGACGGTCAACTGGTTAATGACAGAACAGAAGTCATTAAAAGGTGGGCAGAACACTTCCAAGAGCTATTAAACAAACCTTCATCAGTTGCTACTCATATCGATGAAGTCGAAGCTCCACTTAATCATCAGTAGCAAGAAGTGTCCCAACCGTCTCTGGAAGACACCAGAGCTGCCAGCCAAAAACTCAAAAACAATAAAGCTCCAGGGAACGACAGCATTCAGGGGGAACTGCTGAAATACGCTGGGTCCCAGTTTGAAGAGGAATTCCATAAACTAGTACTGCAGATATGGAATTCTGAAGTTATTCCTGAGGAATGGAACACAGCGGTTATTAAATTTATCCTCTCCACAAAAAGGGCGATGTTCTCGACTGTCAGAACTATCGAGGTATTTCACTCCTCAATACAGCAAATAAGATATTTGCGAACGTTCTCTTTGGCAAGTTAAAACCTTTCGTGGAGCCTAGACTAGGAGAATATCTTTGTGGTTTTCGACCTAGCAGATCAACCATCGACCAAATCTTCTCCCTACGACAGATACCGTACCTACACGTATCACTTTTTTATTGATTTTAAAGCTGCCTACGACAACATACGCCGTGATTTCCTATACCAGGCTATCTATGAGATTGGCGTACCACCGAAGCTTATATCTTTAACAAGGATGACACTGGTTGCATCGCAAAGCATTGTTAAGATTCAAACAGACCTATCGGATCCTTTTAGAACCCATGATGGACTAAGGCAGGGTGATGCCCTCTCCTGCCTTCTTTTCAATGTTGCAGCGATAAGTGTATCCGGGACTCAGCAATATAGACGACGGGTAATATTTATTACAAATCCGCTCAAGTTCTGCGATATGCGGATGGTATTGATGTCATTGGCAGATCATCTCTCGCAGTAGAGTGCTTACCTTGCTCTCGAAGCCTCGTCTCTGGAAGCCGGTCTCCAAGTGAACGCAGACAAAACTAAATTCCTGAGGGTGTCGAGGGACACACGTGAGGACACAGCGCATAAAATTGTTGGCCAGAATACTTTTGGATCTGTGAATGAATTTGTATATCTTGGTTCTCTGATAATGAATAATAAGGACTTAACAGCAGAAATAGTTAAGAGAATACTGTCAGCGAATAAATGCTACTTCGGCCTGCTTAAATAAAATAATATAAATGAAATGAAATAAATAAAAAAAATAAAAAAATGGGTCTCCTTTATAGGCGCTGGGGCAGTTCTTAGCAAATCCCACCCCTCCTGGCTGAGCCTTTGCTCGCCTACCTGTCCTGGTGAAACAGGAAAGACCTTCCCTCATTCATAAAAAAACTATCGTGTTATAGACCCGTAAAACTAATTATGGAATATCATGTCGCCTATTCAATAAGATTATTACTTTTTGAAACAATTGTTCGTTGTACATTATGTTTCGAGTAATTGAGATAAATAAGAAATAAAACAACAACATTCCACAACAATCATTCATTTCAATCAAAACACGCTATTTCTATAATTAAAATTACTTTTACAGGTTAAACTCGTGTTTGTGATTGTTATTATTAAATTCCCAATTCTTCGAATCCTTTACAGTTTTCGTGCATGTCTGACACGGTTAGTCTGTAAAAGTCATTTTAATTATCTCTACAACACGCAAAATCCGAAGATAATACGTTATTCCGCTGGTTGGTTATCCAACTGTGAGAAAATAACATCGAGATCACGAATTCTTTTCTCATATTCCAACTTCTCTTGGTCGTTGAATACGTATGGTTCGCTGGTCGCGTTGGGATAAATGATGTAGGGCTGTTTTTCGCACATAAACCACGCTCCGTGCTCTATCGTGATCGGAGGCTTAGAGATAAACGCTGAGGTTGGATTAGATGGAAGACCTTCGATCTTCTTCGCACCGCCCGAAGCGACAACATACGGTTGATTGTTCGCTCCGATGTAGTACAAGTTGTCACCCCAGTCCAGCGCTATTTTCTCAGCATGCTCAGCCTCGTTGACCTTGATCTTCTTGGTGCCTTCCTCCGTGACCTTGTAGACGACGTGGTCTTCCGTCAGAATGTACAGGTCGTTGGTGCGGTTCTCTTTCGCGATCCCAATGATGCTGTCACTCAGATTGCCGTATTTCTCAAGCTTCTCTGTTTCTGTGTCGTAAACGAAGATACCGTCCTTATTGCTCATATAGGTGCGCGAGTTCGGAGACCAATCCGAGATCGCCATGCCGTCTTTTAAAATTTTTTTCACTTTGCCGTTCTTGTGGGCGTATATACCCTTGTACTCTTTCTTGTCACCCGTAGTTATGTAACGTAGGATGAATGTTGTGGTGTTAGAATCAAGGTTTCCGCTGGAGTTTTCGGGGACCGATGTGCTATTATTTCCGCTGGTGTCATTAAGTGGATCGGTAATGTCATGTTTGCTGGAGTCAGTGTCGTAATCCTTTTGCGGCAATGAGTGAGAATCAGCCGTCTGCAGGCAGACCAGTAAGCCTGCCAGGCAAACTAACAGCACCCTCATCTTGGAATCTATAATGTCAATAAAAACAGTCTTTAGTACTATAGAGGGGAAGGTGAGCGTCACGTCAGTCAGACATCACGCGGGGACCGGAGCGTGGTTACCCGGGCGACACTTTGGAGAAGATCTCGAGTGTGCGCCACTCAGTGTCAACTAATCAACATTGTTGTTTGACTGAATCTCTGAACTTGGCACGAACTGGAATCCTATTAAGTTTTTCACGGACGTTAATGTGAAAATTTAATTTAAAACCCTCTACTATAATGCCGTTGGTAGTTATGACTTCGACCTCATGTCTCAAGGCAGGCTTCCTGCTGTGATCATGGGCTCAGTTTTCGAGCACTATTTGCATCCATCTCAAGCATTAACGAACATCTAAATATAGTAAGAATAAGAACAATCACTTACCGATTCGAGCAACAGAGCACGACTGAGACTTCTGTATTTGTCCGATCTGTATTTAAGAAACATAAAAGATGCTTAGAAAAAACAGCAGATACCCTTGAGGTCAAGTACATGTATCATTCACGAGACGTGCGCCGCGACTTCGTCCGCATGCATTTTAACAAAGTACCTGGATAATAGTCCCAATATTGGCCGAGTGACTCCATTTATCATGATACAAAGTAGCCTAGTATTCTATTAATATGTATGTGTTAATCAAAGTCATTGAGTATATTTGTGTTCAATTTTATCCGTTCATTAAATTCGTTCAGACATTTTTACTTGATTGATATTTGCGAATTATCGTGTGCACTATTGTTAAAAAAACTATCTCAGTGAATTTACTGACTACATACAAGCGGCTGCATAAGTACATGGACACCTTACAGCCTATGTTTGCTTGAACGCGACGATAATTATGTTGTTAAGGTACTGGCCAAAAATGAACTAGATAGCGCCCTTAAACAGCTTAATGATTTCGATAAAGGACAATGCCCATTTTCTATGGACGTTTGGGTCCTTAAAAAAGTTGTCGTGTGATGATGGTTTTAACTTAATTTGATAGACAAAGAAATATCGTTTCATATTCAGAAAACGATTTTTATATTCTCACCCAGGTTTAAGAGAAATCTGTTTTTTTCTGCAGCTAAAATTAAGTTGTTAATTGTTTTCTTCGAAATCAATAATCGCTCTCATCATTATTTACAGTATTAAATAAGTTAATTGTGGTTAATGTTGNCATAAAAAAAAAAAAAAAAAAAAAAAAAAGATTCTTGTGGAATGTTGTTGTTTTATTTCTTGTTTACTTGGACCATATAAAGCGTATTGTTACGAGCATAAAGTAGAGCATCCGATGTATGTGGTTGCCACTGCTCGTGGACACCAACAACGCCGGGGACACGTCCTGGGTGCTGCCTACCTTGAGGGCTCGCTAAAAGTCCGCTTTAGATCTTGGGTCTCATTAGAAAAAGTCCATAGCTCTGAAGAAACACCGAGAGAGCGCATTTGCTCAGGTTGATAGAGCGCGACAGAATTACTTCCAGAAGAGATCCTCGTGGTGCGCCCCTTTTCAAATGATGAATCTTTTCTCTGAGGCGGAAGGTACAGTGCTAAGATGGAAATGACAGTGTCGCGGTCGTCTCCTACAAATGTTAGAAGAGTCTCCACGGAACACACGGATCATAATGTAGAACGAACAATTGTTAAATGACTTTCGACATTTGTTCCTTGATTCCTTTTCATTTGTTGATTCCGGTATATGGTATATTAAAATTGCGGAGCCACGGTGTATATTATTAACAGAAATCATGGATCGTTAATAAGTATATTGTTTTTCCTTTATTGATGCACAAAACAAATATCAACCATAGAAATTATAAGTTTAAAATTTTAATATAACCGTCTGGATTGCAATTCTGCAAATTGCTGGATTGCAAAAAAAGATGCATACAGAAAAATTATAACAACTGTACAGATGTCTAAATATCTTGTGTGTATATATAGATATACACATACGCTCACACACACACACACACACACACACATGTAAGTTACTATCTAATAAATTTAATCTAATGTATCATTAATTTTATTTTATACTAGCTGACCCGGCATACTTCGTAGTGTCTCAATCGATAAAATGTCGCACTCTTTCCGTGGGAAAAATTTTCACTGCCAATCGTATGGATTGTTTTAGGGACTCCAAATTATCATCGCGCTTAGAGCAAGCCATACTCTCTAAAACTGACCATAAATCATAATCCAGCGGATTATGATCGGGACTAGACGACGGCCAATCTTCAGCTCTGATGAAGTCCGAAACGCTCGTTTCCAACCAAGACTGCGTAGACCGAGCTTTATGACCTGGCGCCGAGTCTTGTTGGAAAGATCATTCTTGATTATTGAACATGGTGTTGTTAAGGGGCTTCACTACCTTCTCAAGAATGGTATGTTGATACACTTGTGATACCTTTTTCACAAAAGTATGGCCCAGTCACTCCTTCATAGCTAATACTCCACCAAACCATCACTGAAGTCGGATAGTGCCCACGTTGCACTCTGTCGACTAATTGGGAAGCTTCCTTAGAGCTTTGAGCATAAATACGGTCATTTTGTTTGTTAAAATGTTGCTCAATTGTAAAAAAAATCTCAACCGTAAACTAAATTTTTCTATGACCTCCCTTTACGTACCGCTTCAGTAGTTGTTTCGATTTTACCACTTTGAATTATCAGTTAAGAAATAACCAGTACGTCTCTTATAGGCTGCAAGTCCTAAGTCATCTTTTAAAATACGCGACATGGTTCTAGGTGCTATCTTCATCTCCCGAGATAAAATCTTTTGCTTTCGGACAGGATTTCTTCGAATTCTTTCCCTTACTGCTTTGACCACCTTTTTCGTACGAATACTCCGTGGACGGCCAGATCTTTTTCTGTCACAAACAGAGGAGGTCTCATTGCCCTATTGATAGCCCGGTACACAAACATTTTACGAATACCAGGCGTGTGGAGAGTTTTAAAAATTGCATTTGGCTCCATACCTACTTTGTGTAATGCAATCACAGCGATTCGGTTATCTTTATTACCCCACTCCATTTTAATATCGCAAAATATTGTACAATTCATTGGCGCCAAACTCAATGAGCAATCATATAAAAATGACAGATTCCAAATTGAAATGTAATATTTTGTTTATTTTTAATTGTAACAGTATTTATGGCCAGACTAAGTATTTAAAAATGAATTGTTGTTCGTTCGTCTCGCTGAAACTCGAGAACGGCTGGACCGATTTGGCTAATTTTGGTCTTGAATAATTTGTGGAAGTCCAGAGTAGGTTTAAAAGGTAGATAAATATGAAAAGGCTCGGAATGAAATAAAAATAACAATTTTGTTTTTCCTTTGATGTGTCCCCCGCCGGACGGATTCCTTTTGTTTGTTTTAAGTTATTTTATACAAGTTAAGTTTATTTTATACAAGTTAAGTTTATTTTTAGGTCTGTTGTTTATCGATTGAGGCACTACGAAGTCTGCCGGGTCATCTAGTATTACAATATAATTGTAATGATCATATTTTGAACATAATTGGGCCAGGGCCAGAAACAAACAAAATGAAGAAATGAAATAATAAGTACAATAGTAAGTACAACATGTAAATACAATAATAAGTAATAAGTACAATAAGCACCAGCATTGTATTGTAGATAATTAAATCTATTTTAAACTAAACCTTAAAAACAACAGAAATATAACTAAATATTAAGGACTATATTGAAGAAGGGTAAGTCCAGTAGAGTAAGAGAATAAATTTCTAAATAAATGAAATCTAGTTTAAGATGGAAATTAATTCGGCACTTAATTACAATAATGGAATTATTATAAAAATACATTATGGAATTATTCTCAAGATAGAACATAAGTACATTTAAATAAGAGTACTCTTAAAATAAGAGGGAAATTAAATATATTTACAAATTTATTATATAAAATTTATAATTTTATTACTGGTGGTAGGACGTCTTGTGAGTCCACGCAGGTAGGTACCACCACACCGCCTATTTCTGCCGTGAAGCATTAATGCATTTCGGTTTGAAGGGTGGGACAGCCGTTGTAACTATACTGAGACTTTAAAACTTATATCTCAAGGTGGGTGGCGCATTTACGTTGTAGATGTATATGGGCTCCAGTAGCCACTTAACACCAGGTGGGCTGTGAGATCGTCCAACCATCTAAGCAATAAAAAAAAAAAAAAAAACCATGCCTTCCAGAAATCGTGTTTAAGATTTGTTAAAACATTCCAAAATTTTAAGCGAATAACATTCTCATTAGAGAGGTCTACTTCAGTCGAGCCAATAAGAAAATTGCCGGGGGTCAAGTAGCTTGTACCAGAAACATGAAAAACATGGAAGAGATTTCAGCATGAAATAAGTAGTGCCCTTGTACTCTGTATCCTTATTGACGTGTCTTTTCTAACAGCTGTGTGTACAAAGTATATTAAATAAAAAATAAATAAACATCTGAGGACATGGGAAGCAGAGGTCTTGAGTTAAGAATTGCTTCAATTTCAATAATTACTGGACCTTCATAGTTAATACAAAGATTACCAACAACTCTTTTTAAATGGAATTTTAAACTTTTCACTCCTGCCTCCCATAACCAAACAAATTCAGGTGAATAGTTAGATATGAATTTAAATTTTATATAATTTTGTGCACAAGAATTTTTCACAGGACTTTTATGTGTTTGCGAATTGAACAGCTCATATAACTCATAGCATTGTCACAAAAAATAGTGGAGGGTAACCCACCCATCGGAGCAGAGTTCATCCATATTATCTCGAACCGCTGCGTTCATCGACAGTGCGTTTCCAACGATCTTTTTTGCCACGTACCATCCGGCTTTGGAATGAACTCCCCTCCACGGTGTTTCCCGAGCGCTATGTCCTTCTTTAAACGAGGCTTGCGGAGAGTACTCAATGGTAGGCAGCGGCTTGGCTCTGCCCCTGGCAATGCTGACGTCCATGGGCGACGGTGACCACTTACCATCAGGTGGGCCGTATGCTCGTCTGCATACAAAGGCAATAAAAAAAAGAAGTCTCGTTATAAATCTTTTGAGAGATGCCAAAAAAGCCTCAGTGGTAAGATCAGTGAGCACTTCAACATGTATTGCTTTTGTAATAAAACAAACAAAAAGCGCTACATAAGCCTTGGAAATTATCGGTCTCCGAATCCTAGCGACCTTTATACTAAAGGGGCCACAAAAGTCCACACCTACTGTTTGAAGGGGCCTTTCTGCAGTGATACGCTCTTTGGGAAGGGAACCCATAAGCTGCTTAGCAGCTACAGCTTCAACACGATGACGCTTGACACATTTATGTATGAACTTTTTAACTTCTCTGATACCACTAATGAAGTAAAACTTCTGTGAGAGAGAGCTGAGTACCAATTTGGGACCCGCATGGAGAAGATGTAAATGTTCTTTCTCAATAATCAAAGAAGCAAGGTAAGAAGACTTGGGTATGATCGCGGGGTCTTTCTTTTCACATGAAAAGTTTGGAGCATTTTGTAGATGACCTCCTACTCTGAGGATGTTATCCTTATCTAAAGAAGGATGTAGATTGACTAAGCCTGACTTGATAGTCTTGCCTTTAAGTAGAGACTCTATTTCAATATTTAAATATATATATTTTTTAAAAGAGCGAATTATAAAGAATTACAAAAGCGGGGTGGTGCTGCCCCGCTTTTGTAGCGCATCAGGGATGTTTGCAGACGCGCACATAGATTGTTTTTACGCTACCATGCGTAAGAGGTGGGCATCTCTGGTAAGCAGAGTGAGGGCCAGCTCCAACAGTATCCTGAGCATGATCGCAAGCAGGCTGGACTGTGTATACATGGGTCGCTGTGGTGCCATCTCCCATGTTACGACAGTAATTCATTGTGATGTAAATATAACTACTAACATACGTCTAAGTCTTATTAACAATTTATATGAGTCATGGTTACTTGCAATAAAAACATTATTATTATTATTATAACATTTAAAGAATTATTCAAGTTTGTGTGAAGTAAAGTACCATAAACCTTTTCATTTAGGCAGTTGTTTTTAAACCGCAGCAAAAGAGCTACCACACGCTGTAATTTAATAAGAGTTGAATATTTTTCAAATAGTGTTAAATCTTTCCTCCTGAATTATAAATATTGGTTATAATCTCATCATCCTCGTAGATGTGGAGAATAGGAAATTCAAAGCTTATTAAAGGGTGAGTGAACACTACGTCAGTCAAGTAGCGTGGTCCTTGTCACTATAAGTTTCATGACTTCAGAACCTGAGGACGTGAGCCTCTTGATAATAGGTCAGCTGGGCTATCAGCTGATTTTACATGTGACCATTGGAAATGTTGGGTCAGCTCTTGGATTTGATTGACCCGTCAAGACACATGCACATCGCGAATATTTTTGCGCGAGTTCAACCACGCCAAGACAATTTGTGAGTCACTATACAAATGAAACTGACTGTGGAAATCTATCCTTTAAAGTGTCTAAATCTATTTGCGAACTGAGACTCTTACTCTTGAGCAAAGCATTGTTCAGTTTGAGCCTGGAAATTGTTAAAGTTTTACCCTTGGGAGCAAGTCGTGACTTTAAAGACAACAAGTTTGCAACTGTTCCTTTATTGCCAGAAACTCTAAGATAAATACAGCATCCAAATACTTTGAGTGACGCGTCAGCATAGCCGACCAACTCTATTTTATTAAAAGATTCACAAAGCAAGCCTTTGAGAACAGTAAGAGTCTCCATCAAAATCAAGTCGTGCATAAGCTTCCTACAAAACTCTAATTGAGCCTGGGGCAGCACAGTGTCTCAACTAATTTTAAGAGCCCACAACTCTTGCATAAAAAGCTTTGCAACGAATATAATTGGACCGGTCGACCCTAATGGATCAAACATTTTGCCAATGTAGCTGAGAACCTTTCTTTGAGTATTTAAATCTTTTAGGTTACTCATAGGGTCTGTAAAACTGAACTGATCGGGCATGATATTATATTTCAAACCAAGGGTTTTGATAATATGATTCTTGTTTATATAAATTTTCTCAAAATACTTGTGTTCACTAGGGGTGTCATCGAGAATTTCGGGTACGTTAGAACACCATTTGTGTAATAAGAAGCTCAACTAATTGGGTAAAATCATCTGCACCAGTTAAAATGTCCTTGTCGTAGGTATTTGAGCGCAAAGCCTGAGCCGCAAGAGGGTAGGTACTACCGTGTTTTTACGTTACGTACGTATTAAAGTGTAACTAAATAAATGTCCTAAATTGGATAAGAATATCAAAAAGTTAACTTTGAGCAATGCGACCATTTATCATAACATCATTAAGAGAGAGTTTATTTTTTTGACTTCATGCTACTGTAGTGTAGATAATATGTATTGCAATATGACGTGTGTGTGTGTGCGATGTCGGGCAACGCCCCTGCGAGGGCAGTCGTTCGTCTACCGCCAGCTAAGCAAGTTGTGCAATAAGTGCCTAATATGTCATCAGTATTTTGTTGAAAAACCCAACCAAATATTACTAAACTACCATTAAATACAACACGAAGCTTTGTTGTCTTACTGTTCTCGTTTAAAACAGCATGATGTGATAGGAAATAAACAGGGCCGTTTTGAATGTCATAATTACTAATAGCAATTTTTTTGGCATGTCCCATTGCAATAAATTCATCTATAAATACTTTGTATAACTCAAAACACTTGGTATCTTTTTTCAGTTTCCTCTCCAGTGCGATAAATCTCTGTAACGCTGCTGAAAAGGAATCACCTAACTGCAGGTTATCTATATTGTCTGTAAGAGGCATATCAATGTAAAATTTCTGATTTTTAACTTGTACCGACTGAATAAATGTACTCTCAGCCTTTTCCATCCAGTCACACTTTTCAGGTACTTCAGGATCTTTTTCAGCCAACCAAAACTATGCCATGACATTTTAAAATTTTTGAGAATCACAGATTACAAAATTTGACACTAAAGTTTCATTAATATTTTGTGCTTAGACACAGTTCCCCCAACAATATAACCAAACAAGGTGTTCTGCAAAATTAATCCATTTGACAACCTAACGTGACCATCTAATAATTCTAGTAGAATACCAAAATAGATGCCAGCACCTAAAAGGAGGGAAATTTTACCAGGCTCAATGAAATTGTCATCAGCTAACTGAATACCTTGTGGTAAATCGTAACCTGCAAGATTAAATTGTTGTTGTGGTAGCTGTGTGGTAATTGTGTCCAGAATACTACACCTCCTATCAAGACTAATATCTTGTGCTGGAGACTGAATAGCAATATTCACATATTTATTTATTTTACTAGCAAACCCGGCGAACTCCGTTTCGCCACCAGATGGCTTCGTTTTATGTAACATTTCGTTTGGTGATTAAAAGATGAAGAATTTTTTTTTGTTTGTTTTATATTTGAAAAGGAAAAAAAAAATCATTTCACAACAGTAATGAATTCATTTCGATTACAAAAATGAAGTGTTATTTAATTGAACTTCTCTAAGTAAATGAAAGTGAATCCAAAGTAAATACTGAATCGAAGCGTTATACGTGTCTTTAGTAAACCACATTTTTTGTTTTTTGTTCTGACGTTAACACAAACAAAGCGGATGGTTTCCCAACTGGTGAACACGCAACGTATAACTGCCCATGTGAAAAACAATGATTTTCTAAATTTATCCCGCAAACACTAAGCGATTGGCCTTGCGACTTATTAATTGTCATTGCGAACGCAAGGCGAACTGGAAATTGCAATCGTTTGAAGTCAAACGGAAGATCAGTCGGATACATTGGTATTCGAGGAATACATATATTTTCACCTGCGTACTTTCCGTTAATAATGGTTGCCTCAATCAAATTCGGCATAAGTCTTTTTACCGAAAGTCGAGTACCGTTGCAAAGTCGCCCTGGATTCAAATTACGCAATATCATAATAACTGTACCAACTTTGAGTTGCAAGTTATGTGGTGGAAATCCTGGTAACTCCAGAGAGTTCAAAAACTCCGTTGGATAATTTACTACATCATCGGGATTTGTTATGGAATCAACGGATTTGTATGTCACCAAATCGCCAGCAATTTTTGATTGAATGGTGAAATTCAGTGCGTGTACATCATTATTCTTTGCGGCAAGAATTGCTCGTTGACTTAACCAAGCATAATTCTAATAATTCTCACTAATGTTTGGGAAAACATTTTCAATAAGAGCTAATTGAGAGTCTACAAATCGGCGGCAAAAAGTCGTTGGTAAGAGTAATTAATCCAGATGTCGCATCAACTGGGACTTTTCCATTGCCAACAGCTAACAATTGTTTGGAAAATTGTGCAGCACTTTGATCATTTTGAAGTTGAACTCTCATATTAGTGGTTAGCGATAATGTTTTTACGTTATTTCATAAAGGTGATGCCTTCAGGCAAGCATTCAATTCATCTGCAGGCGTTCTACGGGGAATTACTGGCAACGTCTGCCTGAAATCGCCTGCCAACAATATCATCAAGCCGCCAAAGATGTTGTTATTTCGCCGAAAATCCTTCAGTGTGAAGCTAAGTGCTTCAAGTGATTTCTTATGTGCCATTGTGCACTCATCCCAAGCAATGAGCTTGCATTGCATCAACAATTTTCCCATTGCACTGGATCGGGAAATATTGCATGTTGGAGTATCAATTGTGTTTAAATTGAGTAGCAACTTAAGCGCAGAATGTGCAGTACGACCGCCATCTAGAAGAGTCGCCGCAATTCCAGATGATGCTAACGCCAAAGCTATGTCACATCTTGATCGAATAGTGGCCAAAATCAATGAAATGACAAATGTTTTCCCTGTTCCTCCAGGTGCGTCCAGGAAGAATAGACCACCAGTATTATTGTCCACCGCCTGCATTAATGTTTCGTATACTTGTTTTTGCTGTTCATTCAGCAACGGCACATTATTTCGGACGAATTCCTGCAATGTATCAACATTGTATTGCAGCTCTCGATTTAATCAGCTCAGCTCGTTGTGCCGCATTAGCCTCAGTGAAGTAAACTCTTTGGCCATTTTCCAAACGCACTGCTAAATGTACAACTGTGGGATATCTTTCATGAATTTGAAATGACAATAATCGCCACAGTGCTTCATTAGTAGTGACGTATCTGCCCATTTGGAAGTTGCTGATTTCGTCATTCGCATTTTCCGACGCAATACCAAACACAACCATGTCCCTGCACTTTGTGACGTACTTGCACAAATATTTGATTGATTTGGCCGAATGACAACTCTCAACGTTTGCATGTGTTTCGAAAAATCGTGATAGCAGCGGGCAATATGGTACAATGAATTCATTTCCGATCTCAATCTCTTGATTTTGAACTTTAACTTTGATAGTTCGACCATTATCTTCTTTTGAACGCCGACGATAAACTGGATATCCATCGTTCCCTGTGACTGTTTCAGCAACTAACGGTCGCGGATATCGTTTTGTGCACTTTCCATCAGCCATGCAAGGCGATAATGGATTTAATGCACCGCACGGTCCATGCACCATCTGTGTCGTCACAATGTCGTGTAGATGGGGATTAGTGACTGGATCAGGAATTTCAGCTGATACGATGTCATCCACTTCATTTGAATGTAATTTGGTCAGCAACCAAATTAGGATATGAGCATGCGGTAAACATTCGTTTAGTAATTAGATTTAAAATAAGAATTTAATCGATAAGAAATTTAACTTTTTATTATTTTTCCTGGGTTCTTAGCTTTGAGATTATTATAAATATAATCTATGTTATATGTTTAGTTCGATTTATGTTAAAAAGAATATAAAGTAACAAACAAAAATGTTGTAAAACGTTATTTATTTCAAAAGGTTTCTAAACGTTTTGTTGGTTTTCAAAATGACATCCAGCAAAGTGACGTTTTCTAAAGTCGGGGCGGAATATGCCCCCTGAGCAGAGAACAATGAGTACAGGTGAATGAGGTTAGCCCCTCAAAAAAATTTTTTTTTCCTATTTTATACTTATTTTCTATTAATTCGTTTGTTCATCATTTGTTCATGATTGTTCACTGTTAATAATTGTTTGTTCTGCATTTATTTATTTAAAAAAAATATTTAAAAATATACCTACAAGTTATCCCCTCTAATGCAATTTTTAATATTTTTTCATCCTTAATGACTCGTAAATATTCATTTTCGATTGTTCTTATATAAAACACGTTTGTTCTCTTTCGAAATTACTCGTTTTTTGTTTAATTTACTATTTTTATTAGTTGAATAAATGTATGCAAAATATGTGTACTGCGCATGCGTCAACTATAATGCCTAAACTTTCTACGCGGTTTTAATCGTGAAAAAAAAAACAAATATAAATCCTGAAGGAGCAATTAATTGGTATACAGTTTAATTAAAAAAATTAAAAAATAAATAAATGAAATAATGTGCATTGGCGTTAAGTTAGACCAAATACATTTTTTCCATCCTCCTACTTATCGTTATGAAGGTATAAAAAAGATAGGGAGTTCACATAGGTAATATAAACAAATAAGTAAATATGTTCATTATTTATCTTTCAAGAGATAATATAGGTATACATTATAATAACTTTTTTACACAGTCGAAATTATATTCCTAACATTAGTAAAATAACATTTTAATACGATAGGTAAGAGGATGGAAAAAATGTATTTGGTCTAACTTAACGCCAATGCACATTATTTCATTTATTTATCTTTTAATTTTTTTAATTAAACTGTATACCAATTAATTGCTCCTTCAGGATTTATATTTGTTTTTTTTTTCACAATTAAAACCGCGTAGAAAGTTTAGGCATTATAGTTGACGCATGCGCAGTACACATATTTTGCATACATTTATTCAACTAATAAAAATAGTAAATTAAACAAAAAACGAGTAATTTCAAAAGAGAACATACGTGTTTTATATAAGAACAATCGAAAATGAATATTTACGAGTCATTAAGGATGAAAAAATATTAAAAATTGCATTAGAGGGGCTAACTTGTAGGTATATTTTTAAATATTTTTTTTAAATAAATTAATGCAGAACAAACAATTATTAACAGTGAACAATCATGAACAAATGATGAACAAACGAATTAATAGAAAATAAGTATAAAATAGGAAAAAAAAATTTTTTTGAGGGGCTAACTTCATTCACCTTATGAGTACCTAGCTGTCAAACAATGTATCACGCACGGGCGCCATCTACTTAAAATGTTGATTTGTAGTACATGCTATGTATCAGAGATGGCGCTGTATGTGAAAAAAGATGTTCCCGCTTTTCTGTTGAAAATTTTCTGAATGAATATGCTGAATGCTGAATTTTCTTTGCTATAAACCTCATGGAGCCCGAGATCTTTCCAACGAATGCAAAACCGTGAAAATCGGTTCATGCGTTCTGGAGTTATAGCGTCAGGAAGGAAACCCCGACTTATTTTTATATAGTAGATTATTAGCTGTATCTTTTCCGTATCTAGAAAGAAAATTGATGCTGAACCACAATATGACATAGTATTTGTATTAATTATAATATATTTATAACTATTATATTATAGTATATATAACCTATGACCTGGTTATCATAAGAGTCCTACCCATTATAAGTATTAAGTTTTCAAGTTTTAAACATTTGCATAAGTAAATAATTGTATTGTAATGTGTCATTGACAGTTCCGTGTATAATAAGATTACAGTAATATTACGAGTATATTGAACTTTCACACAAAATACGATTTGAGTCGTAATCTACCGACCTTTGACAATGCAGAAAAAATCCTTCATCTTGATGTCGTCATACCCATAATATAACACTTTTCCTCTTTAACATATAAATAAATATAAAATAATGTGACTTAGACATTAATTTTATGAAAAAGTTGATAGCATGAACCTAAACAAAAAACTCACGTGAACTCCAGTTCCCCCAGAAATTTGCTACATAGTTTTCCTTTTCTTTAAATCTATACTAATATCATAAAGAGGAAAGATTTGTTTGTTTGTTTGTATTGAAAAGGCTCCGAAACTACTGAACCGATTTGAAAAATTCTTTCACTGTTTGGAAGCTACACTTTTCCCGAGTGACATAAGCTATAATCTTTTTTGAAAAAAGTTAGGGATCTTTACTAAAACTCTAATAATGCAACCCAAGGTGTAAAAAAGTTACCTAAAATATTCTTTACATAGCGTGCCCTGTGAAAACTATTGATGATAGAATAAAATAATGTACTACGATTTTGTAGAACACATTATTATTTACAAAAAGTGTCACGATAGTTAGCATCTTTACAACTATTATAGTTATGCTGCAATAAGACTTCTTTTATTTAAAAAAATAAAACAACGTCAAGTATCGTTGAAATTTTTGTTAAAGACCCGAGCGGAGCCGGAGCGGGCCGCTAGTAAATTAATAATTTCACACCTTTTGACCATTTCAATATTTCGGTGAGAACTCTGTTTAAAGAATAATTTATTAATTATTATTATCGTGATAAGCAGATTCAACTTGAAAGAGACGAATGAATTCAATGAGAAGTAGCAAGCAGCTAAACAAGCAGCAAAGTCTTGGTAATAAAAGTTTAGCCTGATAGTTTGAATATCTTTAGTCTACTCTCTTTAAGTTTTGTAAAACATGACATAACGGTTAATTTTTAAGGCAACTCGATATTATTATAAACCAAATTTTCATTGGCTCAGATTGTAGTTTAATAGTCGAGTGGTTTGTAAATGCACCAACAGAATCCTGTGTCACGAGTTCAAGGCGATAATTAGCCCACTGAGTTTCTAGCTGCATCTTCTCAGTGGATCGCGATTCCGATTCTGTGATAGATTCTACGAAGTACTGCTCTTGATAGTGCTAATGTTAGCGAGCTCTCTGAGGTTGAGCCCGTGAACTCACCTAGCCGTCCGGCCGTAACTGGAATAGCCTCTTGGGCTACCAACGAATAAGTAGAGAAAAAAATCGATAATACTGAGTTCGTATTTTTGTAAATTTACTGCTAAATTTGGAGATTAGTAAAGTTGCCATTTCGCAACATGGGTCTCCGTAAAGAATTTATCGTTGGTATATCTGAGGGACAAGACTCGATAGTAGTGCGAATAATAATATTTTTAGCAACGGCTTAATAATTTAAGTAAATAAAAAAAATACAAAAGTGGGTAGGAACGATCGACACAGAATATTAAATCTAAGACAAGTGAACGCTGCGCGCGCTGCTAGCAAAAGTGATCCGAGGTGGCGTGATGTCCCCGCTGGTCGGTCGGTTGCCCCTCCAGATGACGTCACGAGTCCACGTGAGTGCTCGTCATCAATGGCTCCGCCCATCGACTTTGACTTAAGAGGAAGTCGCCTCTAATAATATATTATACTCCTTGTCTTACGTACAAGTAAAACTGAAAATGAACAAACTGAATGTTGATCGCGCTTCGTGTCTCAGCATCTCAGCATCTCACGGTCTCCTTCCCTGGTATGAGGGACAGTTTTAGTTACTACNACGAGTCCATGTGAGTGCTCGTCATCAATGGCTCCGCCCATCGACTTTGACTTAAGAGGAAGTCGCCTCTAATAATATATTATACTCCTTGTCTTACGTACAAGTAAAACTGAAAATGAACAAACTGAATGTTGATCGCGCTTCGTGTCTCAGCATCTCAGCATCTCACGGTCTCCTTCCCTGGTATGAGGGACAGTTTTAGTTACTACGGCAGTGAAATATCAAATTACTAACGTGAAGATAAAGTACTTTTAATTTTTTAAGTTTACCATCTATTAAATAAAAACCGCTAATACAATTCGAACACATAGATGCAGCCGTTTCTCTCGTTAAGGGATTATGTTTTGGAATTGCCCATCGAGTTTCGCGACATATCGGATCACACATCGGATGCTCTACTTTACGCTCATATGCTATAGAAGTTATAAATGGTTCAGGTAAACAAGAAATAAAACAACAACAACATTCCACAAGATTCATTCCGATTTCATTTCAATCAAAAACACGTTATTCCTATAATATAATTAGGACTGCTTTTACAGTTTAGTGTCGTGTTTGTCGTCGTCTGTCATTTTAATTATCTCTACAACTCGCGAAATCCGAAGATATTATGTTATTCCACTGGTTGGTTATCCACCTGTGAGAGAATAGTCTTAAGAGCACGAACTGTTTTCTCATGTTCCAACTTCTCTTGGTCGTTGAATACGTATGGTTCGCTGGTCGCGTTGGGATAGATGATGTAGGCCTGTTTTTCGCACATAAACCACGCTCCGTGCTCTATCTTGATCGGAGGCCTAGAGATAAACGTTCTGGTTGAGTTAACTGGAAGACCTTCGATCTTCTTCGCACCGTCCGAAGTGACAACATACGGGTGATCGTTTGCTCCGATGTAGTACAAGTTGTCATCCCAGTCCAGCGCTATTTTCTCAACGTGCTCAGCTTCGTTAATTTTGACTTTCTTGGTGCCTTCCTCCGTGACCTTGTAGACGACGTGGTCTTCCGTCAGAATGTACAGGTCGTCACTGCGGTTCTCTTTTGCGATCCCGATGACGTTGTCACTCAGATTGCCGTACTTCTCAAGCTTCTCTGTTTCTGTGTCGTAAACGTAGATACCGTCCTTATTGCCCAAATAGGCGCGCGACTTCGAAGACCAAGGAGAGACGGCCAGGCTGTCTTCTAAAATCATTTTCAATTTACCGTTCTTGTAGGCGTAGATGCCCATGGACTCTTTCTTGCCACCCCTAGTTACGGAACGCGCGATGAACCGTGTGGTGCTAGAATCAAAGATTCCGCTGAAATTGTCGGGGACCGAGCTGCTATTATTTCCGCTGGTGTCATTCAGTGGATCGGTAATGTCATGTTTGTTGGAGTCAGTGTCGTAATCCTTTTGCGGCAATGAGTGAGAATCAGCCGTCTTCAGGCAGACCAGTAAGCCTGCCAGGCAAACTAACAGCACCCTCATCTTGGAATCTATAATGTCAATAAAAATAGTCTTTAGTACTATAGAGGGGAAGGTGAGCGTCACGTCAGTCGGGCATCACGTGGGGACCGGAGCATCTACCGGAGCTACTTTAATCCCGTTGGTAGTTATGACTTCGACCTCATGTCTCAAGGCAGCTTTCCCGCTGTGGTCATGGGCTCAGATTTCGCTTATTATTTCTGTCCATCTCAAGCATTGACGAACATCTAAATACAGTAAGAATAAGAACAATGACTTACCGTTTCGAGCAACAGAGCACGACTGAGACTTCTGTATTTGTCCGATCTGTATTTAAGAACCTTATAAGATTATTAGAAAAACAACAGATACCCTTGAGGTCAAGTACATGGCGTATTATTCACGAGACGTGCGCCGCGACTTCGCCTGCGTGAATTTATTTTAGTAGATAATTCTTCTTCCTATTCGCACACTCTTGACAGAGTGGTCGTGGTCATGCATCAGTCGGATCCTGCGATACCGATGCTCTCGCAATGCGACGCCATGTGGCACGATGTTTCGCAGAGTGAGAACAATCATTTATGTTGAAGTGAGTCACAAATTTTATGAGGTCGGTCCATCGTGCTGGAGATCGTCCGCAAGATCTTTTGCCCTCGACTTTCCCTTGCACCACCAACCGCTCAATGGAGTCTTCATTACGAGTGATGTGCCCGAAGAACTTGCGGATTCGTATTTGGACTGTTGACGATAGTCTCTTCTTGATGTTGAGCTCTTTCAGGATCGAAACGTTGGTACGGTGCGCGCTCCACGGTATTCTGAGGAGACGTCTCCAACACCACATTTCCAGTGTGTCAATCTTACGACGGTCTTGCATCCTCAGCGTCCAATACTGGGCCTATTATCTACTGAGCTTATTCCATTGATTGAGAGATTCCAAGTGATTCCATTTGTCGTGTTCATTAAATGAAAGGTTTTTACATGATTTATATTTGCGTATTATCGTATGTACTACTCCTACAGTTCAAGCCAATACCATGCTATATGAACATAACAAAACAAAAATCCCAGGGAGATTATTGAGAGCATGGCAAAATATGTCAATCATCTCAGGGATCCGATGCCGGTGTGTGTCAAGCTGTTGGAGGTTGGTCTCGTACCTCATCTGTACCTACATATTGTTACGCCATCTATCGCCGAATAGCCGAAACGAATACCAAAGGGTCTAGTAACATGTAGAACGCTCGAGAAGTACAACGCCATTTATTGTCAGATAGCGGAAACACGCATCGAAAGTGCTCGTCTTGTGAGGAATGTTCGATCGAGGTTTTCTTATCGACTATAAAAGCGTTGCAGAGATGGCACACATTCAGTCAATAATCGGAACTATTCGAAGCGAAACAGCGAACGGATCACCTGAAGCGAAGCGGAAGGAGCGTATTAAGAATTTTAAAGTGTTTGTAATTTGTTCTAGGTGATAAATACAGTTTTAAGTTGTACTTTGGTGGTACATTTATTTATCCTGAACCCCAGCGCGTAACAATATGTACTTATAGATAGATTGGTTTAGGTACATTTTTTATGGTTGAAGGGTGACTGGTGGCCCGGAGGCCTTTGAAGTCGTCGTGGCCTAAAGGATAAGATTTCCAGTGTATTCGTGTTGAGCGATGCACCGGTGTTCGAATCCCAGGCTGATACCAATTTTCCTAATGAAATACGTACTCAACAAATGTTCACGATTGACCTCCACGGTGAAGGTATAGCATCGTATAATAAAAATCAAACCCGCAAAATTATAATTTGCGTAATTACTGGTGGTAGGACCTCTTGTGAGTCCGCACGGGTAGGTACCACCATCCCGGCTATTTCCGCCGTGAAGCAGTAATGCGTTTCGGCGTGAAGGGTGGGACAGCCTTTGTAACCATACTGAGACCTTAGAACTCATAGCTCAAGGTGGGTGGCGCCATTTACGTTATGGATGTCTATGGGCTCCGGTAAACATTTAACACCAGGTGGGCTGTGAGCTCGAACACCCATCTATGCAATAAATAAAAAGGTCTTTCCTGTTTCAACACGACAGGTGGGCGAGCACGGGCTCAGCCAGAAGGGGTGGGATTTGCTTACAGCTACCTGATCACCTCCAAAGGAGACTTAACAACTCAAGAGCAACTGCTTCGCAAATGAATCTACTACCGGATCGGAATCACGACCCGCTGAGAAGAACCGGCGAGAAACTCAGCGGACTGATGTTTAGGTAGGTTGCACGTCGATCTCTTTGTCGAGTTCGGTTATCGGGGTCCCTAAGCCTGCTCCTAGTGTTAGAGCTTAAGGCGTCTAATGCAAGAATTATTGGATCTAATGAATCCGCAAGGACGTGTCTAGAGCTTAAATTAAATTGCAATAATAAATAAATAGAGATTTTAGGTAACTATGTGCTTATGTTGTTTTAATTATACTTGAACATAGATAAGGTAAGGTTCGGGATAAATAAAAATTTCACCAAAGTACAACTTAAAAACTGTATTCAGCACTTAAAACACACACTTCACAAACACTCAACAAATACTTTAAAACTCTCAATTCGCTTGTTCCGCTTCGTTTCTGGTGATTCTTTCGCTGTTTCGCTCTGAGTAGTTCCCTTTACTGACTGACTGCGTGCCATTCCTACAACGCTTTTATAGTCGATACCTCATCCCTAGAAATATCGAGAATGTTCCACACAACTCTAGTCGTAGTTTCCGCTATCTGTCAATAGATGGCGTTGTAATTCTCGAGCATTCTGGATCCTTCGATATCCGTTCGACTATTCGGCGATAGATGGCGTTACTCTTACCGGCGTAACAATATCACTTTCTCCAAAATAGCTAGTACTAGCGGCAAAAACTTCATCTTCATCATATGTGTCATGATCGAAATCATCTGCATATTAGGTATCCGATATGCGATCATCATCACTATCGGAGTCATCATCACCAACATGAATAATAAATTCTATGGTAAACGCGTCCACCACATGATCACTTTTCTCATATTGCTCTTCTATTTTATTCACTTTTTAGCACAGTGTATTCGAATCAGTGGCAGCCATCAAATTGACTTTTTATTTGATCAGATCGGTCCCAGCTTTAAAGCTCCAACTAACATTCTTGATGCTAACATGAAAGTACAGATAGTTAGTATTAGTTACAAATCATTTGATTTTGTTTACTTTACTACCTAACACCATATATTTGAAATTTGAGAATAAAGTTTAAAATGTTACTTTATTAGAATATTATATAATCAGTACTAAGTTGATAAAGAGCTACCAAAAACAATATAAATTAAATGAGGTTGATAAAAAATGTGTGGCTAATAAAATTGGACGAAAGTGTAGTTTGCTGCAGTGATGCGCGTGCACAACACAGCACAACTGACTACATGCAACCACTGAAGTAGGAAACCTATGGAAATGAAACGTCAACAAAAAATCCGTGACGTCATCTGGCCACAAAACATGGCGGTTTTAGTGCTGTACAAAAGATTTCAATGTTATCAGTTTTTATCGATAAACGTTCTTGGCTCATTTTATTTTAAATATTGTTGAATATTAGTTATTTGTAGAATTTATACTTTAATAGGAAGTAAGTAGGTATATTGTTATGTGCAAATATGACATGATTTAGATGTGTGAAATCTAAGACAAGTTCGTCCTTCGAATTTGCCAAGTAAACGATATGATGATTTTTAAAAGTTGCTACACTGATTTTATAAAGTTGTCGTTTGTCGCAAAACATAAAGATATGGCGTAGTACAGTGCCATCTGCCCATTTCTAGCATGCTAAATGTTATCGTATTTTGAGTACGTGTTTTTCTTAGACTATTACAATCTATTTTAATTGTTTTGCTGACCTAAAGTCCGTAACGCACTACCGCAGCGCACCTCAAGGAAGGTGCGCCGCACCAATTTTAAACTTATCAAGGGACCGCGTGATAAAAAAAAA